>JAREIS010000254.1:1800000-2336267 GCA_030060385.1 Muscicapa striata striata
ATGCCACAGCAGGCGCTGAGTCAGTGGCTCTTCTGAGTCAATGGATGTTGGCAAACACTGAATTACAAAAAATCCGGTTTCCAGCTAAGGCCTGGCGCCCATTAATGGGAATTTGGGGTAAAACGCGCAGAATTTGGGAAAAGAAACCCCCCGGGGCGGGCGGGGCGTTGCCCTCCCGGCAGCTCCGAGTAATCCAAAGCTTTGGGGTCGGGCTGGATCCATTGACGGCGCCGATCCTGGCGCAGCAGGAATCTCATTGCTGCCCTCAGGCTGGGCAGGTTTGATAAGATAAGCGGAGTTTTACCTCGAAATCAGGTGAATGAAGCATTTTCTCCCAAGAGCTCTTCTTTCACCTCTTAAAGCTGCCATTGCCAGCAGCAGGGTCCTGGTGGGGAATGTATATATATAAATACATATATTAAAAAAAATATATAAATACACACACACATGTATATATATATAAATACATATATTAAATATATATACATATATATAATACATAAATACTTCTATATATACATGTATATAATACATATATACACATATATATGAATACATGTATTATACACACATTATATAAAAATATTTATTAAATTTATATACGTATATATACACATATAAATACATATAGACATGTATATAATACATAAATACTTCTATATATACACAGATATAAAAATACATGTATACACATATATATATGAATACACATACTATACACGCACATGTATATATAAAATATTTTACACTTATCTAGAAATAAAGGGTTTGTGGAAGGGAGGATAAATACACATTTAGCCCAGTGCTGTTTATTCTGCAGCTGGGTTTAAGGGCCCAGCCGTGTTTTGTGTGACCCCCAAGGGCTGATGCGGGGGGTGTGGCCGTGCCCTGACGCTGTCC
Organism: Muscicapa striata striata; assembly: GCA_030060385.1. Classification (NCBI taxonomy): domain Eukaryota; kingdom Metazoa; phylum Chordata; class Aves; order Passeriformes; family Muscicapidae; genus Muscicapa; species Muscicapa striata. The sequence goes on from JAREIS010000254.1 coordinate 1,800,901, forward strand.
TTGTCCCCACAGCCATGGCCCGGCTCCTCGGCACGCGCTGCCTGCTGCTGCTGCTGCTCCTCGGCGTCTGCACCGACATCGCCGGCGCCAAGAAGGGCAAAGGCAAACCCGGCTGGGGCGGGGGCAGCCACCGGCAGCCCAGCTACCCCCGCCAGCCCGGCTACCCCCAAAACCCCGGCTACCCGCACAACCCGGGCTACCCCCACAACCCCGGCTACCCGCACAACCCCGGCTACCCCCATAACCCCGGCTACCCCCATAACCCCGGCTACCCGGGCTGGGGACAGGGCTACAACCCGTCCAGCGGCGGAACTTACCACCAGAAGCCGTGGAAGGCGCCCAAGCCGGGCTTCAAGCACGTGGCGGGGGCGGCGGCAGCGGGCGCCGTGGTGGGGGGCTTGGGGGGCTACGCCATGGGCAGGGTGATGTCGGGGATGCACTATCGCTTCGACAGCCCCGACGAGTACCGCTGGTGGAACGAGAACTCGGCGCGCTACCCCAACCAGGTCTACTATCGCGACTACCGCGACTACCGCGGCCCCGTGCCGCAGGACGTCTTCGTGGCCGACTGCTTCAACATCACCGTCACCGAGCACAACATCGGCCCCGCCGCCAAGAAGAACGCCTCGGAGGCCGGGGCGGCCGCCAACCAGACGGAGGCGGAGCTGGAGGCGCGCGTGGTGACCAAGGTGATCCGCGAGATGTGCATCCAGCAGTACCAGGAGTACCGGCTGGCCTCGGGCACGCGGCCGCGCCTCGCCGACGCCTGGCTGCCCGCCCTGCTGCTCCTCGTGCTCTTCGCCCTGCACTAGAGCGCCCCGCGCCTTCCAGGTGTCACCCCGAGGGGTCCCCGCCCCGTTCTCGCTCGGTTGGTTTTGGTGAGGGGCGCTCCGGTTCAGGCAACGGGATGAAAATTTCCTTTTCTGCCCCAAACGCGTCCCCGGGACGGCGCTGGAGCCCAAAACCGCGGCCTTCGCCTCCTCCTCCTCCTCGGGGCCACCCCGAGAGGGACCAGGCAGAGGGGAGCTCTCCTTGGCATCCCTGCAGGAGCGTGTCCAAAAATCCTCTTGGTTAACAGGCAGGGTTTTATCTCGCCCCTCAGTCCCCACGCTCCCTCTCCCTGGGGCACCCCAGCACCTCAGGGCACTTCAGAGGGGTTTTTGAGCTGCCAGGTTGCAATTTCAACTGTTTAATCCTAAAAATATAATTCCCTTCCCCGTGCACATGAAGAGCTGCCACTCCACACCCTGCACGCTGCAATCCACCCCTGCAGCAACACACCAAAATAAAGTCATTTTTTACTCCCTGTCACAGCGAGGCTGAAGCACCAGTCAGTCTTTAGAGGCAGAAAATGCTGCTGAATGCCCCAAACACCCCCAAAATGGTGTTACAGCCTGAGAAAAAGCTATTTTGGATGCTCTAGGTGACAAGTCGTGTTCATACTTCAGCACCTGGAGCATAAGGACATTAAAATGCAGCAGGAAGGATCCTCAGGGGGGTCAAGCACGTAGCAAGAGACTGAAATCGGCTAAACCACACCAGGACAGCAAACAGCATCGGGAAAAACGGGCTGGGAAGGGAGATGCTTTTAAAAAAGCCACATTTGTGAGTAATTCCTTTGCCCTGTGGAAGCAACGGGTGAAATTCTCGCTTCTCTTGTCAATGCTGGGCTGGGGACGAGCTGTAACATCTGTGGCGCTGCGCTTGTCAAACCGAGCTCGATTTAATATCTCTTGTGTATTTTTTATTTTTTATTTTGCCAGGCACTGAATAACACTGTCCTAAACGAGATATTTTTCCTTTTTTTTTTTTTTTTTTTGTTTTGCGTTGGTGTAAGCTAAGTGAAGATATATTATATATATTATATAAAAATACATATATAAATAGAGAGAAAATGAACCTTTCAAGATACCCACTGGAAAAGCAGGGCTTTGAGGTGCCCCATACTTTGTGATAAGCGGATGTTTTGTAAACCCTGTCACGGTGCATGCCCGGGATTTGCCGTGCTGAGCCTTTTCTGAGTGTTCCACGTCTGGTACAAATTAAAACGGATCAAGCCAAGGTGCCCGGCAGCTCCTTCGTGCGCCCTGAACAGAACAGAAGCGGCATTTTCCACATTTCCCACATTTTCTGCCCTCCCTGTCCCCTCTCCCCAGCCTGAGGGAGCCTTTGTTCCCTTCCAGCACCAAATTTGGCCCGAGCCCCACAGTCCCAGTTAACCTTTTCTCCTCCCCTTGCTCGCACCAATGGTATCGCTGCAGTCCAAGAAGTGTTTTCTAATTTCTGTCTCATTCCAGTTTCTGTCTAATAAAGGAGTTTTTACAGTTGCTGTTTTGGTGGCATTAAGCCTGACCCAAGCCCTGCTTAATCATGGAATCCTGGGCACTTAATCATGGGATCCTGGGCACTTAATCATGGGATCCTGGGCACTTGATCATGGGATCCTGGAGTGGTTTGGGTTGGAAGGACCTTAAATCCCAGCCAGTGCCACCTCTGCCATGGCACTGACATCTCCCACTGTCCCAGGGGGCTCCAGCCAGGCCTTGGGCACTTCCTGGCACTTCCATGGCCTCTCTGGGAATCCCATCCCAGCCCCTTCCCACCCTCATTCCATCCCAAATCCCATTTAAATCTCCCCTTTCCCAGTTTGAAGCCATTCCCTGTGTCCTTCCCTCCATCCTTGTCCCCAGTCCTTCCCCAGCTCTCCTGGAGCCCCTTCAGGCCCTGCAAGGGGCTCTGAGCTCTCCCTGGATCCTTCCCTTCCCCAGGTGAACATTCCCATCTCTCCCAGCCCGGCTCCAGAGCAGCCCCAGCAGCTCCACATCCTCCAGGTGAGGTCCCAGCTCTGCAGGTGGAGTCTCACCTGAGCAGGGCCCAGGTGCAGAATCCCCCTGGAGCTGCTACCCAGGCTGGGGGTCAGCCCAGGCTCGATGCAAATTGGGATTTATTTCCATTTATTTGCATTTCATAGCCAGAGGACTCCTCCTCTAACAGCCCCAGCTCTGACAAGCTGCAGGCCTGCAGTAGGAGGAGGAATTTCCCCAAAATCAGGGAGGAAAAAACTTCACCCCAAACAAAAGGAGGGAAAAAAGGAATGAAGAAAAACATCCATCTGTACTCTGAGAAGAACTCGTGGCTGTTACCAGGAAGAGGCTCCCAGCACTTGCCCTGTGAACTCCCCTGGGGAGGCTTTGACCTCAGCAGCAGCAGAACTATAAATTTCTCATTTTTAACCCCAAAACCCCCATCTTCAATTTCCTCCCTCCCAACCACGGGAAACACATTGGCAACACTCAGACGAGCTCAAAAATACCATTTCCCCCTCCCTGCACACACAGCACCTGCACACACGATTTTTTTTACCCATCACAGGGGTTTAGGGTGATTTTTGGAGCCATTTGCTCAGCAGGGAAGGTCAGAACTTTCCTGGCTCTGGGAACACCCAAGTGGGGTGACACACTCTGAACTCTTGTGTCCTTTAAGGACAGCTGGATCAAATAACTCCTCTGGGCTCCCTGGAGTGATCTGGTGAAGCAGAGAAATTAATTAATTAGCTAAACACTCCAAATCCTGGAGTGTGCAGAGGAGCCATGCACGGAGGAGTTTCTGATTTACCAGGATAATAAACACACCCCAAACTGTAAATAAACCCAAAGTGTAAATACAATAAAACCTGAGGTTGTTTTTTTAAAGTCTTCTCCAAATTTCTCATCACACAGCGCTTTATCTCCACAAATAAACACTCCCCATCCAGGCAGACCAACTGAATACTTTTTTCCTGCCTGGAAAAAGCCGTAAAAAGAGGAATTTTGGTGCACAGCTGCCCAGTTTGCAGAGAGCTGGAGGAGGAATAGTCTGATTTAGAGGCTTGGGATGCGAAGAGCCCGGACCTCAGCCGGGGCTGATTTTATCCCTGCGGCGATTCCCTGTGGGGATCCCGAGCCAACAGCTCCATCTCCCGTCCGAGCCGGGCTGCAGCGCCCGGGGCTGCTTTTTACACGGCTGAATGTCCCAAAAAATCCGCTCCGTGAGCCGGTCTCTGTTTGGGGGCTGGAAAATGCCTGGGTGTGACTCCACCACTCACCTGGAAAGCGCATCCCGAGGATCTCGGGTCTTTTGTGGGTTTTTTTGTTTTTTGTTTTTTCTTTTTTTTTTTAAATTTTTTTTTCTTTTTTTTTGTTTTTGTTTTTGTTCTTGTTCGTTTGGTTTTTTTTTTTTTTTTTTTTTTCTGCAGCAGGGGCTGGAAATGAAACCGGGGGGACAATGGAGCTTTTGGGTTGGAGGGACTTAAATCCCTTAAATCCCATCCAGTGCCACCCCTGCCACAGCAGGGACACTTCCCACTGTCCCAAGCTCCATCCAACCCAGCCTTGGACCCTTCCAGGGATCCAGGAGCAGCCACAGCTTTTTTGGGAATTCCATCCCAGCCACTCCCCGCCCTCCCAGCCAGGAAATCCTTCCCAAATCCCATCTAACCCTGCCCTCCAGCAGTGAGCACTCACCTGCTTCATTAATAAGATTACATCTGCCCAGAAGCTTTTTTGGGATAATTTTCCACCTAGCATAGCTTTATTTTCTGTTCTCACAGCAATGGTTGAGCTGCTGCAGCTAAAACCTGGATTTGGGGAAGTTTTAAAACTCCCCCCAGGACAGGGATTAGAGAAGAAAACGCAGCTGCTGGAGGACAAGACATCCCTCACTGCTCCTTTTCATCTCTCCCACGCAGGGTTTGCCTCCTCTCTGACAAACGCAAAGCACCTGAGAGAGGGTCAGTCCAACAGCTGGGTGTGTTTTGGGCAGGAAATGCTGAAAATTGGGTTAGCAAGGGTTGGGATGGATCATATCAAAGGCGGGACCAGGCAGGGTTTGCCCCAGGCAGCCTCCCTCGGAGACCCCCATTCCCTGCGTGGCTCCCGCTGCTAAAGAGGATGGATTTGGTTAAAATCAGACATGTCTCAAGGCCAAACTTTATTGCAAGGCGGAGGGCTCCGTTTCTAAGCCCCACACTCCCCTCCCCGCGAGTCCCAGCGCTCTTCTGGGGGAAAGGAACGGTTTTTGGTAAAGCCGAGCAACGGGAACCCAGGGTCCGGCATGGCTGCGGGGGCGATTCCCACAGGTCCTTGAAGGGCTGGTGCGGCTCAGGTGCGGTCCCGGGTGGGGTTCGCAGGATCCACCCGATCCCGGGTGGGGCTCGCAGGATCCATCCGGTCCCGGGTGCGGTTCGCAGGATCCACGCGGCTCCGGTGAGCACCGGGCCGGCTGCCCAGCCTCTCCCCGCTCCCCCAGCCACATCCAATTCCCCAGGCAGTCATTTCTCCCAGAACCGCGGGCGGGCCGGGGGTCCCGCGCGCCCCTCAGCGCTGCAGCCCGTGGCTGAGCAGGCAGGCTCCCGATGCCAGCAGCAGGGCGAGCCCGAGCCCAGCGCGCCGCTCCCGGGGGGCTCCGCTGGGGGGTCCCCGCTTGCCCCCAGCTCGGGCCAGCCCCCGGCGTGAACCCCCCGCGGGTGGCGGCTGCCGCGCCGCCGGGATGCCGTGACCCAGGCGGGACGGCCGCGGGCGACCGAGCAGCCCCATCCCGTAGCCCGCGGCGGCGCCGGCCGCGATGGCTCCGGCCACCTTGGAGCCGCGGCCCGGGGCGCCCCCGCCTCGGGACACGGCGCGGAAGCCCCGCGGAGCCCCCCGGCCCCGGGGCTCCTCCCGCCGGCCCCGCTCCTCCCGCCGGCCCCGCGGCGGCCGCCGGCAGCGTCGCTGAGGAGGGCGAGCAGCAGCAGCAGCGCCCAGCACCAGGCGTGGTCAGGGGCGCATCCTGCCCCACCTGCGGAGCAACGAGGGGCGCTGAGAGCAGCGATCCTGGCCACGGGCAGCGCCCGCCCGCCTCCAGCCGAGTGCCTGCTGTGGGCGGCTTTTGGGGTTTCATTTACCTGTTGAACCTCGCTGGGTCACTCCCGAGCTGGCTGGGACCCAGGGGAACCAGCGCAGCTCTTCGGTGGGTTGGGTGATGAGGAAATGTTGGGTCACAGGTTGGACTTGGTGACCCCAAAGGTCTTTTCCAGCCTGGTTCATTCTGTGCGTCTGTGAGTCTGTGTGTCTGTGAGTCTGTGGGTCTGTGAGTGGCACATATAGGGAGGGATCAAACCTCCAAATTTGGTGTTATTTACTCCAAGCTAACCTCAGTGTCTTTTATCTCAATATATTATCTCTATATGATCTCTGTTTATATCAATATATTTTCTCTATCTTTACATTATCTCTTTTTATATCAATATATTATCTCTATAGATCTCAATACATTATCTCTATTTTATGATTTACTTATATGTTCACTTATTGTCAGGTCACAACCTACATATAGATTATATAATTATGTAACATATATGTATGTATAATTGTATATATTATATACACATATATATAACAATACGTGATCAATAGCCAATAATTTCTAATAGAGACTATGAATATATAATAATAGTTAATGAGTATTATATATTATTATATTATGATATTGGTACTATATTATGTGAATATATTTTTCTATATTCATCCTTATTTTTACATATTATATTGATGTAGTTAATACATCCCAGCGGATGATGTCCCTGCCCATGGCAAGGTTGGCCTGGATGATCTTTAACGTCCCATTCCAAGATTTAACGCATTACTGCACAGTTTCACCTCATCCCATACTTTCAGCAAGCAGGGAGGGTGGGCAGCGCGGGGCAAACAAACCCTCGCGCGTCCCTAAATTCCCAAATTCCCGCTGGGGAGCCCCGGGCTGCGCTGCTGGCCCCGCAGCCCCGGCTGAGCAGACAGACTCATTGTGCTGAAGCTGCTGAGCCATCGCGGGCCCGAGCTCATCCCCAAAGCAGCCGCGCCGGGTTGACAAAAGGCTTTTGACAAAGCAGAGCCCCCCTGGCCGGGAGCCCTGGCCGCAGCATCCCTGTGTCAGCGATTCCCAAACCGCTGGAAGGTGCCAGGCCTGACCCCCCCCTCCCAAACCCAGCGCTTCAAAAATGAAAATCGGCCTTGATTTATTTAATTTGCCTGGTTTTCCTGCCCCGCTCCTCAGCTATTGGGGTTATTTTAAAGAAAGCGCAGAGAAGTGTCCCCCTTCCAGCTGTTGGCAGCTGCACCACCGCTGGGAACACCACAAAGCCGGACGGTGAATCCCACAAAAAACCCCACCACAAGGATTTTTCCCTGCCTATTTCCCCCTCTCTACTTCCCTGAACTTAAGGATCACCAGCCAGGGAAAATCCCAGCGCTGGAGCATCCCGAGGCTCCTCTCCCCACCCCAACCTCCAGCTCAGGTGTGCGCCAAACCCTTCTGATTTTCACCTTCCTCTGCACCCAATTCCTTCTCTTTTCAGCCCCCAAATGCAGGGGTGCTGCCCTTACCGGTGCGCCGGGGCCGGTGCTGGCTGCTCCCGTGCGTGCCCGCCGGGCTGCGCTCGCTGCGATGAGCGGGAGCTCCTGCCCCTCCTGCGGGGAGGGATAACGCGGGGGGCTGGCTGAGCTCCGGGCAGCCGGGACACCAAAACAATCCAGTCCTACCTCCGGGGAGAGAAATACCCAGGGGATGGAGCCTGCGGATAAATCATCCCTCAGGGCTGGATAATATTCCAAATATCCCCCGTATTATCAGAGCTATAACTTCTCCGTGCATGGCTCCTGTGCACACTCCAGGATTTGGAGTGTTTAGCTAATTAATTAATTAATTCCTTTGCTTCACCAGATCAGATTATTTATTACCAGATATTATTTATTACTAGATCATATTATTATTACCAGAGGGATTATTTGATCCAGCTGTCCTTCAAGGACACAAGAGTTCAGAGGGTGTCACCCCAATACTCCCCAAAAATCTTCCAGAAATCTGGAAGGTGAGAGCATTTCTCATTGGGAAACCTCTCCATGGGATTCAGACAGGTTTTACTCTTTTCCCTCATCTCATTTTTTACTCATTTCCATGGCATTTCTATCCACACAAAGTGATTTCTTTTGGACAAGCTAGGCTCTGACTCAGGGCGTTTCATTCTGCATTAGGTTGCTACATATTTTATTTTATTTTATTGTTAATCCACGCAGCAGTGCCACAATCATCCTTCAAACACATCAAAAACTCCTCTCGCCGTACAACACTTTCCCGAACATGAGTTAAAGGTGGAAAAGGTACCATTAAAATTTAAAAAAAAAAAAAAAAAATTACAAAGATGCATTGCAAAAACTCAAAGGGAGGGGGAGGAAGTCAGAGGTTTAGTTCACATTGAGGTATAAAATTGATATTGCTGGTTTAGCCTGGGAGGAAAGAGATTTTTCCAGCTGCTGCTGGTGATGGAGCCAGCCTGGTCCTGGGTTCACCAGGATAAATTGCTGGCACCTCTGGAAAATGAGATTTGGAAAATAAAATCCTCTTTATTTCTGCCTCCCCTTCCTCCTGCCTTCCCCCCTTTCCCATCCAGCATCCCTGGAGATGCTCGAGGCCCTCGGCCATCCCTGCGAGTGCTATTTGGCATTTACAGCTACCAGAGAGGTTTGACATCGTGGTTTTCTTAAAAATCCCTAAATATTAGTGCAAATTAGAGCGGGGGAGGGAGGGGGCCGCACAACCAGATGCAGGGTTGGGGAAGGCACTGGAAAAAATGAGATTTTTCTCCTGTGCTGGGAATCCACCTGTGAGCCCCCAGGTGAGGGTTAAATCCCCCCCAAAAAGCCAACCCTTTGGATTTACAAAATCCTCCCAACACCTGTGAATTATTGCGGTAGGAATGTGCTTTTCTCTTAAAAAAAAAAAAAAAAGAGGAATTTTTGTGCTCTCTTGCAGCAGGTCCTTCACCGGGAGCCACATTGGGCATTTCCAAACTGAGCCCCCAAAACTCCAGCTCTGGAATGCTGGCAGCCCTCGCTCAGCCCAGTCCTTGCCTTTGTGCTGCTCACAGATTTCCTTTTTTTTTGTTGTTGTTGTTTTTTTTTGTTGTTTTTTTCTCCCTGTGTTTTCCAGGGATTTAAGGTTTTGGCTGAAGCTGCCACCAGCTCTTCCTGGGAAGAGCTCCCCGAGGATTCTGTGGGGATGAGGGCGTGGGAGGGGGGTTTGGCTCGGGGCTGGAGCTGTCCAGATGGACACCAGGAGCGTTTTGGGGCTGGGATTTGGTGCAGCACATCCCAGGGACGCTCACATGGCCGTGGGGCCCTCGGAAATCTCCTCCAGCCTCTGCTCGATCATCAGCCGCAGGATGGAGTACCTGCAGCACGAGGGAGAAAGGGAATTTTCAGCAGAAAGCCCTGCAATGGGACCAAGGCAGCCCCAGGAATGTCCTTCCCTCCTGGCATCCCCCCCAGTCCCACATACTTGTGCTTCAGCTTCTTCACTTCCCGATCCTCCTCCTCCTCCAGCTTCTGGATGAAGCTCCTGAGGATGGGCATCTCGAATTTGATGTACTGGGCAACCTGGGTGGGAGAGGAGCAGCAGGAAATGGTGAAGAGGGTGATGAATTCACCCCTCCCACCCCATCCCCTCCTCAGATTTAACCAAGGATCCCAAAATTTTCCAACAAACACTAAAAAATATGTTTGTGACCATCAGCTCGTGCAAACAAGCGAGCACAGAACAATTATTGGAAAAAAGATCTCCCTAAGGCTTATTTATTTTAATTCACACACTGGCTGCGAGAGGCGGCTCTGTCTGAGAGTCCCCAGAGCCTGAGAGTAAAACTGACCCCAAAAGTCTGAGCCGGGATTTCAGAGCCAGCAGATGGCACGAGGGAGCTGCTGCCACCAGGATCGGGAGTTTCCATGGAGAGACACAGGAGCAGAGCAGCTCCCGCAGCCCCAGCACGCATCTGCTCATCGGGGAAACAAAAAACTCCTCCCTGGGAGGGTGGGGAGCGGCTGGGGTGGAATTCCCAAAAAAGCTGCTCCTGGATCCCGGGAAGGTTGAATGGGGCTTGGAGCCACCTGGGACAGCGGGAGGTGTCCCTGCCATGGGAGGGAACTCTGAGAGTTCTAAGCTTGGAATCCCCAGGATTTTGGGGCAGGAATTCCCCTATTTTTGGGCTGAAATTCCCAGAGATTTGTGGCTGAAATTCCCAGGACTTTGAAGCTAAAATTCCCAAGATTTTCAGGCTGAAATTCTGAGAGTTCTAAGCTTGGAATCCCCAGGTTTTTGGGGGTAGAATTCCTGGGGTTTGAGTCACAATATTCTTAGGATTTTGGGGCTGAAATTCCCAGGATTTTTGGGCTGCAATTCCCAGATTTTCAGGGCTGAAATTCCTGACTTTTTGGGGCTGGAATTCCCAGGGTTCAGGGCTGAGTATTCTAGGATTTTGAGGCCAGAATTTCCAGGGTTTTGGGGCCACTAGATGGGTTTTAAAGTCCCCCCAAACCCAAACCACTCTGCCATCCTGTGAGCCCCGGGTTTCTCCAAGCCCAGCGGAGGGTGACACTCACGTCGTAGGTGACCTCTTCCACCTGGTCCTTCTCCATGAGGAACACCTTGGACACCTGCTCGCAGGGGCCCTGCAGGATGCGGGCCAGCAGCGGGAAGTCGCTGCCGCGCAGCTTCTGCTTCTCTGCAACGCCAGAACCGCGGGCTGAGCACGGGCGGCGCCGCGGGACCGGGGCGCTCCCGGACCGGCTTGGGGTGCTCACAGCCAGGGGCTTGGGGTGCTTGTGTCCAGGGGTTTGGGGTGCTCACAGCCAGGGGTTTGGGGTGCTCACAGCCAGGGTTTGGGGTGCTCACAGCCAGGGGTTTGGGGCGCTCACAGCCAGGGGTTTGGGGTGCTCACAGCCAGGGCTTTGGGGTGCTCATACCCAGGGATTTGGGGTGCTCATACCCAGGGGGTTGGGGTGCTCACAGCCAGGGGTTTGGGGTGTTCATACCCAGGAGTTTGGGGTGCTCACACCCAGGGATTTGGGGTGCTCACAGCCAGGGGTTTGGGGTGCTCACAGCCAGGGGCTTGGGGTGCTCATACCCAGGGATTTGGGGTGCTCACAGCCAGGGGCTTGGGGTGCTCACAGCCAGGGGTTGGGGTGCTCATACCCAGGGGTTAGGGGTGCTCGTGTCCAGGGGTTTGGGGTGCTCACAGCCAGGGATTTGGGGTGTTCATACCCAGGGGTTTGGGGTGCTCATACCCAGGGGTTTGGGGTGCTCACAGCCAGGGGTTTGGGGTGCTCATACCCAGGGGTTTGGGGTGCTCGTGTCCAGGGGTTTGGGGTGCTCACAGCCAGGGGTTTGGGGTGCTCACAGCCAGGGTTTGGGGTGCTCACACCCAGGGATTTGGGGTGCTCATACCCAGGGATTTGGGGTGCTCACAGCCAGGGGTTTGGGGTGCTCATACCCAGGGATTTGGGGTGCTCATACCCAGGGATTTGGGGTGCTCACACCCAGGGATTTGGGGTGCTCACAGCCAGGGGCTTGGGGTGCTCACAGCCAGGGGTTGGGGTGCTCATACCCAGGGGTTAGGGGTGCTCACAGCCAGGGGTTTGGGGTGCTCACACCCAGGGATTTGGGGTGTTCATACCCAGGGATTTGGGGTGTTCATTTCCAGGGATTTGGGGTGCTTGTGTCCAGGGATTTGGGGTGCTCATACCCAGGGGTTTGGGGTGCTCACTCCCAAGGTAATTCGGGGCACTCACCTCCGCTCGTGTGCACCATGTACAGAGCAAACTCCTCTGCAGAGTTCTCAATCTGGGGGGAGATACAAAGCTCTGCTGAAGGGACAGGTTCTGCCCTGCTATACCCTCTACATATATAGAGTATAGATTTTATAGAAAAAATTTCTATATAAAACAATTTTTTTAAAATTATATATACTATTCTATATTAAATATTGTATATAAAATAACATATTAAAATTATATTAAAACATATATTTTTTATTAAAATATTTCATAAAATCTGAATGCCGATTTTATACATGTATTATAATGACTTATACATTAAAAAATTCATATATATATAATATCTGGATGCAAATTACATATATAAATATAAATATAAATAATAAATATAAAAATAAAAAACAAATGTAGGTATACATATGAATATGAATATGAATAGATTAAAAAATAAAAATAAAAACAAATATAAAATACAAATAAATATAAAAATAAATATAAAAATAAATATAATCGGAATGCAGGTTTTATGCACACAATATATAAAATATATTTATTGATTTTAAACACACCACAAGCTGCATTCAGAGCAGCCTGGGAGCACTGAGGGAGGTGCAGCCCTCACCTTGAATTTGTTGAGCAGCAGTTTGAGCACCTGGGGCGTGGTCATGGCGCTGTTGATGCGCACGTTGGTGACGGAGCCGTAGGCGGGCGTGAACACCGAGGTCTGTGGGGCACAAACAGCTCTGAGAGCCCTGCCCGGATCCCAGCAGCATCCTGGAAGGGGCTGCTGCCTGCAGAGGCTGAGCTGGAACAGAGACTAGGCAGAACTAAAGGAATAAAATCAGTATTTATTGAAAGGATCCACCTTGGGCAATGCTGGGGCTGCACTCAAGTCCAATCCAAGATGGATCCTGGTCATGAGTTTTACATGAGTTTTGGTTCTTCTACACATTGGGGTCAATCGTCCAAGCACAGCCCCAGGCTATGAAATCTCAGCCCCCTGGTTTGCCCCTTTCCCTCGCTGTTGTTTCTGGTTTTTGGGTACTGGGTGTCCTTCTCTAGCTAGAAAGGGATTGTTTTTTCCAACCAGCCTGTGAAGAGAATTTACTGACACCTTGTCCTGGGTTGCAATACAGGATGTGACCAAAATCGTGCATTCTACCACCATATGTTAAAAACCAGGCGGGGCAGTGATCCTTATCTCTGTGGGAGATATCCTCTGCTAAAGGTCCGGGTTTTAAAAACCAGCTGGGGCAATTATCTTTATCTTGCTCATGCCCCACCCTTCATCCAGGAGATATCACGTGCTAATGGGCCATTGTTAAAAACTGGGTGTGGCATCGATCCTTATCTCCTTGGGGATATCTCCTGTTAATGGGCCATTGTTAAAAACTGGGCGTGGCAGAGACCTTTATCTCCCTGGGGATATCTCCTTTAATGGGCCAGGTGTTTAAAACCAGCTGGGGCAATCATCTTTATCTTCCCCAGGAGAAATCCTGGATATATCTCCAGGGGAGATCTCCTGTTCATGGCCATTGAGTCCCAGGGCATGGCTGATAAAATTCCATCATCCCATGGGAGATGCTCCAGCCAGGGGGAGGAGCCAAACATTTCCTACCCAGATAAAAACTGACATTTGGACACCAAGGCAGCTTTTTTCCTTTGGTTTCTAGAGGACAAGATCTACCAGAATCACTGCCAGGATTTCTACAGGATCATTACTTCAACAAGACCCCTTCATCTGGACTGCTGCCACCACCCCAACTAGAGGGGTGTCAGGTTCTATCCTGACTCTGTCAGTGCTTTTCTTTTGTACCATTGCATGGATTTTAATTTCCTCCTTTTTTTCCAATTAAATTGTGTTTCTGACTTGGAGTCTCTCACTGCTTTTGCTTTCAAACCAAGTCACACCTAACATGAAGTCTCAGAGTTACACACCAGGCAGCAGAGAGGCTGGAGAACACCCAAGGCAGCCCCGAGGCCCAGGCTCACCTTGTGGTTGTAGAAGTGGCCGTTGATGGAGAAGCGGTGGCGGCGCAGGCGCCGCTGCTCGCCGGGCGTGCGGGCGCTGCCGGGGCCGCACCCGACATCGCTGCGGGTCCGCATCAGCTGCGGGGCCTCGTCCGCCCTGGGGCTGCAAAACACCCGCGGGACCCTGCCAGGGCACTGGGCACACTGGGAGAGCCCCGCTCCTCCCCTGCAGAGCGCTCCCAGCCATGCAGGCACCGGGACAATCGCCCGCGGCTCTGCGGCTCTGGGCAACGCTCCCAGCCCAGGGTGGGATTGTTGCTGTGTCCTGGGTCAAAGATCCTTGTGAACCCTCCCCACTCAGGAGATTCCATGATTCCAGAATTTTCCTGCTGCAAAGCAGTCCCTGGGAGTCCCCCTTGGATGCAGAAATCCTCACCCCAAGAACAAACCTCTCACCCCTACCAACTTCCCAGGACACAGCAACTGGTTTATTCTCCCCCAGCTCCCTGTTTATTCTCTCTCAGGTCCCTGTTTATTCTCCCCCAGGTCCCAGGGAAGGTCATTAATTCAGAATTAACCACCTAAATCCCTGCTGCCACCTGGATAAAACCCCTTCTCCCGGGAACTCGAGCATCTAACCTCTGTTTTCCATAATTTAACTTTCTGTGTTCCCTTTCCCTTTAATGAGAGCAGGGAAATGAGGGCAGAGCCTCAGATCTCTGCATGAAAACTGGCTTGGATCCAGATTATTATAAACCAGCTCTTCATCCATTTTTAATGAACCTCTCAGGCTCCAGCTCTGGGTGTTTTAATCCAAAGCATTTCTGCAGCAGGGAGAAATGTCCGGCAGGAGCTGCTCCAGCTGCACACACGGGGACTGAGCACTCCTGAGGAGCTGTGCATGCACGTTGGGAACTGAGTTTTTCTGGATTTTAGGGAAAAATGTAATAAAAGGCTTTTTTTTTTCTTATGTGTTGGCAGAGGATTGAGGCTATAAAGCTGAAGGGAATCATGTGGGGTGAGCATTGCCTGGGAAAGATTTAATTAAGGGGGCAGAAGTGTTGTGAGTGGGGAGAGCAAAGAGAAAAAAGGAAAAAGTTGCAGGATCACGGGTGGGGGTTCATGGATCAAGTTTGGCAAGGGCTCAGCTCCTCTCGAAAGGATGATCTCATCCTTCTCTACCCTCCAACCCCCAAAAACATCCAAAAAAACCAGAACATCTGCCAGAGATGAACGAGCCAAAATGCAGGCAGTGGGTTTTCCCGGCGGGAATTCCTGGTGGGACAGCGAGTGCTCTGCTCCTCAGAACAAGGGTTAAGGAGGCTCGTCCCCCTCTGCAGAGGAGCTGGGAGGGGACAAATCTGGGAACAAACCCTGGGGACAAACCCGGGGACAAACCCTGGGGACAAACGCTTCCAGCAGCCATGGCTTCCCCATGTAACACTTCCCAATGCTCCCATTCTTCTTCCCCGAAACGGGAAGGGGAAGCTCCAACATCCTCCTTTTCCTCCTTTTCCCTGCAATCCCACGAGGGATCTCTGCTCCATCCCCTCGGTCCTTCCCAAACTCCACCACATTTCACTGCTGCCCCTTCCCCAAGGAAAAACCCTTGGGAATCAGGGAATTGAAAAGGGCTGGAAAAGATCATCGAGTTTTGGGCCGTCCGGGGAAAGACTGAATAAAATAATCCAAGGTGTTTTGGGAGCGGCTGAGCTGGAGCAAGATGGGAAACTGGGCCTGGAGTGAAGGACAAAGGCTGGGCTGTGTTTTCCCGAATCCAAGCGGAGCTGCTCCCGAGCAGCAGGAGGGGTCGGGGCGGGTCCGAGCGCGGCTCACCTGCGCCCCTGGCGGGGGTCTCCGGGCTGGCCGCGGTGTCCCCGTCCGGCGCCGGGATGTCCGGGAGCGTGCTGGGCTTCAGCACGGACCTGCAGAGACACAGACACAGACAGGCTGCTGCTGGGTGTCCTGTCCGTGTGTCCCTGTGTCCTGTCTGTGTGTCCCGTCCGTGTGTCCCTGTGTCCCAGTCTGTGTGTCCTGCCTGTGTGCCCATGTCCATGTGTCCATATCCATGTGTCCCTGCCTGTGTCTGTGTGTCCCGTCCGTGTGTCCCTGTGTGTCCCTGTCCTTTTGCCCGTCTGTGTGTCCCTGTCTGTGTGTCCCTGTCTGTGCGTCCCGTCTGTGTGTCCGTGTGGTTTTGGGCTGCCTACCATTTCTGGGGCTGTCTGTGAATTTTTGGGACTGTATGTATTTTTGGGGTTGTCTGTGTATTTTTGGGGCTGTCTATTTTTGGGGCTGAGTGCATTTTTGGGGCTGAGTGCATTTTTGGGGCTGTGTTTTTGGGGCTGAGTGTATTTTTGGGGCTGTGTTTTTGGGCTGCCTGCTGTTTCTGGGGCTATGTGAGTGAATTTTTGGGGCAGTGTTTTCGGGGCTGAGTGTATTTTTGGGGCTGAGTGTATTTTTGGGGCTGTCTATTTTGGGGCTGAGTGAATTTTTGGGGCAGTGTTTTCGGGGCTGAGTGTATTTTTGGGGCTGTCTAT
The DNA here is from genome assembly GCA_030060385.1 of Muscicapa striata striata. Classification (NCBI taxonomy): domain Eukaryota; kingdom Metazoa; phylum Chordata; class Aves; order Passeriformes; family Muscicapidae; genus Muscicapa; species Muscicapa striata. The sequence goes on from JAREIS010000254.1 coordinate 1,817,027, forward strand.
TTTTGGGGCTGAGTGAATTTTTGGGGCAGTGTTTTCGGGGCTGAGTGTATTTTTGGGGCTGTCTATTTTTGGGGCTGAGTGTATTTTTGGGGCTATTTTTGGAGCTGAGTGAATTTTTGGGGCAGTGTTTTCGGGGCTGGGTGTATTTTTGGGGCTGAGTGTATTTTTGGGGCTGTCTATTTTTGGGGCTGAGTGAATTTTTGGGGCAGTGTTTTCGGGGCTGGGTGTATTTTGGGGGCTGTCTGAGTGTATTTTTGTGCTGCTGTGCCCCCAGCCCCCCCGGCTCACCCGTGGGCGCCCAGGTTGCAGCCCGAGTGCCAGGAGGAGGAGGAGGGCGGCGGCCGGAGGCGCTGGTTCTCGTCCTGCATCTGCAGCCGGATGGGGCGGCGCAGCCCCCACGAGATGTTCAGCAGCCCCTCCACGATCAGCTCCCCTTCCTCCTGCAGCACACACAGGCCTCAGCACAGGGAACACTGGCACTGGGGGCTGGCGGGTGGGAGGTCTTGTCCAACCCAAATTCTCTGTGATTTTTGGGTCTCTCTTGCTCCTGGGGCTGGGAAGGGGCAGATCAGGATTGGGGACAGCCAGGGGCAAACCATGGAAAACTCAGGACATGGGAACAGGAAGGGACCTCAGGGACTAAATCCATCTCCACTGAGAGGATCCATCAGACCCAGGCTCCCCAGTTTAGAGTTCAAGGGCAGGGCTTGGAGCAGCCTGGGGGAGTGGGAGGTGTCCATATCCACCCACAGAACGAGAGCATCCTCAAGGTCCCCTCCAATCCAAACTATTCCATGTTCATATGGGATTTTGGGAAGGAATCCCTGGCTGGGAGGATGAGGAGGGGCTGGGATGGAATTCCCAGAGGAGCTGTGGCTGTCCCTGGATCCCTGGCAGTGCCCAAGGGCAGGTTGGATGGGCTGGGACAGTGGGAGGTGTCCCTGCCTGTGGTGGCACTGCATGAGACGGTGACACTTCCAACCCAAATCAATCCAGGATTCCACAGGCAGGTTTAGATGGATTTGGGGAAAGAATATTGGGTGAGGGGCTGGAATGGAACTCCCAGAGGAGCTGTGGCTGCTCCTGGATCTCTGGAAGTGTCCAAGGCCAGGCTGGAGCACCCTGGGACAGTGGGAGGTGTCCCTGCCATGGCAGGGGTGGGACAGGACTGATTTAAGGTCCCTTCCCACCCAAACCATTCCATAATTCCCTGATTCTGTCTCAATTCCCTCAATTCCCCCCTGCCCGGGGCATTTCTCACCTCCCGGTGCCGCAGCTGCAGGTTCTGCCCCTCGTAGTAGATGTTGTAAGTCTTCAGGTGCAGGAGCAGCTCATTCCTGGGGAAAAATGGAAAAAAATGGGAAAAATGGAAAAAATGGGAAAAATGGGAAAAAATGGGAAAAAATGGGGGAAAAAAAGCTGAGATGGGGTTTGGGGGGGGAGATGCTGCAGGCACCACCCAGTGACCCCTGAGCTGCCCAGGGTGGATCCAGAGAAAATTCAGGAAATGCAGGAATTGCTTCCCTGGCTGAGGAACCCGCTGTGCTGCCAGAACCCAAAAATTGCTTCATTTGAGGCACATTTGGGTCTTTCCAGACCTCCCTTGTTGAAGGTTTGTGCTGGGGGTCCAACATTTTGTACCCACATCTAGGGGGGATGAGCTCCCTGTGACCATGTCCCCACAAATCCTCTGAAAAGACACAAGAAACCCCATCAGAGCTCGGGGCAGTTGGTCACAAGGCTGAAAAATAAATCAGTTTTCTGGGGGTCACACTGGAGTCACGAGTGATCCCAGGTCACGTCAAAGCTCTGAGCCTGCTCCGGGGGCAAACTCATGATAAAAATACAAATAAAGCGAAAAACAAGGGCAAGAATCAACACTAAAAATATATATAATGTTATATACTGCATTGATAATGTTTTATATTGTTAGATACTGTTATATGCTGTTAGATATTGATAGATATCATTATATGTCACACATATTGTTATATATTGTTACATATTTTTATATATTGTTATATAGTTTTAAATATTGTTATATGCTGTCAGATATTGTTCGATATTTTTATATATTGTCAGATAATATTAGGTATTGTTAGATACTTTCAGGTATTGTTATATATTGTTATATATTGCTATACATTGTTATATATTGTCATATATTGCTATACATTGTTATATATTGTTATATATTGATATATATTAATATATATTGATATATATCATTATATATTGTTACATATCATTAGATATTGTTAGATATTGTTATATGCCCTTAGATATCGTCAGATATTTTTATTTATTGTTAGGTATTTTTATTTCTTTTCAGATACTGTTCTATGCTGATAGATACTGCTCGGTATTAGCATCTATTGTGTATTTGAGGTCCAGGTAACACCTTACACACCCCATTCCCAGCCCAGGTCACAGAGAACAGCACACCCATCCCCACCCCCATCCCCCCGGCATTCCGCCCCCCCCCGCCCATCCCCGGCCTCACCTGGAGATGAATTTGTCCTTCCCGCAGGGCACCGCGTCCCCTCCGCCGAGCTCCATCCCCGGGCATGGGAGCCGAGCTGGGGAGGGAGCAGGCACAGCTCAGGGGAGCCGCCCCCTGCCCCGGGGCACCGCGAAATCCAAACAAATAGAAATCATAGAGATAATAGAGATAACAGAAATAACAGCGATAATATAAATATTAGAGAAAATAGATATAATAGAGATAATAGAGATAACAGAAATAATAGCGATAATATAAATATTAGAGATAATATAAATATTAGAGATAATAGATATAATAGAGATAAGAGATAACAGAAATAAGATAAATATTAGAGATAATAGAAATAGAAATAGAAATAGAAATAAATAGAAATAGAAATACAAGTCCACCCCTCAAAAAACAAACAAAAACAAAAACCACATAAAAATAAAAATAAAAATAAAAATAAAAATAAAAATAAAAATAAAAATAAAAATAAAAATAAAAATAGATAGAAATAAATCCCCCCGGCGCTGGGAAAGGCTCCGGAGGTGCGGGCGGGGCTCGGTGCGGCTGCTCCGGGGGAGGACGGAGATCAGATAAGGGCGGAGGCGCCGCGAGCTCACTGAAAATTTAATCCCAGCGGAGATAGCCTTACGCTAAATTTGCATTTGGAGCATCCGCGGGTGTCCCAGGGACGCCAGAGCTGCGGGAGGGAGGGCGGTAAATGGGAATTGTTCCTTTTCTCCGATTATTTTCCTCTTTTTTCATCCTACAGAACTTCAAACTTTTGAGTCCTGGTCCTGCTGTGTCCTTGCGCCATCCCAAGCCCCGCGCTGGCTCCAGGGATGAGTTTTCCGAGCAGCCAGAGGTGCTGGGCTGATTCTTCAGCTTTTTTTTTTAATGATCCCAGCTGGATTTTTGGGCCATGCAAACCCTTGGGAAGTCCCCAAAATCCCACCCTGGGGCAGATCCTGGCTTAGGTCCCAGGTGGGATTTTTGGACAATATGAAATGGAATTAAAACGGGGTTTGGGGTGGAGCTCTTGGGGAGCTCACGGGCTCAGAACAGTTTGGAAATCGGGTGTGGAAGAGACCTCGGAATGTGGAGCTGGGATGGTTTTGAATGACAAAGAAAGGGCCTCTGGGGTCGTGCTTTTCCTTGGCTGAAATCCTAGACGGGATTTCATTTTTCAGGGTCTTTTCCCTGCCTTCCCCTCTCCTAGAGGACAAACTGAGGTGAGCAGAAACCATTTGCTCCACAAGCCGCTGCTTTTTCCCACCTTCCACATCACCATGAGCTTCCTCCCAGTCCCCTGGGGCAAAAAAAAAAAAAAAAAACCCAACAAAACCCTTTTCCTGAAAGAAAAAAACCAAATTCCACACCAAAATCCAGGCCCAGGTGGTAAAACCTGTGAGATGATAAATCTAAACCCTCTGCAAGGCAGATCCTTGGGTTCCATCCCCCACGCTGGGATGAATTCCCGAGGAAAAAAATGGATTGGCAAGGGCAAAAATCTGCTGTGGCAGGTTTGAAAGCCCCCACGTGGCCGTGCTGGAGCAGGAGGGGAAGGGCAGGAAACCGGCCCAGCCCAGCCCTGGGGCTCTGGGTCCGCCCGGAGAAAAAGCAGAAGGAAAAGTCAGCACCGAAAAATCGCGGGAGAGTTGACAAAGCTTTGGGTTTCCTGAGGAACTGCATGAGTATTTTGGTAAAACTGGGGAAAATTTGGCAAATTTTGGCAAACTCCAGCACCAGCCCTCCTCCTACAGCCAGCAGCCACCTCTCCTGCCTCCATCAATCGTCCCACAGGGAGCAAACCCAGGAATATTCCTGTTTATCCATCAAAAATGGGATTTCACAGCTGGCTCATGGGTTTGGGATAAACCCTTGGGGTTCTGGGGAGCAGCAGCTGCGTGAGGAGCCCTAAATCTGGGGGTTCCCAGCTGTGGGGTGCAGGAAGGGCAGGAATGAGCAGCCCCCTCGTGGGTGTCCCCTGGCAAGAGATGAAAAGCTCTGGGGACGTTCAGAGGATTAAAGGACACAGCAGATGAGAAAAGGGTGCCAAAAACACCAAAGTGAGTTTAAAAAACCTTCCTAGAGCAGCCCAGGGTGGAGCCTTTGGTACCACTCGGAGCTTTGCTCCAGAGCATCCTGGTGATGCCAAGGGGCAAAGCCAAAGTCCCAGTTCACTCGAAGGGGACACGGGGATGATCTGCAGCCATAAAAAAGGGCCAGTTTGGGGGTACAAGGGCAGCTCCAAAAGGCAGGTTCATCCTCCCTTGCCGAGGAGTCGCTTCCTGTTTACGCCCCGGCTCTGCCACCTTCGCCTCCGTCATCACATCCCCTTCCTAGCGCTCAGGAAAGGGGCAAATTCTTCCTTTTTTGGGTCTGGAGAGAACCAGGCTGGGAGTGGAGAGGCGCTGCCGACCCCTGATATCCCACCGTGGCTTTGGAAAAAGGCTGGAAACCACCCCAGAACAACTGGAAATCACCCAAATCAAAGCGCTGGCAAAGTGGAAGTTGCTCGGTTGCTCAATCGGGGCATTTTGGGGCCGTGTCTGCTCTCTGTGCCTCAGTTTCCCCCTCGGAGCTGACGCGTTTCCGCCGTGCCCTGCCCGGTCCGAGCCGCTCCCGGGGCTCTGCAAAGCGCTTTTAGCGCAGCCCCGGCCCCTCTGCCTCCCCCCGGCTGCTCCCAGGCCGGACGGAGCCGGAGCCCAGACCCGCTCCCCTCCCTAAAAACAACCCCCGAGAGCCCTTCCCGCACGCAGGAGGGAGCCAGGCAGCACCCACAGCTTCTGCGGAGCTCCCGGGGCCATGCACAGCTCCAACACCACAAAACAAGGAAAAAAGTGGCAAAACCCCCCAAAGCCGTGTTTGCAGCGGGACACCGATTTTTCTTTCCCTGCTCCCGCAAAGAAATCTGCGTTTTTGGGGGGTTTTGCTGCCTCGGTCCCGCCCCCCCCGCAGCAGCCGGGAGCCTGGGCAGCATCCCCGGATCCCCCGGCGGGGCGGGAGCGCGGCTTTGGCGCAGCCGAGGGATTGTGGGAATATCCCGGGAGGCCGCGATGTTCGCTCCTGCGCCAGCGCCGCCGCTCCCCGCAGCCCGGGGCGGCTTTAGCGGCCCAAGGGCGCTTGGATCGCGCCGCGCTGGGTGCGAAAGCATCGCCCGAGGGCTCCGCGGAGCCTCCCGCGGCCGCTGCCCCGCGCTGTCCGGGCAGCAGCGGAGCGCTCACCCCGTCCCGCGGATCCTGCGCTGCCTCCGGCCCGGCCGCTACTCCTGGGCTGCGATTCCTGCCCCGCGTCCGGCCCGCATCCCTACGCGGGGAGGTGCGGCTGCTCCATTGTTTTCCTGCGCCGCTATTGTTCTCCTGCCCGATTGCTCCGTCCTGGAAGGGGAGAGGGGAAGGAGGGAGCGCTGAGCGCTGGCGGAGCCGCCGGAGATGCCGCGGGGGTGCCGGGTCCCTCGGGGACAGGCGAGGGGACCCACGGGCCGCTCTCGGGTGGAGCCCCCGGGAGGAGCCGGTGGCCCCGGGGCTCGCGGTGGGACAGCGGCGGGCGGGGCTGCCCCGAGGAGGAGCCGAGCCCGCTGGGAGCCGCGGGCGCTGCGGCCGCTCCGGCCCCGCGCGGATGCCGAGGGCGCTCGGGGTGCCGGGGTGGCAGCCGGGGCTGCGGGCCGGGTCCCCCCGCTCCCGGCGGGTTTCGCGGCCGTGGCTGCGGGGAGCGCGGCTCAGCCCGGGGCCGCTCCCCGAGCAGGGCGCGGGGATGGGGATGGAGAGCGGGATGGGAATGGGGACGGGATGGGAATGGGGGTGAGGACGCCCCATCCCGCCGCACTCACCCGGTGCCGGTGCTGGTGCCGCTCCGCTCCAGCCGGTGCCCCCCTAGGGCCGCCCCTGGGCGGGGCGAGACGGGGAGGGGCGCGGGCGGGGCCGGGGGTGGCAGCGCGGGGACGCCCCCAGCCGCGGCCGGGGTCATCCCGGAACCCGGGTCCCGAAGGACAGCCCGGCCCCGGGATCCCTTTGCGGGTGCCAGGGCTGGGGACCCGCCGGACGCAGCCGCAGGGAGCCGGGCCGACCCCGCCCGCACATCCCGAAGGATGCTCCAGCGACATCCCTGGAGCAGGTTCTGGGTTCCCAGAGGACGCCCCGGCTCCACCCGGGCTGCACATCAGGACCGGGATCTGAAAGGATTCTCCACCCCTGGTGCCGGGAAAACAGTTCCAAAGGGCGCCCCATCCCCACTGTCACAACCAGCATCCCAAAGATTCCCCATTCCCGATGTCAGGAACAGGAATCCCAAGGGACTCTCCAACCTCCTTGCCAAGACCAGAATCCCAAAGGAATCCCCATCCCACACAGCCAGGCTGGAAACGTTCTTACTATCAGCTTTGTCCAGAATTCCCAGAGGGAGCTTTGTGGGCTGCACCACACAGGCTGGAGCGGTTGTTTCTGCCTCAGCCCCAAATCCTGGGACGTGCAGTGCCAGGGCCGTGCAGGCAGCACCCTCAGCTCTGCTCTTGTTGGGATGGAGCCCAACCTCGGCCTTGGGATCTTACCCAGACCCAAAACCGCCCCTGAGAAAGGGATGGAGGAGGAAATAAATTAAAATAAAAAGTGCCTGGAAGCAGCAGCTGCAGCTGGGGGTCACAGTTACCTCGGAGCCAGTGCTCAGCATTCCCAGGATCAGGGTCCCATCCTGCCCCTCCAGTCCCAGCGCCCTGGGGAGAGTTTGGGGAAAGCTCTATTCCAGAGGAGCAGGGGCTGTGTCCCTCCCCCTTTGTCTGCTCCTGACCTTTCCCAGTGCTTTGTGGCTTCTCTGGGCTGTTTTTCTTTTTAAGGAATTTGCCTAGAAACAGCCCACACGAAAGGAAAAAAAACTAACCCCAAAACAAAGAAATAATCAAAGCAGCTGCTTGAGCCAAACAGGCGTCTCTGCAGGCACAGACTGGAATGGGCCTTTTCCCCCCAATTTTCTTGGATTTTTATGTAAAATATGAGAAGTTCTGGAGGAGCCATCTGGCTCAGGGAAGCACTGACTCGGCAAAAGTGAGCGGGGCCGGGTCAGGATTGATATTCCAGCAGCATCTCGAGGGCTGGCAGGGATGAGAGGCCCTTTGTGGTGGGAAGGGAGGACAATGGAGCCGGCCCCAAACCAGGGATTCAGCCTCAAACACAGGGAGAGCTCCCCTGACCCTCAGCTCGGGGGGTGGATGCAAACAGAAAAATAAAATTACAGCTTGGGTTTGGGGTGCACAGGGGGATCCTGGCTGCAGAATTGGGGTTAAATCCTGATTTTTGCCATGTTTTGCTCTCTGCCATCAGAGCACAGGTGGGGGGGGAGGCTGGAGCCTGGGTGGGGGGATTTATTTAGCAAATAAAGGAACCTGAGCCATTCCTGCCCTGTGAGGGCTCCCTGCAGCTGCAGGGGTGAGCACAGATCCACGGGGAAGGAGAGGAGAACTTCCACCCCTCAAGCTGCTGAACACCCCCCAGGAAAAGGCAAAAAGGATGTTACAGCACCTGTTCTGCAGGCTGAGTCAGCATTTCAGGCACGCAGGGATCACAGCAGATTCCTTTCAAACCACGATCTTGGATGGATTTACTGCTGCCAACGACCTCAGTCAGGCCCCAGAATAAAGCACCAGCTCCAAAATTCTCCAATATTCAACGATTTCCCCCCAGACCAAGCAAGAGGCCAAAATCCCTTCTTTCCTACCTTGGCAGCTTCCCATGGTTCCAGCTTTAAGCCCCCCCAGCTGATTGCCAGTAAATACTGAGCAATATCCCACACTTGGATACTGGGATAAGTGGGAGCATCTGGGAGCTGTTAGGGAGCTCTGAAACCAGATGGGAAGAGAGATGTGGCTCTGGCAAGGCCTCTCCTCATCCCTGACCTTGTCTCTTTCCCAGGATTGCCTCCCCTGTGTGGGAGTTCCAGCCCTTCTGAAAACCCCAGGTTTTGAGATTCTGCCCCAGGATCTGCTCACCTTGGGCTGATGCTGACTGGGGTGAGACAGGAGGAGAAAACACAATTATTGCCTGAGCTGTGAGCCCACAGCCAGGGGATCAGCCAGGATTAGGATCAGGTTTTCATCACAGGCCCAAACCTGGAGTGCTCAGAAATCCCTGGCCCTGCTCACAGCTGCTCCTCTGGCTCTGATCCCACAGCTCTGCTCCCAGCCCCTCGCTGTACATTTGGGTGTTTTTTTGCTGTTTTAGTTCCCACCCAACTCCACCAGGGGCCATATCCAAGTCTGGGGAGGTGCTGGGGTGTCCCCATGTCCCCAAAGCCAGGAGCTGCTCCCTTGGGGGCTGGGTACCCTAAGCCAGGTGTTCCCAGCTCCCAACCCCTCCCAGGCTGGTGCTCCAGGCTCAAACCTGGAATTTGTTGCAAAGAAATGAGGTCATGGAAGGGCTGGGGATGAGCAGAGGTGGCGACAGCCCAGGTGACAGTCAGCTCCTTCACCCACAAACAGGGGCACATGGAGGTGCCTCAGTGAGAGCAGGGACAGGCAGGAATCCCAAGAAGAATCACAGGAACAGGCAGGAATCCCAGGAAGAATCCCAGGAAGGAGCAGGAATCCCAGAAGAGGCAGGAATCCCAAGAACAGGCAGGAACCCCAGGAAAGAATCCCAGGAAGAAGGAACAGGCAGGAATCCCAGGAAGGATCCCAGGAAGGATCCCAGGAATGGGCAGGAGTCCCAGGAGGAATGACAGGAAGGAGCAGGAATCCCAGAGCAGGCAGGGAGGGAATGCCAGGGGTGGGCAGGCAGCTGTGCCTCTCCCCCATCAATCCAGGATCCCACATGGTGGGAGCAGTGGGATGAGAGCTCCAAGGTCAGCTGGGGGCTGGAAGGAATCTGGGGGTTGTGCTTTTGGGCAGCACCTGCTACAAAATCTCTGGGTCTTGCCACTGCCTGGATTCTGAAATTATTTATCCATTGGGAAGAAATCAGTCAATTAGGGAGGAATTCTTCTCTGTGAGGGTGGGAAGGGGTTGGGATGGAATTCCCAGGGAAGCTGTGGCCGCCCCTGGATCCCTGGAAGTGCCCCAGGCCAGGCTGGAGCACCCTGGGACAGTGGGAATTGTCCCTGCCATGGCACTGGATGAGCTTTAGGGTCTCTTCCAACCCAAACCATTTCAGGATCCTCTAATTCCCTGATTCTCCAAAGGAACTGACACCACAGTGCCACACTGCATCTATGCCCGCGTTTATTTATACTGAACAGCTTTAAAAATACAGAATAAAATAGCTTTATCTACTATTATTCACAACATCTGGTCCAAATATTACATTTTTAAATATTTAGTTGTTTAATGAAGCAATGTTAGAAAAAAAAAAAAAGAATAATAATAAAAAAACTCCGTAAAAGAATTACACATCTTAGAACAACAAAAAAATTCAAACATCCCCCCCTCCCCCAAATAAACTTTTGCTGTTGAACAAAAAAGTTTTACAGCCAAAGTCAGTCACAAAAGTCATGGAGAAAACAAAATTTATCCCCACCGCCTAAGAACAGTCAATAGTTTGTTACACCAGAGGTTGTTCTAAACAGACAAATACAGGAATTATTTGGACTGGCAGCACGAGGATTGCCCAGAAAAGCAGAGGCCACCCTGGATGTCCCTGCCCAGGCACAGCCCAGCAGCAATTCCAGCCAGGAATGCTCAATCCCAACTCTCAGCCAGCCCTGGCACCTCCCCCAGGCACAGCCCAGCCCCGAGGGCTCCCCAAAACCAGGGAAACTGCACCAAGTGGGACTTGGCTGCAAAAAATGAGTGACTCCCCCCAGTGCCTCAAAAAAGGAAAGGAAAAGGGAGGAAAAAAAGCTGCTTTTGGTTGAAGAAGGCCACAGAGAAGCAAGGTGAAGGTGGTGCTGGTCTCACACAGGTGCTGCACATCAACCCAGCCATTCTGGCAAGCACAGGCTGCTCACGGGGGGTGCAGGATCCAGGGGCTCAGCCAAACCTGCAGACACCAGGCTCTGGCACCACGAGTGCCTGCAGTGCTGTTTGTACCCCAAGTGACAGATTTGCACTTTTGGGGTGGCAAGGACGGGTCAGGCTCCTCAGGGCACCACCCAGGGATTTTCTCCAATTCTGCCCCGGGAGCCCCGAGGGCTCAGCAGGGAGGAAACAACAGAACCCTCCAGTTTGGGGTAGGAACACAAACATGGGTAAATAAAGTATACACAACCACTATAGATTCGTCAATGAAGAAATTCTACCATCACATGACATTGTCATGACACTCATACCACTCCCTCCCAGGAAAAGCCGCCGTTATCCTGAGCGGAAATGTTATTTTCTTAATATATGGAAATAAAATACTGCAATATTCATGTACAAACCAAGTTGTCATATTTCAAGTCAGTATTAAAAGGCAATAAAAGCAAATTTGGGGTTGAAAAGGTTGAGCTTTCTGAGCGAGGAACGTGGTGAAGTCCCTCCAATATGACAATGTTAATCAGTCATAGCTGTCAGCTACGAAACCTAAATTTCTCTAGGCATAATTTGCAAGTATTTGCTTTAGAAAATGTGTTTCAACATGTCAGCAAGAACCCTTAATTTAACCTAAAAAAAATACAAGAGAATATCAATTACAAAAATCCCAAGTTACTTTGTTTGTATACACTGATACCATCTCTGATATGACAAAATGAGATTTCTACCATGAATATTTGCCCTTCCCTCTCAAAATTGGTTGAAACTTCTCATGGCCTCTTCACTCACCTCTCAGCTGCCACCTTCCCTGGGTGGTTGGAGTTTGGCTGTTGGAAAGGCAGGGAGGGACAGAGAGGAAAATCCAGCATTGCACTGGCAGTCAGCTTACACCTGGATGTCCCCAGCACACACAACTTGTATTTTATGCTCCCCAAACCTGCAGCTTCATCCTCAACCACCACGGGCACCCAGCTCCCTCCAATTTCACAGCAGCCACTTGGGAATGTGCCCAGAAGGGATCAGGAGAAGAAGGGACTAGGGGAAAAAAAGGGACCAGGAAAAAAAGGGAAAGGGACCAGGAAAAAAAAAGGGATGAGGATAAAAACAGATGAGGAAAAAAAAAAGGACCAGGAAAAAAAGGTACCAGGAAATGGGAAGCTGGGAGAAGGTTTTAAGGTCCAAAACCATCCCTGCACCTGCACAAACCCAGGCTGAACTCAGGGATTTGTCCCCCAAAGCAAAGCACTGCTCTCCTCTCCCTGGGAGGGCTCCAGGAGCCCCAGGAAGGGACAGGAGCTCCTGTTCTCACCCCAGTTCCAGGTGTCCTCCCCGAGCCCAGGGCTCACCTCTCACCCTTCACCTGGGGAAAGGTGGGGATTTGTCCCACTGACCAAAGGGATCCAAAGTGACCCCAATTCCAGCTGCTCCCAGGGCCAGGGGTGGCCAGGGCCAACAGGCACAAACACAGCAAGAATTCAATCCAACAGAACATTGGAGTGCACCTGCCCAAGGAGTGCTGTGGGGAAGGAGGGGTGCTCTGCTCCAGGGAGGAGACAGAACTATCCTGGGATTTGCTGCCCTGGCACTCTGAGCTCTTGAGAATCTCCACTGAGAACTCACCCAGATTTCCCTCAACAGGGTGAGAGAGACAAACTCTGCTCTCATCCCCTCCTCTCTCTGAAGCTAGCTGGAAATTAAAAGCTTGTTCCTCCCTTTCTCCACTTCTACAGAATAACCAGCTTTGGCATCTGACATCACCACAACCCCTCAGGTTGTGGCTTGTGTTTTCCATGGGTATTTTTAACCTCACACATCTTTGGTTGCACAGAAAGCTGGGGAATTTGGAAGCTTTGTGCCACTGAGCAGAGGCCCCCACACCCAAACTGTGTCCAACACCTCACTAGCTGGAGAGGAAAGACTGAAAAATGAGCAGAAATGACTTTTGTTTCACAGGCAAACCAACCTCGTCTACTACACAACGAGCAGCTCTCGAGTCCAACTGACACCAAGACTGCAAACTACTGAAAGTTCCCCGAAGGAAGCAGGAACAAAGGCATGCTTGGACATGGGAAAAGCAGGATAAAACAGTTTCTGGAAACAGCCATGGCATGCTGAGAACGATCTCCACAGAATCATTCCCACTCTACACTACTCAGCACTGATCCGGCAAGCTCTGGCCTTGCCCTCCCCACCCCAACCCGTCCATGCTTCAATAACCCAGAACAAATTCCCCTGGGAGCAGACTTAGAGAAAACAGAGCTCCTGTGCTCCTGTCCAGTAGTCAAACTTGGATAAACAGATCAGGGGGTTACAGGATCTACTGTTATGGTTTTCCAGGAATACAAAACGCAAGCACCGTAGAGCATTACTGGCCTTGAAATTACATTACACAACATTTCCCTGATGATCTCCACAGCTGAAAATGCTTTTGGGGCCACACTGAAGTCTAAAACTAACTTGCAATAGTAAGAACATTAAACAGGAATAAAACTGTTAATCATGAATGCATGATGAGCATGAACACCCACATAACAGCAGAGCTGAGACTATTCCAGGAACAAAAAAAGAGATCTGAGTGGTGCCCTGATTGGACCCAATACCCGTGAACCCATCCGGTGGGTGAGGCTGGCAGGTGCAGTGTCTCTGCTGTCCCAAACCCCCTTCCCAGCAGGAATCAGCCTCTGGAGAAGCCCCACAAGAGGAGAAGAAAGAGCCTTGTGCAGCATCAGCAAAAAAAAAAAACCCAAACCCTGCTCAGCCCCAAGCCAGGAGTGCCCAGCATTCGGAGCACGCGGCTTTCCCCGCAGGGAACCACTGTTAATTGCTTGGAGCTGCTCAGCTAATTAGCATTTCTGGCCATTAAACATCCTGCTGGACACAGGCACTGAACTGAAATGCTGCCTCCAGGTCCTGTCTGAGTTGAGGTTTCCCATCCCAGCCTGGGAAGGAAATCCCCAGGTGGGGAAAGCAAACGTTCAAAAATGAGAAATGCTGTGAGTAAAACAAAGTGGCTGCTGCAGCACTGAGCCAGCCAAGCCAGCCATGGTTTTCTAGGGCAAAGTTATTCCAGAAACTTCCTGTCTGAGCACTGGATGTGCCACTGAAATCACAGATAATTCAGAATTGAACTCTCATGATTTGCCAGCATCAGCTGAGCCTGGTTTCCAGGGTGCTGAGAACATGGAATGTGCAAATCACTGAGTGGCAGAACAGCATCTATGGGACTTGACATGATCAGAAGGAAACAGTTTTCCTTTTCTCTCTTCCCCCCCCACTCCTTCTCCAAGGTTCAGTTTTCTCAGCATAAACAACACTGAGGGCTTCAACAAAATCACCATAAAAACCAAAGGTTTGCAGCAGCACCTCCACACCTCCACCTAAAACCATTTCAAACCAACAGACTTCTGTGCACAGCTCTCTACAACTTCCCAAAATCAGCAGGATTTGCCACAGAGACACTAGACCTAGCTCCCACCACCCACAGCAGGAAAAGCTTTTTTTTTTCTTTTTTTTTTTTTTTTTTTTTTTAAATCTGTCTCAGCTCTGGTTCCAGAATTTAAATGCAGATATACAAAACATAGATTTTAATGCTTCTTAATCAGCAAGAAACTGCAAATACATCTTTGACTACAACTAGATAATATAATTTCAGCTAAGGCTATACTGTAGCTTCTGAGTCTTCGTCTGAACTCCTGCAGTTACTGCTTTTCCTGAAGCCTTTCCACGTGTATCCCATGAAGGTGGGGCTGATGGGCAGGAAGCTGAAACATCTGTATTTTTTAATGAAGTTCATGCCAAAAGGCAGATCATATGTTTCCATGCCATCCAGGGATTTGCTTCCTTTACCAACCCCTTTCTTCCATTTCCGTATTCCCCTTTCTTCAGGGCTTCCTAGAAAACAAAATAAAAGGAGAAAACAGTAGATCTACATCTGAATCTACATCTGTATCTACATCTACATATCTGTATCTACATATCTGTATCAATATCTGTATCTCTATGGATATCTTTATATCAACACACAGGCCTAAAGCAGAGCCTGAAAGAAGAAAGAAAACATCAAGGCTCAGCCAGCAAGTTCAGCAAAGCTCTGGAAAGATCTTCCAAACTCCTCAAAAAAGGAAAAACACATTATTTGTTTTTTCCTCTTGAATGGAAGCAGGTTTGGATCTCAAAGCCAATTTTACTCTGTCTCCTGGAGCCTGGTTTGGTTTTTATCAGCTCTCTTAGGGGTTTAATTTGAACCTGGGAAGGATTCCAGGTGTTCTCAGGGGAAGGGAGGGCAGGTGTAAGGACTCTGCTGCTGGTGTGGGAACAGGCAGCCCCAAAGCAGGGATGCTGCTCCTGCTCTGGCCCAGGAATGCTGCTGGCAACAGGGAAGGCAGCTCAGGCTCACCTGGGATGGTGTTATCCAGGATGAAGGCGACGCAGCCCCCGACGAACATGGCAGTGGTGAGCAGCACGTTCAGCACCTGATCAATGCCTGCTATTCCTGCAGCAACAGGGAGAACTGCCTGGCTCTGGCTCATCCACATCCTGCTGAGCCACAGCCAGGCCAAGCAGCAGCACTGAGCTCAGGGAGGGATCTGCTCCACAAGGGCTCTGCAAGCCACGAGGGGTTGGTGCAGAAGAAGCTCCCCCCAGTGCAACACCACGGGACATTGTTCCCCAAAATGCAACCTCAGCAACTCTCAGTTGCTCACAAAAATGTCACAAAACACTATTTTAGTTCCTACTGCAGACACAACTAATCTGAACTAAGCAGAAACTCGTGAAATGGAAAAAGAAATGTTCAGATTGTGAAATGGTGGGGACTGAAATAATTCTTTTTATAAATCTTTACTTTTTGAAGGGGCAAGAATTCACAGCCCCAGTTATGGAAGAACACTGCATGAACCACATAAAGCTTGAAGGATCTATTTTTCTAGCCACTCACAGCAGGACAGATATGCCCTTAAATCCTGGTCTGAAGGCATAGTGGAAAGAAAAGTCAGTTAATATTTTGTTCAAAAAACCCCGAACAAACCCAAAGCAGTGAAATATTTCTTTTGAATCCAATTTTCTGACACACATTGGCATGACCACTGGTGAGGGGAACACTAAAACAGAAAATCTTTGCAGTGAACTCCTCAAAGCTACAATTTGATTAACAGTCTGCAAAGGAATTCACTAAAATTAAAACTCACACTCAGAACATGTCTGAGTGACAAAAACTTGCAACCCCCAAACAATTCCTCACCTTCCAAACTCTGGGGTGTTTCCCCTTCATCTTTTAACATCATTTACAGATCACATTCACCCTTTCAGTTTTCCTTTCAGCCTGGTTGGTAATTACCTCCTTCCACTGCTCTACAATGCACCCAGAGAAAGCAGGAAAGCTTCAGCTGTGCCCCACTGGAACATTCCCTGCAGGTCTCAACCTCCCAATGAATTCTCTGAACACACACACAGCTTGTCTGGACCTTCACTGTCTGCACAGTTTGGGTTTGTTCTCCATAGTTTGGATTTCCTCTCACTGACCCTCAGCATGACTCTGCACCTGGATCATTTCTCTGTGTGAGCACAAGGCACAAATGTTGCTGGGGAGGAGCAGGAGGACATACCAGTGACCAGGGGGTTCTGCTTCAGATAGCTGGGGAGGAGCAGGAGGACATACCAGTGACCAGGGGGTTCTGCTTCAGATAGCTGGGGAGGTGCAGGAGGACATACCAGTGACCAGGGGGTTCTGCTTCAGATAGCTGGGGAGGAGCAGGAGGACATACCAGTGACCAGGGGGTTCTGCTTCAGATAGCTGGGGAGGACGAGCCCGAAGAAAATGGAAAAGCCGAGCACGAAGAGATTCCGAGAAGAATTCAGATCGATGAACTGCAGGTTTGACAGGCCCACGGCCGTGATCATCCCTAAACAAACACAAACCAGCTTGAAATAAGTCTTTTTCTTCCAGAGAACAGGAGAGCAAAGTGCTGAGGAGCAGCAGAGGGAGCAGCTTACCGAAGAGGGTGCAGAAGAGCGCGCCCAGCACGGGGTCGGGCAGCGAGGCGAAGAGCGCGCTGAACTTGCCCACCATGCCCAGCAGCAGCATGAAGGCTGCTCCGTACTGGATCACCCTGCGGCTGCCAACCTGCAGGGAAACACCACAGCACCCTGGGCAAGGGCTGCACTCAGCCCAGCCACACACCTGCTCTTGCTTTGTTGCTGAGTTGTGGTGGGAATCCAGGATATTCCCCCCTGGCTTCCCTGGACGCCTTGAGACCCGGGCAGGGGGCTCAGAGTCCTTGGCACAGTGCCCAAGACCCCTGGGAAAAATTACCCCTGGGAAAAATTATCATAATTACAGGAAGAAGTCACAAAAAGTAAGTAGAGCATAAATTAGATTGTTAGAAGGTAGAAAAGTGAATTTATAAAATTGTTTATAATAAGGGATTTAGAGCCAAAATGGAGGATTTTGGGCGTGGTATGTTTTTCTTTCTTCTTCTTTGTGGCATCCATCTTTTGGGTTAGGATGGCACCTCTGGATTGGTTTGGGTGAAAGCTGGACAGTGCAATGTGAGTGTCATGTATTGGAAAGTAATTGCAAACATCATGTATGTAATTTATAGTATAAAAGGTAAGACCTGCCCAGAAGGCAGGCAGTGTGCCTCCCACTGACCTGCCAGACAGACCTCTGTGGGTCAGGGAAAGAATTCCTTAGGTAAGAAAGAATGAACAACCTTGGAAACCTCAGAAAACAGCTCCTGACTTTTCCTTTGGTGCTCAGGCTGGAAAACAAGAACTCAAAACCACCAAATCCTGTGCAGTGAGTGATCTCAGGCTCAAAGAGACGTCACTGATCGCGACAAGTTGTCATTTCAGCTCCTTCCCATTCCCTCTCATTGGAGCTCGTGTTTTGTTCTGGTGCTGGAGGGCTCAGCCAAGCTCAGCTGCCCCAGGCCAGCCCTAAAACCACCTGGAACTGCCACAAGCACCAGGAAATGTGGTGCAACCCAGCCATGACAGAGAAAGCAAAAGGGACAAACCACGGCGAGGAGATGGCAAATGGAAAAAAGAAAATAAATTCTGTGTGCTGCTGCTGCCCCTGGGCAGGGGAACCCTTTAACAGTTACCAGGTGTGGTGGTTTGTCATGACACCAGCTCACAGCAAGGATGTGCAGGATTTTTAGACTTAGATTAGCAGCTGGTTTTGTGTAATCCTCAGAGACCAGGCTGAATGCAAATCAGGGCTGTGCT
Source organism: Muscicapa striata striata (assembly GCA_030060385.1). Classification (NCBI taxonomy): domain Eukaryota; kingdom Metazoa; phylum Chordata; class Aves; order Passeriformes; family Muscicapidae; genus Muscicapa; species Muscicapa striata. The sequence goes on from JAREIS010000254.1 coordinate 1,834,684, forward strand.
AACACTGAAACCAAGGGCCTGCACTTCCTTCCCAGTTTTATTTTAAGCATTTGAAATTCAAGCAAGTGGTTCTCTGTGGTGCAGGGGTGCTGGATAAACCTGAACAGTTGGTTTATTAACACACTTCTGCTGCCATAAGAGGTGCCCCAGGGACAACAAAAACTCCTTTAAATTAAGGTGGTTTCTAGAAAAGCCCTTTGCAGGTCCCCTGGCACAGAGCATGAAGGCTCAAAAAGGAAATATTCATTTGTTCATCATGTGTGACTGAGCTAAAGGAGTGAAATGAGAAACAACAGATCCAACAGGCCTGAGGAGGAGTAAAGTCCTTCCTTGCCCCACAGTCCTCACTGCTGAGCTCCAGGTGAGCTCCCTTCCCTGCAAACAGAAACTACACCATGAACTGCAATTACAATAGAATTCAGCTGGCACCTTTCTGCTCTTTATAAAGATACTCCTTTCTGCAGGGTCACTCAGATCTTGCCCTGCAATTTAATTCCTGCCAGGAACTGGCAAATTCTTTGAAAACTTTCATGATAGTGACATTTATTTATGCAAACAAATTAAGCTCCTCTGGCAAGCTACTGCAAACATCCCAGGCAGCATTTAGCTCAGGCTCTGTATTTATTCCCAGCACACACACTTACAGTAATTATTTTGGAGTGCATCAAATGGTACCTGGTGCCTCCATTTCAGCATCACCACTATGGCAAGAGCTGCTTTAGCCCCAGCTGATCAGAGTTATTTGATCTTCCTCTCATCAAGTAAAATACACACTGGCTCAAAGACCTTGCAGCACCTCCATCCAGCTGCATTTCAATTCTAAGTGTAATTATACACCAATTTCAAGGGAGGGAAATGCCCTGGAATCAGCAGTACTGAAGATTTCCTCTCCCAAATCAACAGCAGAGCATCTCTGTGCCAAAATTCTATCTGAAGCTGAAAAACTCTTGGGTTTTGGGGAAGGAATGTGCAGGCAGGGGAACAAGAGCAAAGCCTGTTGCAGAGGCACCCAGCTGTGCCAGCCTGGGCAGCTCCACTCCCTGCCACAGCTGCCACTCCAACCTTCCACTGCTCCAGCATGAAATGCACATTCATTTCTGTGGGCTGCTCATAAAAAAAAAAAACAACAAAAAAAAGAAGTGCTGTTATTCCATCTCAACCCCCATGAAGTAACAATAGAAAGGGAGCAGAACAGAATAAACCTTTCTTTAAGGATTTTTTTCCTGACCAAAACCTCTCCTAGGAGATTTCCATCAGCAGCTGGATGGTGAGTGGTACAGACAGCAGATGGTGCTGTTAGTGCTGAATTGCACCCTGAACCCAGCAGAATCTCCCTTTGTGCAGCAGAAGGAATGGCTGAGGACAAATCTATCCTTTATATGGGGGATCAGGCCAGAGGGATGAGTTACACACAGTTTCTATCCCTGCACAAAGGATTTATGGTCCCCATGTCAAACACCCAACAAGATGTTATTGCATCATAAATAAAAAAGAACATAAATTACGTTATTTACAACATAAATCACTCTTATGATAATTCACACAATGCTGCTGCTATTTCTTCCCAAGGTTAAGATTAACAATATCAGGCAGATCTCTGCAGCCCAAGGCCTCCCAGCTCATCCAGGCACAGATCCAGCCCCACACGTGAGCAAAGGAATTCCTCAAGCACTCACACACTTTATTGAGCAATGGCAGGAGAAATCCATAAACCCCTAAGCCTTAAACCCAAACATCCAGGGTACTCTGAACTCTGCCATGACCTTGCCTGCAGCCCCTGTGCCAGTGCAGTGTCCCAGTACAGACACAAAGCCCAAGCACTTCCCATTGCATTTCACTGTGTTTGAGGCATTCAAAAGTCACTTCCTACTGATGCTTTCAGAGCCAACATATCCAAAAAGCACCAATTTCTACAGAGTTTACAGTGTTTATGCCTCAACTCAAACCACCTCAGAGCCCTGGAATGCTGCCTGGGTTTCCAAGACAGTTTATGCAGCAGCATCTGCTTTATGTGGACTCTAACTGCCTTTTACTGTGAATAAAAGGATTTTTGATGTGCAGTAATGCATTTCTCTCAGACAAGAGCTGGTACAGACAGTCAGGTACACTCAGAATGATCTGGGAAGTTTGTCTGCACAGGAATGGAGCAGAAGGGTCTCCTGGAAGAGGATTATGAACACAAGAACACTTGAGCCCCTCACCTTTGTAATGCCCAGGACCCCAATGTTGGGGCTGGAAGAGGTGGATCCATTCCCTGTCCCAAACACTCCATCCAGAACACAAGAGAGACCCTCGATGAAAATCCCCCTGGAAATCCCAAAAACAACACAAGAGTCACGTTGATACAGTGATTATTTTGGAGTGTATCATTTGGATTCACTGGGATTCACTGGGAGGGCGTTTCATGGCTGAAACATGGGCATCTGTTCCATCATGGGTTTACTGTAATTCATGTTTCAAGCTCCAACACACCCAGAAAACACATTGGAGCTCTGTTTTCTGAGTCTTAGATCCCCACATTCTTAAACTGAGGAAGTTATATAAAAAATTCACCTAAAACTTCAGAGCTGCTCTTTGTTTCTAAACTGCATTCCAGGTGATTTTGACAACCCCAATTCCAGAACCAGTTCAGAGTTCTATCCCTATGGAAATGGTGCTGTTAGCTTCCACAGATTCCAGCAGGAATAGGACTGGGATCCAAATGCTGCACCTGTAACACACCAGCCCAAGGTGGCAGCTCCATCCTGGATCTCAGATCTGTGGCCCTTGCGTTTGACCAAACTGCACCATTTCATCTCAGAGCACATTCCTGTCTTATCCAAGGGGGGGAAAACAGTAAAACCCAACGAGCCTGAGCCATGGAGGTGTCAGTGGTTTGGACAAACCTGTTGATGGCATGGATGGGGGGAGGAGGAGCACAGGAGAGCCTGGCACAGGCGTAGTAGTCGCCGATGGACTCGATGATGCTGGCGACGACGGCGCTGAGCATCCCGATCACCCCCGCGGCCGAGATGGTGGGCAGCCCCCACTGGACTGTGGAGAGAGGGAAACTGAAACCCTCCTGCCCCAGAAACTGCCTGGGGATCAAACAGAAACCTGACACAACTGTGCAATGGGTTGGGTTTTAGGATAGCTTTTTAGGATCATTGAGTGCTGCTCCCCCAGCACTGCCCAGGCCACCGCTGGCCCTGTCCCCAGGGGTCACATCCTCCACACTGCTGCTAAATCCCCCCAGGGATGGGGATTCCACCCCTGTTCCAGGGCTGGGCAGCCCTTCTGGGCAAGAAATGTTCCCCAAAATCCACCCTGAGCCTCCCCTGGCATGGCCTGAGGCTGTTCCCTCTCCTCCTGTTCCCTGGGAGCAGATCCCAAATCCCCCCTTGGCTGTCCCCTCCTGTCAGGGAGTTGTGCAGAGCCACAAGGTCCCCCCTGAGCCTCCTTTTCTCCAGGCTGAGCCCCTTTCCAGCTCCCTCAGCCCCTTCCCCAGCTCTGCTCCCTTCCCTGGACACACTCCAGCCCCTCCATGTCCTTGTCCCGAGGGGCCAGAACTGACCCTGGGATTGAGGTGGGGCCTCCCCAACGTCCAGCACAGCCCTGGGCACTGTTTATTTATCTTTGATGGAAACAACAAACTCCCTTCACTCTAACACAGTCTGGCAAGTTCAAGGAGATGAAAGGAGCAAAAGAAAAACCGCCAAACCAACTGCTTTGATCACACTTGGAAAAATCCCAGAGAACCATAAAACCCCACTAAAAAAAATTCCTCCTGTTCAGGAATCAGGAATTTGAGCTACAGCGTGTGAGAAAACAATTGTGGCCAGTGAGGCAAATGCCACTTCATTATTATTGCTCCAAAAACTCACTTTGGTCACAAGTTTAGTGTACCAAAGAGGATGGCAACAACCAGCTCTGATCACTGCACAAACACCTCCCAGCTCCAAATTTTTGTAGTAGAGAAAATAAGATTAATTTAAGCCTGCAGAAAAGCCTGGCAGGTTTTCCACAGCAATTGCCTTGATGCTTTTATCTCTTTGAAATAGATGAGCCTCCTGCAACAAAGGGATCTTCAGTCACACAAGAGTGAATGAAGCTCACAAATATGAAAGGGCTGATCAGGGTGGGGAAGTTTTCCTCCTCTTCTTTCCCAACAGCTTCTATTCTTCATCTACTGCTTTAGAACTGGTTTCTTTTAAGAATCAAAGCATAAGGGAAACCACAATGAACCTGCCTCATCACAGTGTGGTGGCATAGCTGATAACTCCTGTAACTCTATTCTAAAAGAATATTATTCCCTAATTACCCTGTTAATTTCTGAGGGTGAATCAGTTGTGTAATCTCATGCCATAAACCCGGCCTTTACCTGCTTCAAACTTACAGGTGGCCAACATAAAAATGCATCCAAAAGGTTGTGTAAAGTGTTTGGTGCTCTCTTATAAATAATTTCATTGCCCTCTGATAAGCAGGGCCTGGCATTCTCTGACTTGCCTGCTCCAGCACTGCCTTGGCAAGTCAGGGCATTTTCCTGCCAGTAACAGCTGTGCTCGTTCAGGAATGGGTGTGTTTGGGGCAGGGAAGTGCAGCAAGCTGGGAGAAACTCCCCACAAAAGTGATTCTTTACACAAGGAGAGTTAGCAGAGCTGTAAAAACCTGTCCCTGGCATTGTATAACATTAACAGGATTGCCAAGGACAGATGAGCCAGCCAGTCCTTGGATTTCCACGTTATAGATACAATCACTTGTTATCAGAAGAGTCACCCACATAAATCCTGCAAACTGCAGCTCCAGAACCTCAGCCTTCCTTGGGTGAGACACTAAGGCAGCAAGTGAAGAGGAAAACAAGGAAGAACCACCATAAGAAGAGTGGTGTGTGTTAGAGCTGTGCAGTGGTTTGGACTGGGAGAGCCCCAGGGGAGAGCAGGGCTGGCCTGGGACATGGGGGTGCATCATGCAGCACCCAAGGGCTATGGGATGCACCAGTGAGACAGAGGCAGCAGAGCTCCAGGAAGCAGAGGAAGGGCAGAGCTGGGCTGCTGGCAGCACAGCAGCACTTACAGGGGTAGGGCACCTTGAACCAGGATGCCACCAGCAGCAGCTTACAGGGGTAGGGCACCTTGAACCAGGGTGCCACCACCAGCAGCACTTACAGGGGTAGGGCACCTTGAACCAGGGTGCCACCAGCAGCACTTACAGGGGTAGGGCACCTTGAACCAGGGTGCCACCAGCAGCACTTACAGGGGTAGGGCACCTTGAACCAGGGTGCCACCAGCAGCACTTACAGGGGTAGGGCACCTTGAACCAGGGTGCCACCAGCAGCACTTACAGGGTAGGGCACCTTGAACCAGGGTGCCACCAGCAGCACTTACAGGGGTAGGGCACCTTGAACCAGGGTGCCACCAGCAGGGGCAGGGCACCTTGAACCAGGGTGTAGGGCACAGGGGTAGGGCACCTTGAACCAGGGTGCCACCAGCAGCACTTACAGGGGTAGGGCACCTTGAACCAGGGTGCCACCAGCAGCAGCACTTACAGGGGTAGGGCACCTTGAACCAGGGTGCCACCAGCAGCACTTACAGGGGTAGGGCACCTTGAACCAGGGTGCCACCAGCAGCAGCACTTACAGGGGTAGGGCACCTTGAACCAGGGTGCCACCAGCAGCACTTACAGGGGTAGGGCACCTTGAACCAGGGTGCCACCAGCAGCACTTACAGGGGTAGGGCACCTTGAACCAGGGTGCCACCAGCAGCAGCACTTACAGGGGTAGGGCACCTTGAACCAGGGTGCCACCAGCAGCACTTACAGGGGTAGGGCACCTTGAACCAGGGTGCCACCAGCAGCACTTACAGGGATAGGGCACCTTGAACCAGGGTGCCACCAGCAGCACTTACAGGGGTAGGGCACCTTGAACCAGGGTGCCACCAGCAGCACTTACAGGGGTAGGGCACCTTGAACCAGGGTGCCACCAGCAGCACGCCGCGCCGCGCGTCCGTGCGCGCGTAGAATCCGTACTTGGAGCTGTCCGGGGGGAACACGTCTGTCACCGTGAAGATGAAACACAGCAGCCACGACACCAGGATGGCCAGGATGATCTGGGGGACAGCAGCACACAAGGGTCAAGGAACTCTCAGTGCCCAGTGGGATGTGCAGCCCCAGCAAGGGGCTCTCACACAATCCTGGCAGTCAGAGCAAGCCCCTTCCGTCCTCAAGTCTCCAAACGGGCACTTGAACAAACTGGGGAATTAGTCTCAGTTTGACCAGAGGAATGAAGAGCAGCCTTTCACCAGGGGCAGGAGAGTTGTTTAGGGTCTGCTATCAGCAGCTCTGAGGGCTCAGTTTGGGCTCTGTGTGCACAAACATCCCTTCCCCTCTGCCCTTCCACCACTGCAACAGCTCCTCAGCAGAGACAGACACCACAGTGGCCACAAAATCAGAATATTTCCTGTGGCAAACCTGAGCCATTATGTTTCCAATAAATCCATTCAATCTTTTATCTCTGTGAGTATTCTATTGTTAAGAAAAATCAAAATCAATCCCCTCCGTCCCCCAAACAGAAATTCTTTTTTTTTTTTTTTTTTTTTTTTTTTCCTAAGAAAGAACAAGTTTAACGACTTACAGGGAACATCTTGAAAAGCTGCAGCCTGTATGCTGTCCATCCTTTCTTGGATTTATAAATGGGCAAGGGAAATTTGACATTTCTGGCATACTGAGAAAACAACAATACTAGGAAAATAGTCCTGAGGAAAAAAGGAGGAAGAGGAGGGTGGGACAAGAGAGAAATGTCATTAGCACCAATATATGATAAATTCTTCTCAGCACAAACCTCTTCACACCCTTTGGATGCAAAACATAAATGCAGATTTTAAATTTAAGCAGAAGACAAGGCAGCAAAATGATTAAAATTATTATCCCTCAAATGCCAAACCAGAATTTGAATTCTAAAGTGTTGCAAAACTCAGCAGCTGCAAGCAGATAAACTGAATCAGGAACAGGCCCAGACTGAAGGGAGGTTTTCAGTTAAAATTCCTGTGCTGCCCCTTCTTTCCTCCCAAACTCCACCTGTGATCCAGGGTTGCTCTGTAAAGCACAAAACTTGCTGCCAGCAACTGGGAACAAACAGGAAAACTGGAGGCCTGTATACATGTAAAAATTTAGTTTTTACATTTCAAAATTTGCATGAAACTCCAAAGCACTTGAAATATTTCTGTCAGGGAAATTTTTCTGTTTTTCAGAATCCATTTTTTTTTTCATTATGAATCTTTTACTGAATAGCTGCAAATGAAGCAGAATGCAGCCAAAACCCCAAGATTTGCTGCAAGTGCAGTCCATCAGTATTAGATATCTCAATTATTATGCATTCTCCCCCCCAGTGAAACTGCCAAGCTCCTCTAGACATTAAAAATTAATTTTTACAGCTAAAATAAGCCCCTACTGCACTGAAAAATCAGAAGCCAGGGCACGTTGCTCAATGCTGAAGGAGCCAAGCCAGCTCTGCTCTGAAAGGGCCTCCCAAAGACTGGAGCTGTCTGAAGAAGCAAAGCTCTGCTGAAATCTGAGATTATGTTTTTATCAGCTGACTTGAAGAATAAAAAGAGGATTTTCAGCCTCTCTCCCTCTTCTGCCCCACATCAGACACAAACCAGTTTTCCTCTTCCTCAATCTCCAGGAACAAGGAGGGGCATTTACAGCTCTCAGAACTCCAGGAGAAAAGCAAAAGGCACCTCTTTTCCATGTAGGAAAACCCAGAATCTCCCCCAAAATCCACCATGGGAAGATGGGCTCCACTCCCTCACACATCAGCCCTGAGGACAGAGAGCTTTGGATTTTATTTAGTACAGAGCTGTAAAAAAAAAATCTAATATTCTATTATTGCAATGAATTTTCCATTGGCTGCAGGGCAGAGGGGCTGAGAAACAGCACCAAATCCTTGAATGGCCCAGGAAAATTTGGATAAATAGGCAAAGCCCAAGCCAGGAATAATTCCCCTTTTTACAAACTACAATGCAAAGTGTCTCATAAATAAAGCAGCCATGGAACAAGTCAGCTCAGAAAAGTGGGAAATGGGGAATCCTGTCCACCATGGACACCCCAGCTCTGGCACAGCTGATTCTGCAGGGCCAGGGGGAAATCCAGCACCTTGATCTCATCTCACAGAGCTGGAGTCACCTTTAGTGGCTCCCCACAGCTGTGGAGTTGTTTGCAACAATCCAGTGCACATTTTTGCATGGCAGAAGCCAGAAATACTTTATTGACTGGGCAATATTTGAATACTGCTCCTGAATTGATTAATTTTTTTTCCATCTGCAAAAATGTCAACTTCAATTACATGTTTCCATGTCCAATTCAAAGATCTGCTTGATTCACTTAATGTTAGTCCCAACTTGCACAGAATTTGTTTTACAGGCAAATAAAACCTTCCTTTGGATCAGCTGCTTAATAGAATAGAATCACCAAAATACTCATGATGCCATCATCCAAGATAAAAGAGAATTAAAGAGCCCTTTTAATCATAAGCTGCACTTACAGAATACTTTACATGTTCAAAGCACTGTGCAAACAGATTAGTGAGATCACAATCTGATCTCATCAAGGCATTCCTCCTGCTCCCAGAGGCAGCACAGTGCTGCACATGGAACACAGCAACTGCTTCAGCCTCTTTCCTCCCTAAAATGGGGTTCCCAGCCCTCTTTGGCTGCTTACCCACACAGGGAGTTTTGTCTTCTCTTTGTCTTATTTCCTTCACTTATTCCTTTCCATTCTTTCATTTCCCTGGCCCTACAGCTGATGGCTCACACATGCCCTGAAATTCCCTCTAAAAGCCTTTTTGTCCCCTTGACAGGAATCCCTCTGCTCATGGCTCAGCCACTGGTGGTGTTTATAGCAGTACTTGTGCCCTCAGCCATCACACAAATGAATTTCTCTTGGGCACAGCGAAGCAAATCAGTACCAAAGCAGAGGGACCAGCAGCACCAGTGGTATTTACCTGCTGCTGCATGAGAGGAAACAGGCAATGCCAGCCCAGAAATGCAAACTGTTCACTGGATTTCACCTCTCTAGTGTTTTGTTAAATCATCTTTCTTACAGTACTGAACTCCACCTGGTAAATGGCTCCCAGATCAACTCCTGCTTTATAAAATTCTGCTCTTCACACTTCATTTATGGCCACTGTTCTTTCCACTCTCCTCGAGTTCATATTATGGGATGGTTTGGGCTGGAAGGAACCTCAAAGCCCATCCAGTTCCATGGAAGAACCATGGGCAGGTTCACCTTCCACTATCCCAGGCTGCTCCAAGCCCTGTCCAACCTGGCCTGGGACACTCCCAAGGATCCAGGGTGACCACAACTGCTCTGGGGCCTCCCCCCCTCCCAGGGGAAGGATTTCTTCCCAGGGAAAAGCTTCTTCAGGCAACTGCCCTGAACTGCTGCTGTCCTCATTCCCCCATTCCAGCTGACCTTACCCAGACTCAGGCACACTCCTCTGGTGCTGTTTCTCCACGGGCAGCACGCTGCCTCTGGCTGTTCCCCAGCGCCCCAAAGCTGTGGCTGCCCAGCAGGAGCCAGTACTCACAGCATGGCGATGCCCCAGTGCTTGCCAGCTCTCTCCCCTGCAGCCTGGAAGCCCGAGAGGCCGATGAGGGCCACGGTGGGGGTGATGGTCAGGGGCCCGATGTAGCGCAGCAGAGCCCCGGGCAGCCCCAGCAGCCCGATCACCACCTCGATCAGCGAGGACATGATGATGGCACCTTGGATCTGAACACACAACAGGGCAGAGAGGCAGCTCAGTGCCATCTGACAGCAAAGCCACAGTGCTTGTTTTTCTGCTCTGGATTACAAACTGCAGTTAAAAGAATTCAGTGACACAGAAGAACTCAGCATTTTTTTTTTTTTCGTCATAAAACAGCTCATTATGTTTAAGTGACTTATTGCTTTAAGCATAACACTTATGGTTTTCTCCACAAAACTATTACACAACAGACCAGTGGGCCAGTCTGGAAGCTGTGTGGAAAGCACATCACACTGTCAGACAGGAGACCTGGGGTCCAGGCTAACCTTTAAGCTCTCAGATCGAACGGCAAGGGTTGGTGCGCCACGAGGTGATGCTCCTAGCTCCTAGGGGCAGAGTGTGTGCTGCATTGGTCACAAGTGCTCCTTAGAAGCTGGATTAGAGCAGCGTTGTGGTCTCAGGAGACTGTCAGCCCTCTTGGCTGCAGGGCTCTTGGCAGGATGTAGCTATGGTTTGAACATGGGGAAGAGAGAGGGGTTGTTTTTAATTAAGAAAAAGTTGGCAGCCCAAAGCAACGGGATGGGAGATCAATTCCATGACACACGCCTCCATTTGGACTACTCTACCTGCCACCCTGGCATGGCACAGCCCTCAGCCTGCCCTGCAGGGCACCACACAGGACTTCACACTGCCCTGCTGTGAGTGGAGAAGGAGCTCCAGGTATTTCACAAGTCTCTCTTATCACAAGAGTCTCCAACTTAAGACACTTGGGAATGAACCAGATTTCCTAACTGCAGATTCACCTTCCAGGGGCCAGCCCCACTGCACAAGGACAGCAGGCAAGAGGCCTGGCAGCAGCTGAACTGCTGCCAGTGAGCACAAATCAAAGTTACAAGAAGAGTTTTCATCTCACTTGAGCATTTCACTGCACGTCTTTTGGAATGTGGTAACTAACTCCTGGTATTTGCTGTCCAGCAATGAACAGGTGGAAAAGATGAAGACTTCCATGAAATGAGTAAAGGGATATATTTAAATGGAGATTGCAGTGAAACAAGAAATTACCAACTTAAAGACAAGAACACACAGATGATTAAGTGAGAAACTTAACTGGAACTGGAGAGAGTGACAGCAAAAGGCAACTCCCACATTACCTCTCGTATCCGGGGGTACCAGATGTGCTCCGTGTGCAGCAGCTCTGCTGTTCCATTGGTAACTGTTACATCTTGAAAAGGGAGAAAAACACAGGGATTGATTGACTGATTGATGTATTTATTCCCCAGCCACTCTGCTACCACCCCACACAAAATAAATCCCTCCTCACGCTGTGTCTGATCCCAACTCACACAGAGAGCAACTTCTGCTACAAATGAAGTGACACCAGGCTCACCCTCCCCAAGGGACAACCCCTCACCTCACCCTCTGCTCCAAAGTGGGAAAACACCCTGACTTCCAGACAGAAAGCTCAGTCAGGAATTCTGTCCCCCCTCCAACAGAGAACTGCTCAGCTGCACCCCAGGAATCACAAACACCAGTGCCTGCTGTTCCCCAGCTGAGGTCACTCACTGAATGAGCTGGCCCGTGGGGACAACCCCAACTGGCAGCTTTGGAAGGTGAAAGGGTTCAGAGGGAAGATGCAGCAAAACTCTTTTTGAAAATTGGAAGCTGTGGGGAAATTGCTTTGCCACCCACCCAGGGCTATCAGACAGTTTCTTTCAACAAGCTGGGTATTAATCACATTTTGAATGAGAGTTAACAGAGATGTATAAACACACAAATAATGGAAATTCAGTTATTAGAGTCAAAAGGAGCCCTGGGAAGAGTCAGGAGTGAGCAGCCTGATTCCCTGTGCTGCTGCTTCCCACTGCCCACAGCCTTGGTGCTGAATTAACCATCCCCCAAAAAACTGCCTGAGTCATTTCCACCTTCCAGTCCAATCTAAAGCAAATGCTCCCATCCCAATCAGAATCTTTTCCCTCTGAAGTTCAAACCTTCCAGGATGACGACAACAGCAGAGAAAGAGTGAAAAAGAACATCCAAATCTTGTCAAAACCTGTCAGGTATGACTTAAACAGGGGAAAATCCTGGTCTGGAGGTGATGCTGTACATTGCTCAAACTCCCTCCTACTCACAACTTCAAAGGAATTCAGTTGGACTTGCTATTTCCAAATATTTGGAACGTTATGGGAAGCAACACTTACAGAATGTAAATGAAACAGAAGAATTACTTTATGCTATGTTTACATTTCTTTTTGTATTTTAAAAATCCCCAAAACTAGAACTCCACAAGGACATTCTCAGCAATCTTCTTCTGTGGCACAGTATTTTAACTCTAAAAAGAGAGGCTTCCCATATTCCCTGCTCATGACTCCCAGTTTTTACATCACAAGCTCTGGCAGCTGCACTCCACGTGAGCTGGGCCATTTGTCACTTAAACATGAACAAGGATAAACAACAATTACCTGTGTTATTGCACTTCCACTTCTCCAGAGAGAGAATTGCTCTGGCAGGTGCTAAGAATGCAAAAGCACTGGCTTGGAACAGGGGTAGCCTGGTAGAAAGGGAGAGGAGAGATGGTGACATTCTGTGGGTGGCTCAAACCCCCTTTTACTGAGTTATAAAACTGGGAAATAGGAGGTTTTCTCACCAAAAAAAACCCAAACCCAGTCAGAGAAATACAAGGACTTGACAAGCCAAAGACAGGACAGCACACCACCTGCCTGGAGCTATGAGCCAGGTCATTGCAGGGGCCAGGCACTGCTGGCACAGGGACACAGATGGCCACTGAGCTGGGAACAGGGTGCTGAAGGTGCAGCTCTGACCATCCCAGCCCTCTGAAGGTGCAGCCTCCATCCCTGCCCTCTGCATGACTCCAAGTACACTCATTTTGAAGTGCATGTGTCAACAACTGCTGGGTCGATGGGAGCAGATTAGATGTTCCAAGTGGTTGCCACCAATAAATATAAACACCACAAGAATTTCAAGATGACATTCTTAGCATTGATGTTTATACTTCCCAAAAGATTGAAGGATCTGAAGAGGATCTTCCTGCACCAAGTACAAAGTTACTGCACTCACCATACCTTGTGTAACAAATCTCCCAATGGTACTTAACTCCAGATGCACTTGGAACTACTCTGCAAATACTGACATGAATGCATTGCCATGAGATTCCCTTTACCAGGAGATCCCAAGGTGAGACAGGGAATTGCTCAGGGGCTGTTTTACAGCACCTTGAGGGCAGGGTAAACACCAGGGCAGGAAAAAGAGCTGCTCAGCTTCAGGCAGAGATCAGAAAATGCTCAAATGAGAAGTGTGGGGCTAAAGTGGTGCACACTGAGCACAGGAAAGATCAAACCAGAGGCATGTTATTAATGGTAGTTGTGAAGTTCACAGGCAGGAGCTGGAGCAGTTTGGGCCATGGGCAATTTCAAACCCATCAAACGCTGAAAACTCCACTAGAAACTCAAACTTCATCAACTCCATGAGCCATCCAAGCATGGCTGACTGGCCATAACTCCCACTGGGAGCTCCCTCAAGCACAAATCCCAGCTTTATCTGCAGGAAGTCAGGGCTGGTGGCTCAGGGAATGAGTCACCCCATTCTGCCAGGCTCATTAAGCAAAGCTGGTGCCCATGGCAGGGCTGCAATACCTGGAACAAGCTGCTACTGCTCCATCCCACCTACACAGCCCCTCACAGGTCTGGTAAACACACACTGCAAACACATTCTCCACTGCTGAGGTCACTGCTGCCAGCTTGGGTTGTTCTGTATCCCAATAAACACCAGCACATGGATGGAAAATCACATCTCAGCACGTCCTTAACTTCTACCTGACACAGGTAACTGAGAGAGCTCCCAAAAGGCTCAAAATAGTGGCTTTTCTCCCTAAGCCAGACAAAAAAAAAAAAAAAAGTCATTTAATTTTTTTAAACAAATTGCTCAAAATCAGTCACCAAGATCTGTCTCTTTCTCAAGCAACAGCTGCAGTTTGGAACTTGACTTACAGATTTGAAGGCAGCCACTCACTGCCAGCCAGCTAAAGCACCAAAAGCTTCAAGTACCAAAGCTCATTTAAATTTCACTCTAAATCATTGAGCTGCTCTATTTTGGCACGGGTCCCTGTGAAGACAGGAGTTTTCCTGCAGCCAAAGGCATCTGGTAATGCCTCATTAGGTTCACATGTCCCACAGATGTGGGAAAGCTGAGCCAGGGCAGTGATGGGCACAGCACCAGTGCTGCCACCCCCAGTGGATTAAAGCTGCACTTGATGGTCTCAGTGCCACTAATTACCCACTAATGAACCCCTACCAGAGCTGGGGCTCACCATTCACCCAGTGAATAGCTGGAATTCCTAGAACTGGTCTGGGTACCAAACTGACCACAACCCCGCCTGTAATCGAGCTAAATCCATCTTTAAGGACCCTTAAACTGTGGAATTTGACCTTTTGAAACCTTTATTTGCTGAAATACTTGGCAGTTGACAGACTTGCCAAAGAATACTTGCAAATCTCATTGAGAGGCCTGTGCTGCTGTATCCTATTCCCAGCCTTACATAAACCCCCCATCACATGGGGAATGGTTATAAAACATCCAAGTGTGGAAATTTCCTTCTTAAATACAAGTTATTTTAAGACCCAAACACAATTTGGCCTTCAGGGATATAAAAATGTAAGCACAGTGCAAGTGGAAGCCACTGAAAAGGGAAAAATCCCAGCAGGGTGGAGGGCAGGGTGGGATTACAGAGAAAGAACAGGGAATTTCAAAATGATGGCACCATAATTTTGGGCCCCTTCTCTCTGAATGAGCCCCAAATCCCCCTCACTATAGTAAGTGATAAAAAGTCAAGATTAGTTAGGGGAAAAAACAAAACAAAACCCAAATATGACAAAGTTCCTGACAAGGTACATGAGGATTTATGGTTGCAGCACAAAAAGTCAACCAGGCTAGAAACAGAATTACTAACTCTGGGGAGTTTTACTAAAAGGAAATACATTGGAGAAAGAAAGTTTGCTTTTTCAACAGTTTTCACTCAGTTGTTTTGCCTTCATAAAACAACATCCTGTTCTGGCCAACACCAGATTTCCCCAAGGCCATCCCTTTGTGTGTGCTCCCAACTCCAGGAATGATCCCTACCCATAACTCAGAGCAGCTAACAAATAAACCCAAATTATTTTATGGACTGGGAGATACCAGAGACTCAGTTCAGAGTGATGAGTTTCCCTCATTATTTTTCCTGCCTTTTTAATTTGCTAAGCTCTTCACAGGATCAAGAATGCAATTTGTTGTAGGGCTGATCACAACCACCTAAATATTGCCAAGAATTTCATTCAAGAAATTAATAAAAATGCCACAGTTAGCTCCTGTTTAACAAGGTGTGTGAATTTTTCATCTTCCAGGAACATTCTTCCCTCTCTTTTCTGCTGGGTTTCCCTCCTCCTCCTTCTCCCCTCTCCTTGCTGTACTTTCTCACCCTTGGGATGCCTTGTGTTAATTCAGATCCACCTTTTTTTGGGAGAAGCTTTCCTAAAGCTTTCCCTGTGTGGGAACAAAGGACTTTTGAACAGTAAATTAGTGTGATTATGCAGGAGTTGATTTATTGTTTACTTTTAATTTTACTTAAACATTTTAAAACCAGTGTTTATGTGATCATGCATTTTTTGATTGGTGCTTCTATCTTGTCCACAAGCCTTGCAGATAAAATTATTAGTTGCAGTTTAGAGCATTACTGCCTACCTTTATTTTGGCTTTTTTATCTTGGTATTGTGTTTTTCAGCTTTTTCTCTCCCAATTTAGCACAATTTATGTTTCAGTAGCCTTGAAGAGTTCTAGAAAGTTTGATAAACTGCAGAAAAACACTTTGAAATGGCTCATCCACCTGCTACAAACAATAGTTTAAAACTAAAACATGCAGAAAACTAGCTAAATATAGTTTGGCTGGTGCACTAAATACAAATGATGGGTGATACAGGAGATGGTAGATTGCTACCTGCTGCTGGTGGTTTTGTGATCTCCTCTGGAAATCCCCCCCACTCCTGATCCTGGGAAATGCCAAGGATGCCCAGGCTCAGCCCAGCCCCAGGCCCAGGCTCACCTGCAGCCAAAGGTGGTCTGCAGCAGGGTGGTGATGCCCACGCAGAAGAAGATGGTCCCGATGAGCTGGCTGGTGGCCCACTGGTCAAAGCCCACGCACATGGCATCGGCCAGCAGGAAGGGCACGGCGATGGTGCCGCTGAAACACGTCAGGTAGTGCTGGGGGCACAGGGGGGGTTAGTGCCTGCATTCCTGCATGCATGCATGCATTCATTCATGCATTCATTCACTCATCAACACCTTTTCTTGCTGCTTCTGAACCCCCAGCAAAGCTCCTGCTCCTCTGAGGTTTCCTTCCAGCATTTCCCTGAGCTCCCACTCCCAGTGTGGGGATCCCTCTGTGGGTTCCACAGGGCACTGGAACAGCTCCACGGCTGCTCTCCTGAGCAGGCATCCAGGGAACTGTGCTGAGAGCAGCCTCCAGCCCAGAAATAACTGCATTCACACTGCCTCACATCCCCTGGCTCACAAATTAACCTGGAGCACACACCAAGCTCCCAGGGACCAGCAGCTGGGCACTCATTAATTCCTCCTCAACCCAAGCAGTCAAAAGCAAAACAAACAAATTTTCACCATACTCCACCCACAAGTAAAAAGAGACTTCCTACAGAACTGCCTGTCCTTGAGGAAAAGGAAGAAATAAAGAAGGATGCTTTGGAATGTGTTTGTTTGGAGATCTCAACATCCTTTACAGAGATTACCAAATTCTCAGCATTCCTGTGGGACAGATGTTCTGACCACTGGAGAAGGGAAGGAGATGGAACTGGAGCTGCTCTGCTGCCCACCAGCAGTGGCTGAGCTGGAGGAGGGTCCAGCTGCCCACTGCAGCCCCAGGCCCTGCAGGAAGCTGCTCCTGCCCCAAGGGGCCTCCCTGGCAAGCCAGCTGCAGGTGATGCTCTCAGAACTGAAATAAGTGCAGTAGCAGCTTTAATACTCAACATGTCAGGTCTAAACCAAGCTCTTTCCATCTTTAACTCCAGAGGTGCCTCATGTTCCTTGTGAAGGCCACCACTGAGCCCTTCCTCACTCATTTACCAACAGCAGCTTGTTAACTCTTAAATATTTAAAGTGAATCTCACAAATGCACAAACTGAAAACTCAAATAATTCTCAGAACAATGATCTGAGTGTGATCAGCTTCAGAAGAAACCTCTGAGCATCTTCTTCAAACATGTGAGAGTGGAGAAGGCTAAAACTCACACACACAAACACAATGAACTGGACAGAAAATCCTCAACAAGCTTTGAAAGCTGCAGAAGAAAAAACTGTCTCTGTTCTGGGATGTACCTGCAAGCCCAGAAATATGCAGAGGTACCAGGGAGGAACATCTTCAATGGTGTAAATCATGTCAGTCCTCTGGGCATCCAAGCTGCCACTGCTGTCCAGGGTCTCTGCCAGGGAGCTCTGCAGAACAAGGGACACCAGCAGGTTATTGCTGCATGCAATAAAGTGAATTTGAACTCCCAGACACTCCAATACTGGTTCAGCACTCCCAAGCAATACTGATTTGTGACAATTTCAAAGCCTTTCACATCCAGCTCCTGAATTTCCACCTAACATGTTCCCTTCTGACAGCCATTCCCTGGCTTTTTTATTTATAATTGCTGATTGATGACAGAACTGATCTGGCAGCCAAAAGGTGCCTAAAAATGGATTCATCATGACAAGACTGTTAAAAAAACCCCAAACCTCAAAACCACAAAAACAAACCAAAAAAACAAAAGAAAATAGACAAGAATTGGAGCTAAGAAGTCAACCCTGGCTGTTTCCAAAGCTGAAGAGTTCTGTCCTTAGATCAGAGACCAAAATGACTGGCAAAAATAAATCCTCATTATGATAATTGCTTCCCTGCTTTGCTCTTACCCAATTCATCTTGGTTAACCACTTTTGGCCAAAGAATTTATAATTTTTCTTCTGTCCCTCCCATTTATGCAGTCAGGAAAAATGCTAATTATTATAACCAAATTAATCCCCAACCAATTTCTATCAGTCAGGCAGAGTTCCTCCAGGAATTTAAATTCCCCCAGGAATTTAGGCAAGGCCACACTGTGCCCTAGCAGTCTGAGAGAGCCAAGGGACAGAGACATTCACACATTAACACCCCTGCAAATTTTCCACTAAAACAAGGGCCAGCTCTGCCATTTCTCTGTCACAAAGGAGTGGAATACTTTCCTTCCAACCCTCTGGTTTGGAAATTCCTGAGAACAAACCACAATGCTCCCAGCACAACAATAAAAGCAGGAGGAATTATTGGATTTTGTAATTCCAGATCAAGTAACTAAAAAATTACCTTACACAACAACTGCTCTGCCCTAATCCAGCCCAAGACACAGCAAACCCACGTGAAGCTGCCTCACACAGAGCCTGGGAGCTCTGCCAGACTCGTGACTGCCTCCAACGGTCTCTACTTCTCCAAAAATCCCAAAACATCCACAGATTGTGCTGAGCTCATCTCCACTTGGTGCCACTTGCAAGCTCAGCCAGCCAAACTGACCCCTGGCACTCCCCAGGGAAAACAAATCCACTGGGAGAATTCACATTCAGGGGGTGCAAGGGAGCACTGTGGGAAGGTCAAGGGTGTTGCAGCAGCAAAGAAAAATAGAGAAATTCCCATTTCAGAGAACTCATTAAAGCACTTTGAGCAATCCCCTCCCCAGGATCAGAGCCTGACAGTGCCAGCAGGGGAACTGTCCCTGCCCAGCCCCTCCTGCAGCACCAGTGACAGCTTTTCACTGACTGAAAAAGGAACACATTCTCTCCTGACCCAATTCTCTAAAAAAAACCCCAAAACCAACACGTGAGGAAAATGAGAAATTGGAATCATGGAATCATTAAGGCTGGAAAAGCCCTTTCAGATCATCAGGTCTGACCAGCAACACAGCAGCACCACCATGGTCATCACCAAACCACATCCCCAAGTAACACATGCACTCACTGTCTGAACACCTCTGGGGATGGGGACTCCATCACTGCCTGGGATGTCCTTCCAATCCCTGACCACCCCTTCCACTGAAAAACTCTTCTGCTCTTCTGCTCCAGCCTGGCCCTGGACACTGCCAGGACCCAGGGGCACCTGTGCCAGGGCCTGCCCATCCTGCTCATTCACTGAGAGCAAAGCTCTGAGTCAAGATCTGCTGACTCAAAAGCTCACAGTCTCTCTCAGGTGAATTATTCTCCATCATCCCCAGTTCTGATCACATGGATCAGCTGGGAGGGAGAAAAGCACACAGCTGGTAAAGCCAGGAACACTTCCATGTCTAGAGATGGCTTATCTCATTGCACAATTCCACCCAAACACCTTCTGCTCAAGGCTTTTATCAGATTGTGCCTCTCCACTCCAGCCCCAGCATGCTCCAAAAATCAGCCATCAAAGACTTTCCAAATCAACAAAACCCTGTCCATGAAAGATGAGTGTGATGATGATGGCTGTGGGGATGTGAGTGAGACACCCAGGCAGAATGAGCTGGGAGTGCTCCAGGCCCAGCCTCCTCTGAAACCCAACACTGACAGGCCTCTGGCTGCTCAGGGGGTGTTTGAAATCTGAAATTCAGGAGTGAATTCGGGTGTCTGGAGTTAGAAAACATTAACTGCATCCCTTGGTGTCATCTCTGCCCCAAGAGAAACTACAGCCTTGAAGGAAGGAGCATCACAATGCCTCTGCTTGGAACCAGGAGTTTTGTTCTTGTTTCTATCAGGACATTTGAAAAACTTTGGTCAGGTTGAGGCTCTTCAGAGACAAGGCTCTACTATCAAGCCAGTCTGACTGGACATTTTAGAAGTTCAGATTTACCATAATCCTCACCTTTACCTTAAACAACAGCTCAGATTCACACCACCTTGCAGGATTATTACAGAACAGGCCCATGGAATGAAGGAATGGAGAAAAAAGCTGAGAAAATCACAACCAAGGGTTATGAACTGCCTCTACCATTTCCTGAGTCATGCCCCAAGTGCTGCAACCAAAGTGTGTGACCAGGAGTCATGAGGGCAGAACTGCCTGGGGTGATGTGAATCTGCAAGTCAGCAGCTCTGAGAGAGGAAACCTCACAGCCAGGGGAGGCTGCTGTGAGCAAAGCATGAGCTGAGAGAGTGAGAGTGAGTTCCCACCTAGCAGGGAAGGCCTTTGCCCACGTACCTTTTCTGCTATGCCATTCTCTGTGGTGTAGATGGCCATCAGCTCTGTGTCCTCTGTGTCCTGGTCACCACTGGATGTGGCTCCACCGTTTATCACAACCTTAAAAACGTCACAAAAAGAGAAACGTGAGGTCTTTTAAAATAAACATTTCCTCTGTGATCACACCTCGTATGTCACTCAGTTTTCTCTCTTGGTACTTGACGTCTGCCTCTTGACATTTTGTCAGAAAACATGAGGAGCACAGCAAGTTATCATTTCTGTAACAGCAGAGCTAGGGACAGAGAGAGACCTGACAGACAGACATCACAGAGAGCTCCCTAAAAATATCACACAGAGCTCCTAAAACACCACATAGAGCTCCCTAAAAATATCACAGAGCTCCCTAAAAACACCACTGAGAGCTCCCTAAAACATCACACAGAGCTGCCTAAAACATCACACAGAGCTCCCTAAAACATCACAGAGAGCTCCCCTAAAACACCACAGAGAGCTCCCTAAAACATCACACAGAGCTCCCTAAAACATCACAGAGAGCTCCCCTAAAACACCACAGAGAGCTCCCGAAAAATATCACAGAGAGCTCCCTAAAAATATCACACAGAGCTCCCTAAAACATCACTGAGAGCTCCCTAAAACATCACACAGAGCTCCCTAAAAACAGCACAGAGAGCTTTGGCACTGACTGGAAATGAAGGGTGTGCACAACTGCAGCATCACCCCTGGTTCACACTGAGCCTGCCTGCAGGGCTGGAAATACTCACAGGCAGGGTGAAGAAGGTGGGGTGCTTGGACTCATCCTCATATTTGCCCTCTGTGGAGCCTCCTGCCTCCACTGACTTGGCTGTGGTGTTCTTGCCAATCCCCATGGTTTCCAGCACGTCCAGGACTTGCATGCAGCACCCAGGAGCTGCTCCTGGGACAGGCCAAGAACTAAGGACAGCTCCTTATTCCAACAGCAGCAGCTCCAGGAATCACACAGGAGCTCAGTAATCCAGCTGGGACATCAGGGTGTCATTCACATCAACGGCTCCTAGGAGGGAAGGGAGAAATTGATATTTTTTATTCTCTAAAATAGATGTGCAAGAGCACAAACCCCACAGCCTGGGCTCCCTTTCGTGCTCATGACTCACCAACTCTCATCATTCCTCCCTGATAATTATCAGTCAAGGTACTTGAAATTCTTTCATACTGGGAATACTCTGATTATTCTCTCATTCTTCTCACTACTGTTTCTCAATCAGTAGTGGTATATTGAAACCTTGAACTTTTTGGGAACAAACTCCAGGCACAGAGCAGTGCAGAACAGCTGAACATCCACCACAAACAAAACTTGGGCTTCTCCAAGGTGGGTGAATTTGCAGAGCTGCTCCAGGATTGCATCTGTATTACTGAATCCCTCTTTGAAATAAACTTTGAAACAAAAAGCACCTGGGAAGCTCAGACTGAATGGACAGTGAGGCACAGCTGCCTTTCTGTGAGCCTGTTTCAGACAGAAGCAGCCCCTTCTGCTGAACATCCTAACCCAAAATGATCCCCAAATTCTCAGTTGTATGAAGAACATTCCAAGTAATCTGCCCGAGGATACTGAAGGAACTGTTTGAGGATAAACTCTGTATTTTAATGAGTTTCACTTCTCTTTTGGCACAGGAACAAGAAAGATCAGACACCTTAGTGGGTCTCTCTTGTTCTCCAATGGGTCACTACAGTACAGTTTTGCAGCATTTGCTCCTTAAATCAGAGCAGCCAGTCCACTGTCATCCCACATTTTCCATTTCCAAGACAGAAGAACATGAATTAACATATTTGAACCTAAACTCCCCAGAGGACAGCACAGAAAATCCTGCAGCAAACCAAGTTTTGCAAGCTGTGGTTACTGAGCTTTAAACAGAGAATGCAGCTGCCAACACATGCAGGTGAAACTGGGTCAGGTGCAGGTGAAAAGTACAGGACAGAACCTGAAAAATGGTCTCTTGAAAGCCACAAGAAGTGGAATTTTCTGCATCCATCCAAGCAGCAGAACCCACTCACACTGGTGGTACTGCAAATGCAAGTTAATGATGAGTTCAGCTGAGCCCTAAGGTGGAAACAGCTCATGGACACTCACAAACACAGGTTTGGATTGGAAAAAAAGAAGCAGAACTTGGGTTTTTCCTTAAGTTTCCCTTCCAGATGCTGCTCAGGAAATGCCAGCAGCTCCTGTCTACTGTAATTGCCCTAATAACTGAACTTGAGAAAGACTCTTCTGCTGAGGGCAATTCAGGACTGTACTAATATATGAATACTAATATTTTAGAACCTCTTAATAGCTGTTAATTGCTCATTTGCTAGAAAATTCTGGTTCCTTGAGGTGAAAGAAATATTAAATCTTTTAAAGCAATGTAGGTATCTCCTGTAAAGTTACATAAAAAAGATGATCTGGGCACTGAGATCCCTTGAAGCATTAATTAAATCAAGATGGGATGGAAGGCAGTGCCTGCAAATCAGGGTTAAGATTTGTTTATGAGAGTAAATATTAAGGTAGCATAATTATTTCTCACTTGAAGACTGAAGGAGAAGGCTGGTTTGAATACTCACTGGCTTGCCCTGGAAAAAACCTGTCACTGCCATTTTCACAATAAGCACAGAGCTCCTCTTCCAAGTGCAGCTCAGGGCAGAGGAGACAGGTACTGGTTAAAGGTGGAAGCTTTGGGAGCACTGGGCTGGGATTTTTGGAGGGGTTTTTTGTTTGCTTTCACTGTAGAGCAACGAGGGGTTTTTTTTGGGTTTTTTTTCTAGCACACAAGAACAAAGAGAAAAGAATCTGCCTTCTTCTGTCATTGCAGATGTATTTTGTTCTCCAAGAAAATCAGAGATGGAGACAGGCGAGGTTTAGTCTGGCAGCTTTATCCTCTGGGATTGGGAAGGGAAAGGGCAGCAGGACACCTCCCTAAGCCAGGCCCAAGAAATCTGGAGCCAGGGAAGCTGCCAGTCACAGGATTTGCTGCTCTAAGGTGCTCTGGCACCCTAAGCTGCTTATCTGGCATTAACCAGCATCTCCAGGGAGCAAAGACAAGACTCTGTAATCCTGCTCTGCTGGGCACTGCACAACAGGGCTGCTTCTTCTCCAGGCTGCACCACTCCTTGGGAACTGCTCTTGGGAATTCCAGCAGGACAGCAGCAAAGCTTGCCTTGGATCAATTGATTGCTGAGAGCTGACACCCTGGAGCTAAAATAACAATTCCCAAACAGGCAACTCCCAAATCACAGGCAAAAATCCTCTCTTTGCTGCTTTTCCTAAAGAGAGGGAGGGTTTGTGTCAGGAGGGGCTGGTCCAAGAAAAACCAGAAAAATTAATTTCCCAGCTCTTCTTGCTTCTACACAGCAATTAAAATTAATGGCACAGATGATCATCAAGAGATTTCTGGAATGCTTTGATTCTGCAATCAGGAGTGTCAAAAAGCAGCAGATAAACTCTGCTGCTGCCTAAAGCTATCTGGGGGAGATCATTCCTTATCAGCCCCCCGTGTCCCACCACATGACTCAGGCTTTTTTTTTACAGCCCTCCAGGGCAAACCCAGCTCCTCAGGAGCTGAAAAGTCCTGGAAAAAGAGGTAAAACCCATTCAGCATCAGGCAGGTACACTCAGTACAACCCATCACCTGCAGGCTGGGATCAAGTGGAAAGGCTGGAAGTGAAATTTCTGTCAGGACTGATTAAAGTTCGGCTTTCCCCACTGAACTGCCTCCAGTGCACACCTGTGTTTAACACAGAAGGCCCAGAGCTGCCAGGGTTTACAGTGCTGGAGATAAGGTGTAAACAAAGGGCAGGAGATAGCCCAGGTGCAAGATAAAGAGGAAAAGCCTCCTGGCCAGGGAAAAGCCACTCTGCACCTTCAACCTCTGCCTTTTCTCCAGCAAAAAGCTCCCTCCAGCCCCGGAGCCACATCAGGAGAGGACAGAGGAGGTGGCAGTGTCTGGTCTGGCACATCATCACCTTCTCAGCTTCCAGGACCACCCACCACATTCTCCCTTTTGCCAAGGTCGCTGCTATTTCGTTTAAACAAACTAGGATGCATTTCAAAGCTCATGGAAAAAGGGTAAAAGCCACCAGAGATACGGAGATCTAAAATGCAAGATTGGGTTTAAAAGCTCTTTTTCTTCCTGCAAGTCTCTGCTCTGGAACCTCCACCACAAATAAAAAACATCCACAGGTGCATAAAGGTTTTCCTACAGGAAAATCTGCCCTGTGCCACCACATGCTAAACTAAAAGCTTCACGAGGTACCCACCTGCCTGAGAGTCAATAAAAAATCCTTTCAAAGTTCATCTCTTAAGTAGATCCAAGGGTTAACCTAGGCAGGACAGAAGGTGCAGAAAGACATAAAGAGCTTATTGCCATGGGAGGGAAAACTGGCCCTGAACCCTCAAAGGAGCAGCAATGGAATACAGACACCTCCCCTGCATGCACTGTTTCCTTTAAAAGCACTGAATATAGGTTTTGGCTGAACCACACCACAAATACTGCCTAGATCAGATTTGCTGGGATGGCAACTCCTCCCTACAGTGCTGAAGGCCCAGTGGGAGGACATTCAACGTTAATTCAACATTAATATTTGAATCCAGAGCTTGGCAAGGCAAAGACTGGGGAAAACAAAACCCACCTGACCTCCAGGCTATGACATTCCTGGACAACTGACAAGTTCTTGGGACTCTTAGTTCGGGTTGATTTGGGGGTTTTTTAGACTTCTCTTAGATGAGTCAAGGCTTTGCCAGGTGCTGGCAGCACCAGGACTGGGCAGCAGGACATGCTCAGGACATGGCAATGCTGTAAAGCTCATTTGCAATAAGGAGACCTAGAGATGAACCCTCTGGAGGAAGCTCAGGCTCCCCCATGACCTCCAACCCTGAAAATTACAGTTTTTCCAAAGTGAAAGGATCTCCAACAGCTCTGTGTATTCCCTTATTAGCCAAACTCAAACCAAAAACCTCCTAAAACCAATAAGGCAGAATTCCAACTGGATCCTAAATTTCTCTCAGCTGAGGTGAGGCCACCACGCAGGGCCAACCAAAATCCTGGAGGCTTTCCCTGTCCTGGTCCCCAGTCAATCCCTGTGGGCCTCTCCTCCCCACCCTCTGGAAAATCAGGGACTGGCCTGAATTTGGTGGCCCTTCCCTGCTGCACAAGGGAAATATTCATAAAGGAAGCACAACAAGTGTGGTGATAAATGCAGCTGGGGATGGAGCAGCCCACGCTTGGGTTTGTCCCATGTCACACCCCCAGGGGAAGGAGAGCTGGCACAGCCAGCCAGGACTTTCCTGCCTGTTACTGATGGCTGAAGAGCCAAAAAAAATCTGGCTGTTGCACACACTAAGGAGATTAGAATCAAATTAAGGTCACTGCTTAATTACCATCATCAATTTATTATTTTAATTAGCTGTCAGCCTCATGTGAACAGACCAACTTTCTCCTGCAAGCAGAGATGATGCTCAGCCAAGTTGTCCCACTTGAGGTGCCTGTGGAATTTCACCACCTCCCATGGCACTTCCAAGTGTTTGGCACCTCTGAAACTCGGGCACATGATGTGTTTTAACACAAATCAAGGCATCCTCTAGGTCTGAGATTGTATTTTTGGCAGCAGACACACAGCAGAGATGTGGAAAGGGACTTGGACTCCCTGCATGCTATTTTCTTGTTACATGCACCAGGTCTGAGCAGAAGATAAAACCAGTTTTAACCCCACTTGCTCAGGTTTAAGGCTGTGGGAAGCACACACCAGAAGCTGAGGCTAAAGCAGAATTTCAGTTCCTGCAGTGTCACAGCTGTGAAGAACTGAAGCCAGTATCAAACACATAATTTGGAGTAAAAAAGCCTATTTAGGCCAAGCAGCTCTCCAGGAGAAGTGACAGAGAAAGCAAAGCAGCCCTGGGGAACAGAGCTGCCATGGGCCAGGCAGGATTCCAGCGGGGAGACAGGACAAGGGACAGGCTGGGATGGGCATGGGGCAGCCAGGGAGCTGCAGAAGGGACAGGATGGATGCCACGAGATCAGGGAAGCTGGGAAAGGAATTCCTTGCCCAGAACCCTTCACCAAACTGCTCAGGGACACAGGAGTGCTCCAGCAGTGCAGACAATTAAGGAAAGCTGCAGAGGCTCCAATCAAAGTTTGCTTACAGAGCAAGGCTGTGCCTGGCCATTCCACACAAAAGCAAGGCAATTCCCAGCTAATTATGGAATTGCAGCTTTCTCCAGATCACCACTGGCTCTAGCTACTCCCCCACAAAACTTCAGTATTGATTTTGTGCCATTAAGGTATTAAACCCCCAAATCTCATATTTTTGTTATTAGCCAGACCTTGCCTCCTGTGCATCAGCTCCAGGCACTGCATTTATCAGTGTTCTCACTTTTCTGCTGTTTTTAATACCACAAGAACCTTAGAACACAGTTCCCCTTTTCCCTCTGCTGCCTGCCCAGCTGTCCACACCTATTTCACAGTCAAATAAATAAATACATAAATATTCAAGTTACTTGTTTCTCAGAACCTGTTAGAAATGAAACAGCACATTACCAAGGGGTTTTCAAATACCAAGGACCAAATTACAAGCCACCAAAAGAGCACCTTTGCTACTCAGAGGTGTCCAGAGGGTGCTGGATGTTCTCCTCCCAGTTAAAAAAATCCAAATATCTCATCACCGAGGTTTAAAAAGCCCAATAAGTACCTAAACGATGCAATCTTGTCTGCAGAACCACAACCACAAGTCGAATTGCTTCACACTGTTAAAGCCAGATTTGTGTCTGGATATGGCACCTGTGAGGTCCCACCCACAGTCCACATATGCAGGGAGTGCCCAAAAGGCGTTTTTTCTGCCTTCCAGGGCATTTTCACCATCTCACAGGTGTGAAGAAGGTGCCCAGAGCCCACACCTTATTTTCTCTTGCTACTTGTACAAACCATCCTCCTGCTTCGGTGGTAGAGGGAGTTTTTCTGGGGCTGTTTGGAGCAGCCTCTTTGGTCCCAGGAACTCGTGATTTGTCTTTAGCAGGGGCCTCTCGAGTTCCTTCCCATCAACTGAAGCTGCACTGAAATGCCACCACATCCTAAATGCTCCAGAGATTTCCCTCCTCCACTGAACCACATCCACAACTGAAGAAAAGCAGACTCCACACTTAACCTAACACCACCCAGTTGGTCTTCACCTGCAGCAGAGACAAATAAAATGCTGCTGAACACCTAAACTTCCTAACATTTGAATTTTACAAAACTCAATTTAGGCTTTAAAAAGTGTTGATGGGTACCTCAAGAAGCTTCTCTCTTCGCTTCAAAGCACAGACATATTCTTTCTTTGGAGGCACTCACGAATTTTTAAGTGGTTGGTATTTTGACTGCCATCCAGAACGGTGCTTTAATAACTGACCAATGTTATTAGGGCAAGTCTACACAAAGCTAAGCAGGAAAGTTATGCCGAGCTCAAACCTTCCGTGTATTTAAAGCACATTAGCTCAATCTCATTAACTTCCAGTGTGAATGAGCTCGTTGAGAAGGGGACTTAAATCCAGCTGAATGAGATGTTTAACAAAGGATCTCACAGCTTTCAAAAACTACAAGTTTGGTTAGTCAAGTTATTAACTGAGAGCTTAGTTAGGCTGTGATTCTAAACTAGAATAGCTGAAATCTAGTGTTTCCAGCATCAGCCACCCTGAAAGGTGTTTGATCAAAACACTGCTGGCCAAGCAGTTCCTACTCGTCTTTCACCCCATTACTCCCATTTTCTTGTTCCAAAAGGCTGCAGTTTTGCCCAATTTCTGTGCAGTGCATTTGCCACCCTCCCGGGGGACCCCACCAGTGGACAGGGATGAGAAAAGGACATGGGAGAATGAAATTCCAAAGAAGTGCAAGCAGAAGGTGGGAGATGGCAATTTCCAGCTCGTTATCTGCACACAGAGCAGCACAGCCCCTGCTGGGAAGTGACACCTGCAGAGCTCTCCAGACTCAGGGAAAATAAAAATTAACTCCTGTCTCACTGCTCCTTCACAGGAGCTCAGCACACCTCGAACAGTGCACAGCACACAGTAATTTAATTTAGAATGCTATCGAGTCCTTACAGTCTCCCTGGGGAGAATTAATAATTTGGGCATTCCGATACCTCCCTGTTATTATGGATATTAATACACAGCTCGTTAAGCTCCTTCACGGCCCTCAAAGCAACCTGAGCTCACACTGGGTTCTTTCTCAGCCTGCTTTGTACTTGCACTTGGCACTTTGATGAAAGCTCCCTTCTTTCCAAGACTTTAATCACATTAAAACAAAGGTGGAGTTAGAGATTCATCTAGGAAAAATTCCATTTATTAAGTAAACCGAGGTAATGTGCCAATTTCTCAGCTCTGGATGTGAAGCTCCTTCCCAAAGGCTGAGGCATTCCTGTGGCTCCTTTGGAAAGGGAACAGCTTGAGCCCAGTAATCAATACAAACCCAGCAACTGATCCCACACTTGAGTTTTACACTGAGTTATCTATTAGGCTTGTCTGGAAATAAACACTTCACTTCCATCTGGCGTAACTGATTAGGATGTGGAATTAATAAACTCCCAGAAACTAACCAAGATGCTGTACTTTTGTGCTCAAGACTTCTTAAAATCCCTTTTACTACATAAATATCATATAAATTTTTCCCATTTTAAAGATTAAAAGGAAAGCAAAGTTTATGGATAAACAGAAAAAGAGCAAATACTTTTGAAATAGTAAATATCTCTTTTTACAGTGACGATGAGAAATTAAATCCTCAAATCTTTTAAGATACAGCAAGTCAGTTATTAACATCTGCAAACACAAGTTTCTAACTTTCTTATTTCATACTGCAGACACCAAATCAGTTGAATTTTTGCAACCATCCCCACCGGGCTGTGAATCCCAAGGCAAACCTGCACGAAGGTCTCAGAGGCAGCTCCTGCAGTCCATCAGCAGCAGCCTGGAGGATGCACACATCCATCCCCAGGAGCACTTTTCCCCTCTTTTTATACTCCCCCATTGTGTAACTGCTCCGTGCCCAATCCCAGCCCACGGTTACACAAGGTGGGGCAGGAGGCAGCCCTGGACACTCTGCTTACTCCCGGGTTACTCCTCCCTTACTCCACGCCTCCTCTGGGCTTACGCAAAGCAGGCGGGCCCGGAAGCTCCAGCTTGGCCACAAACTACAGAGAGTAACTCATGGGGAGAGCACCCAGCCAGAGCCTCCAAACACAACTGGCACAAATATTTACATGCCTGGCTGCAACAGCTGGAGTCAGGATGGGGCTTTTCTCCGAGTGTTTTTCCATGAGCCTCCCTTGTGCAACTTGCACAGACATGTTTTTATCAGCAACTGGACACATTTTCGAGAAGTCCCAGATCTCAGAGCTCTTCCCTAAGGTAAGGGTCGGTGATCCACAACCTCTGTGGGAACTGAAACACACCAGGGCTCGTGCTGGGCTCATCCACTTCCCCAATGGAAAACGCTGAGTAATAATGGGCACAGGGCGAAGTGAGATGGAAAGGGATGCAGGAGAAGAAGTGAAAGACTTGAAACAACAAGAAATAAATAAAGGGTTGCCAAGCACTGGAACAGGCTGCCCTGGGAAGTGGGCGAGTCCCTGTCCTTGGAGGTGTATAAAAGCCATGGGGATGTGGCATTCAGGGTGTGGTTTAGTGGTGGACATGGCAGTGCTGGCTTAATGGTTGGCTTTGATCTTAAAGGTCTTTTACAACCAAAATAATTCTAGGATTCTAGAATTGCTTCCCATGGATCTCCTCTTCTCCTTGCCCTGCTCCCTTTCTGTGGGAGCACAGTGCTGCCTAAGGCTGCCCTTACACTC
The DNA here is from genome assembly GCA_030060385.1 of Muscicapa striata striata. Classification (NCBI taxonomy): domain Eukaryota; kingdom Metazoa; phylum Chordata; class Aves; order Passeriformes; family Muscicapidae; genus Muscicapa; species Muscicapa striata. Next base: position 1,864,445 of record JAREIS010000254.1, read on the forward strand.
CTGAACATCACTTTGTAATTTGTCACATCACAGCCCCTGCCTCAAGCTGCCACCGAGGAACTCATCCTCATCTCTATCCCCCAATCCCCTTTTCAAAGAATTAACGAGACACCATCACCCTACAGCTGATGCTGAAGCCATAACCAGAACAGGCCACCACAAAGCAGCACCCAGGGAGCAGCTTCTGCCCCGATTTAGCAGCACCAACTGCAGCCCCTGCACCCAGCTGAGAGCGGGCCAAGAGTGCGGAGCTCAAGGGCACAAGGATGAGCTCACTGTACCTGCAATGCCCTTTCTGCAGCCCAACGTGTGCAGGCAGGGACAGGCTGCCAGTGCTGTCCAGCCCCTGGCTCCATCCAGTTCCCCAAAGTCCATCCAGCCCCTCCAGCTCTGCCCAGCCCTCAGGCTTCTTCCACCCAGCTCCCCACGGCTGAAGATCAGTGATCTGTAACACTTTTAAGGAATGTGCTGGAAATTTTTTTAAATTCAAGGCGTCTGATGTGCTCACAGGCAGCTGCAGGACTGAGTGATCAATGGCAAGAGGAAAACTTTAGGTTTTCAAAGAAGTAAGCTATTTGTTTTTTTACTCCAATGTCCAACTATTGTTTAATCCAACTATATTTTTAAATAGTTGGATTAAACAATTTGAGGGACTCAAACACTTCTTGCCCTGAATATCTCAGTTCAAAGTATAATTGAGTTCAGTGCAATTAAAATTCTAAAGTATGCAATCAAAGACTTGTCTATTTACCTTGCAATTAAAACTAATCGTTCCAAAATTCACCACCAGTGAGTGGAGAATTTCATAATGATTTCAATGATTTCATCATTCGAACAATTTATTTCTGATTACTCTGCATTTACACTAAATCCAAATAAACCACCTGCTAATCTGGGTACCTCCACTTCAATCCAAGGTTGATGTTGGGACAGATGCAAGCGTGGCTTGTTGGGTTACAATTCTCTGCAGTGAGCAGGGACTGGAATCACTGCCACACTCCAGGAGAATGCTAATTCAAAATGTAACACCAACCTCTCAAGCACTGGGATATTTCACAGTGCAGCTTCATGTTCCAAACTGGTGTGAAGCCAGGTGGGAATAAACAGCTGAGAGCTGTGTGTAGCTGCACTTTATTGTGGAGGGGAATCAGGGCAGAGGATTTGTCTCGCTCTACTTCCGCCTCAGGAGCTTGGTCATGATGGGCTGATACAGCTACTCATCAATTTTATTACCTGCTTAATGTCTGAAATGCAAACTGGTGGAAGCATTTTTACTGCTTGGAAATGTTACTCCTAGGAGGAGTTCACTTTGATTATGATGAGAAAATCTGATTTTCTGCCTTCTCAGACACTCAGTGTTCAGTCTGAGGATGAACCAACACTTTGGAGTGCTCCAGCCAAATTCTGTTTGTTCTTGGACACACATGAGTAAACTACTGACAATGTTCTGGGCTGAAATATTTATTCTGAGGATTTATTCTCTGCTGTTTTGCAGCACTAGGGCAGGATAAAATCCTTCTCTGAAGTCCCCTATTCCTCCTGCACAAGGGTGGCACACAATGGTAATGTCCCATCACCAAAATGACAATAATGCAACCCAGGCACTGCAAACACTTGGTAACCAAATCCCTCCCTTGAACCTTCAGTAAGAATAAGAAAAACTCCCAAAAGGCAGAGGGATGCAGTCACTGAGTGCCAGGAGTGCTCAGGGAGAGGCACAGCTTCCCTGCAAGAACATCCTGTTTCATCCAGAGGGTGAGGTGGAGGAGGCCTTGTTTCTGACAGCTCAATGAGCCCCCTCACTACATTTTTGTAGCCATCTCCTAATTTAAGTATTCTTCCTCCCAAAGCCACAGCAAATACGTGATCTTTTACATCAGCTTATTTAATCAGCAGCCTCCCATGAACATCCTCCAGAACACACTTAACATAATACAGCAAACACAGAAAATAGCATCACACACAAGCACAATAAATAGATCCACTTCCACCCACAACTGGGAACAGCAGAAAGCCTCAGCTATTAAGTCTGATCTTAGAGTGATGTTTATAAATTCACTGAATTATAAATTCCTTGAACAAGCACTTACCAGAAGATCTGCTATAATATGAAAACACCTACTGCCCTTCCCCAGTGCTGACTCAAATCCACACCAAGAATTACTGGAATTGCTCTGAAAGCTTCCCAGGTAATTCAGGGAGCAATGCCCAGTCCTGGCTCCTGCTCCTGAGTGTCCTCCTTGTACCTGGCTGAACCCACAAACCCCTCTCTCCCAGAGAGAGGATACCTTGGGGCAATCCATGGCCAATGAATCCCACATTTCCAACTGGACAATACAATGCTTTGTGGCCAAAATTCTGTTCTTAAATCCCTAACTCACCTACAGCCTGCATTATTAAGGTATTAGAATTTTCCTGCAACGGTGTATTTTCAAACACTTGTAAGAAGAACCCAGGATCTGAGGTGTACATCAAAGCAGACACAGAGTTCTGTGTATGAAGGTAATTACAAGATGGAAGTGCCTTTAAGAACATATGTGGCTGATTTTTGGGCAAGAAATAAAGAATCACTGTCAAGAAAGAACAACAAAAGAACAGAGAAGCCAAAGATCAAAACACTTCCAAAATTCCTGGAGAAAGAATGTGCTTTTTGGGACCTGTTATTGTATTCACCCTGCTCATAAACTAAGTCAGACTCCTTTCCTGGAGCTCTAGGTATTCCTGTAAATAATCAAAGAAAAGACAGAAGCAAAGCTTGGGCAACAGAGCAGGGCAGAGGTAGCAGCACATTAACGAGTCATTACCTTCATGTATTCCCAGATTACCCTTAACACATCATTACCTTCATGTATTCCCGGAATCCCCACCCCTGGCAGTGCCCAAGGCCAGGGCTTGCAGCAGCCTGGGACAGTGGGAGATGTCCCTGCCCACGCAGGGGTGGCACTGCGGGGGATCTGAGCTCTCACCCGTCCCAACCCATTCCATTCCCAGGAAAACACGGCCAAATCTGACACACCAGTTACCAGTTTGTACACTTATGTTTTAGCTTTCTCTCCCTGTTTTTGTGACTGCTAATGGTTTCAAAAGGGTGGGCTAAACTCCTGTACAGAAAAATCCAGCAGGCTGTGCAAACAACATGGAAAGTCCCACCCTTTAGCCAGAGCTGCTGTTACTTTAATTTTCTAAAGGCAAATCACTTCTGTGCCAAATAATTTGTTTATAGTTTTTCATTCAATATGACATTTGCTTGAAAGCCTAAAAATCACCCTGCATTACACAGGTTGAAAACTCCAGCTGCAAGACTAAAAGCTTTAAAAACTGGAGGGGGGAGAGAGTAGATATCCACAGTTTTGGGCAGTGATCCTGGGATCTCGTTCACAGCTCAGTAATTCACAGCCCAACTGCTCCAGCAGCCACAACTCCTCCTCCCACCAATCTCAGCCTCCTGCATCCGAAATGAAAAAAAGCCTTTTTAATCTTCAAAGCATGGCCACAAGTCAATCTCAACTTAACACACTTTTTAATTTTCTTTTTAATTATCCAGTTGGGAGAGTTATGCCCTTTCTTGCCCAGTGACCTTTCGCTCCTTTGAGATTACTACAAAATCTTTCCTGGGAATAATGGGTGAATTTACACCACCTGCAGAGGAAAGGCTCCAAGGCTCCCAAGGCTGAGTGTGACTGCATGTGCAGGAATCTCTGCTGTGCTCCCAGGACAGGACCCTCTGGCTCCAGGAGTGCAATCCCAGCACGGCTGCTCCGACCCCATTCCCGGGGTTTGGGGTCCTGACCTGGAGCCAGAGCCAAAGCAGCAGGAGAAGCTTCCTGCTGGAGCTGGCACAAGGCAGGGCACAGGCAGAGCATCTCTCGGTGTCACAGAGCAAGAACAGATGCCCTCGTTGACTCTATTAGCAACAATAAATGCTGATATTCCCACCAAGAACTGGTGCCCAGCTGTTTGCCCCAGGAGCTTTGGTACCAAGCACAGCTTGGTTTCCCACAGCCACTGGGGAAAAATTAAATCATTATTGTCATTAATGATATTTAAGCCAAACCAGCACTCCTTACTCCCTGCCCACACACCAAACAACTGTAAGAAGCCCTGGGTTTGATTCCCACATGTTAAGCCAACCAATTACTAATTTATTAATTTCACAACAAGCCTGGCAGTGTTGCAGTGTTCAGCCAGCCCTGCTGGGTGACTCCCCTGTTGCTGCTTTAGGCAGGCTCAGGTGAAAGCAGCTCCTGCCCAGCCACCAGCATTGACCTTCTCAGAAATGTGCATTTATTGGTCCCTCCACCCTCTGAATCCATGGGGACAGTCCAAGGGGACAGGACTTGCTGGAGCCCAGCTGCCACCTCACCCCTGTGTCACACACCACGTCACCAGGCAGAGATGGGGGATGTCATCCAGTGCAGTGGCTTTGAAGACTTCCCTCCCTGTGTAAGCAGGTAATTAAGAATGCATTAACTAGAAATTAATGCATTAAATATCCCCACGAGCAACAGAATTGGTAAAGAAGGTTAAGTGGCTTCTCCAAGTGAAGGGACATAAATGGAACAGGCAGTTTAACACCCAACTGGCTGCTCAGGAAAAGCACAAATTACAGTATCTTCAGAGTTCACACTACTTACAATAATATTTATACCAACTATAGGTTACTGAAGGAAAATTTCTTGGGTTTGGGAAGACTTTTTTTAAAAAGTACTTCGCAAAATTTAGTAAAAGAAACCTCTATTTACCTTCAGTAAACCTCTTTGTGATTTCTGCCAGTAAACCAATCCTTTTTTAACCAATATACTGTGGGTATATTCTGCCTTAATGGCTGCTTCATCTTCAGGGCTTTTTGGCAGATGTATTTCAGCACTGCTTTTAACAAAATAATCTCAATTATTCTTACTTAATTGGCTTCAGATAAATGCAAGACTTCTTAGCTGCTGCTATTTGAAGGAACAGCACTTCAGCACACATTTTGCCCTTTGAATAATTAGAAGAAAAGACCAATGCAGATGGAGTATACCTAAGTGAGTTCCAAAACGGGGCTAATGCTGATCACAAAATCTTTACCAAACCCCAGCAGCCAGGGAGGGGAGCTCAGACAGTGCTGTGGGTTCAGGCTCATTTATACTGAGAAACTGAATAGAAGGTTTAATTGACAGCTTTGCTTGGTTCTATTGTGGCTGATTAGGCATCTCCGTGAAAAGCATTAGCTGTGTTTGATCCCCTCCAAAGCAGAGCAGCTCATTAGCAGGGGATGTTTACAGAACCAGCAGCTCTTCCCCTGCTGCAGGAGGGGTTTTCAGAGTGTGTTTTTATGAGGAGGATCATGACTCCAAAGCAGCCCAGCCTTCCATCCTTTGCCTTTCCTGGTATTTGCCAACAGGACAGATGGACAAGGAAAACATCTGACAGGACTACAACAAACCCCCAAAAAAACCAAAATCCTCTCCCTCATCCTTTTTTTTTTTTTTTTTTTTTTTTGAGCTTTAAAAGCATCTATCAGTGTGGTGAAATAATTACAAATAACAAGTGTCCAAGAGGCTGAATAAACCAGACCAGAGCCCTGGGAAATTATACTGGTAATAATGACTCTGCTCAGCACAACCTCCCAAAAATTCCACACACAAAATTAAATGGCACCCATGCAAATACATCCAATACCAGCAAATTACTGGTAATTGTTATTGTTCCCAGAGATGAAAGGACACAGAGCAGTATGAGAATACAGCAATTATTTCCTGCACTCTGAGCAGCCTATGAACAGGGACCTGCAGCTCCAATTTCTTTCTTGTCAGTCTCAATCCAAATTACTCTTTAGGTTTGGTCTTAATACAACAAAATGCTCATCAGGAAATGGTGATCTGCCAGCTTTTATCAAAAACCCCAATCTGTTAAAATATCATTAAGCAAATGCTGCTTGCATCAGCGTTACCTTTCAGAAACAATTAATATTGCACAAAAAAAAATGAAAAAGAGAAGGGAAAAAAAGCTGCTGTAACCTGTGAAGAGCTGGTGCTTTAGAGCTTACAAAAACAAGGATGTGTTTCCTTTGCTTGGTATAGTGAGGGTCTGGATACAGGATTTTCCACACAAAGCACAAGTAATAAACAGAGCAAAATTAGTTTTTTTCCTGTCACAGGGATTCAGAGACTCCATAAAAATTCAAACCTTCCCACAGCAGAGTCCACTGAGTGCTATCAGCTCTGAGACTGAGCTCATTTCAATCAGCACACAAAAGCAAAGGTTGCTAACTTTGCAGTGCAGCACTTTATTTCCCTTCCAATCTCCTAAATAAAAAGTGAAAGTCACATGGAGTCACGTGCCCATTTTACGAGATCCTCTCCATGACCTTCAGTGCGGCTAAGAACATTTACAGACAATTCCCTTTAAAAGCACAACATAGCAGCACCTGAGCTGAGCCTCGGGATGAAATTCAAGACACTCCAGATAAGTGATAACAGCAGTAAGGTCAGACAAATAGGAAACCCTGGCTTCTGGGCTAGAAAACAGGGTGCTCAACAAAACTGGGCTTGGTGGTCAAAGATTTCCAGCATTTCCTTGCCACTGCTAGGAGCAGATCCACAGGACTGCCAAAGGGCTGGAAGCCTGGGATAAATTCACATTAACCACCCCAGCACATAAACACAGCCGAGTACATTAGTGTTTAAGGCACTTTCCTATTAAAGCTGCACTTTGTTGTGTTAACTTTTACAATCTCACAAGTGGGTAACAGCCAGCAAACCACTAAAATCGACGTTAATGCCCTGGGCTGCCATTTCACAGCCATGCAAAACAGGAGTAAAGCCAATTAAAATGTGTCGCTCCACTGAGAGCCCAAACTGCTCAAAGCTCACACCCGAGGTTAATGCCCATGAATGTCAGTGCATGAGCCCCCCTGAAACCGCTTTTCACTTACTTTCCCACCACCCTGCATTCCCAAAATGCTTCAGTCAACTGCTGGAATGGCATGAGCCCTGCAACAGTTTGATTGAAATATAAATGCAGACAACAAACTGGGGGACATGGGGGCATTCAAAATCAGTTGGGTGACTCACATTTCCAAACAGTCAAAACCAAAAAATGGTGAGTCAATCCCTCTTTCACCGTCGTACCCATTTGAGGCCCATTCTTCAAGCAGTTTTACTCTTAAGTGAGCATAAAGTGGGTGACAAATTCAAATAGTCCCTTTTATCAGGAAGGGCACGCGCTGGTTTAACCCAAACCCGCAGAAAGCAGTCAGTTGTTGTTTTCAGAGCACACTGAGCTTGGAAATCCCAGACACTCCCAGGTACTGTGGGACAACTCCACTCCTCTACCACAACAACTGGACTCCTCTGCTCCTAAAAATACAACTATCAGACAAAGCTTGTTTTCTTAGCCACTTTGCTGACGCAAGTCCAAGATCAAAACGTTCCTGGTTCAGAGGACAGAGATGTATCAGCCTCCAAAACAGGCAGCTAAAATCCAGCTATGCCATGCCCCCAAGGTGCCTGGGACACTCCTAAAAACACACATCCATTTTATTACTGCTTAGTAAAGTAGCTTTTGAGGAAAGAATAAAATATTCTGCTTGCCTGAATGTGTTGAGAAGGAACTCTGGAAATTCCCTTTCAGAGGAAGAGGATAAAATTTATTCTCTCTTGAAGCTGCTGTTTAAAAGTAATATTAAAATTAAATAAGTAAAGGACAGACACTTGGATGTTAAATGCATTCCCTGCCCCCGTCCCCTCCTTAACCAGCACTTGCATCTTCTGGCCTGAGAACTGAGACATGAGAAGATTCAGATAATTGAATTTCTAATTATAAGCTCATTAAAATACTAGTTTTACAGTTACCTCGAGCCCAGCCATTCCTCAGCAAACAATCAAACGGAGCTCTGGAATGGGAACACAGAGCATCTCAATGCACTCCCAGCACTCAGCAGGGAGACACCCAACCCGGTGCTTTGGGCACAGCCTGGTGGCCAATTCATCCTTCCCCAAAAGCCATCCCGGGAGCTCTGGAAGCCCCGGCAGAGGCAAGGGAAGAGTCACAGCTCCCAGGCGAGGGTGACTCACTGCAGACGGGGCTGACGACACCGCTGGGGACACAGGATGCACGCGGGGCTCCCGGTCCCTCTGCAAAGCCGGGAGCCGCGTCCATCGCCGGGCACGTGGCACTCCCGGAGCCGCACACGTTCCCGGTGCTTGGCCGGGATTAATGTGAGTGGAAGGGATGAAATTACAAAAGGAGACTTCTGAGCTACAAGTCCAGCTCTCCTTCCTCCTCTCTTTCCCCACCAAGTGCCAGTGATGTCTCAACACCCCAACTGCCTTTCCAAGGAAGTAGCTCTGCTCCTTTCCGGGCCAAATTGCCATGGCAAGAAATCCCCACATAGATTCATCTCCAACAGAAAAACATTCAAACAGCAAACATTTCCTTCCCACAACCTGAAAACAGCCAAATATCATCAGATTTCTTTCCTGCCATCAAAGAAATCCTGTCCTGAGACAGCTCATAACAACTATAACCATCTGACCATGAAGCAAATGTGCTCCCAAGTACTGACAGAAATATTTAACGCACCCCACGAAGCTGGCTGTGTCTGAACACACTTCACCCCCCGGGAAGGCTGGAGAACACAGCAAGAACTTTCATTTATAATGATTTCTTTTACTCCTGCTTTCACTACGTCAGGATGCTTGTCTCTTACTCATCCTGACTGTCAATATTGTCTTCCTGCAGCTTTTAAATAAAATAACCCCCACGGTAACTGTTGTCAGGCCATGTCATGACCACTGAGGCCTCATAAATAACACTTGATATAAATAGATTTTCCAGCAACATATAAACTACCAGCTCCAATGGAAGTAGAAGGGTAGTGTACAGCCATCTGCATTTTCTCCTGTAAGGATAAACACACGAAGAAGTGTTTGAAAGCAAAATAAATCTATTGAAGAAATGGCCCTACAGAAACTTCTGGGGCTTGAGATTTCTTACGTGGTTCACACAAAGACGTTGACAGGAGCAGCTACAGCAGAACAAGATCTTCTCAGGAAGAAATCCTTCCCTGGGAGGGTGGGCAGGCCCGGGCACAGGTGCCCAGAGCAGCTGTGGCTGCCCCTGGATCCCTGGCAGTGGCCAAGGCCAGGCTGGACACTGGGGCTTGGAGCAGCCTGGGACAGTGGGAGGTGTCCCTGCCATGGCAGGGGTGGCACTGGGTGGGCTTTGAGGTTCCTTCCCACCCAAACCATTCCAGGATTCCATCACCTTCCTACTGACACCAGTTCATGGTGCGAACAGCTGCCTTCCTCTGCCCTCAAGATCAGGAGAGGTTTAATCGCTGCAGTTCAGACCAGTCAGGAGAGCAGCTTAGCAGCCACTTCTGGAGGAATCCATACCGACAACGCCTGGAGTTTTACCCATTTTCCTTTCAATGGTCTCCAATCAACTTCTACAACACAACAAAGCCACAGCTCCCCTGGACACTCCACCATGCAGAGGAAGTCGGCTACACCAGGAAGAAATAAATCCCCAAACATACTGACAGAATCAAAGATAAAAAACTCAGTTTAATTTAAAAAACACTCGAAATAGGAAATGCATACTAATGCAGAATTTTTTACAGGTTCTTTGTAACAAATGTGGGAGAAATCCACAGTCCATGTTTTCTGTTAGGAAAAATCCAAACCTCAAGCACTGCCCTTATCTCAAGCTTCTGCCGAAGAAGTCTCCAACTAAGTAATAGCAACAAAGAAATTATTTGTATTTCTCCACTGTCAGACGACCTCATGAGACAGAAATTCTCGTATCAGCAAGGTTTAAATACACCCACACACCACATCATATGGATTTATGGAGGTACACTCAGGTCTGCCTGAGCTCGGGGAGGGCAAAGAGCACAAAAATGCCCCAACCAGATCTGGCTGCCACAGAAACACAAGGTTTTGTGGGCTAACCCTGCCGGAGCTGCCATCCCCGGGGGTCCCAGCGCCAGGGGACACTGCCAGGGGGTGAGGGACAGGAGCTGCTTCAATTGCTGCTATCACCCAAGGAAACACCCATCAGCCCGCAGCCCAAATCCTCCCACCGTTTGAGGAGCTGCTTCTCCTTCCCATTTGTTTTCAAGCTGAAAATGCTGAGGAAGGAACAGGCCCGTGCTCTGAGAACCTGGTTCCCATCTTGCTCCTTCCATCTGCTGAGATCCATGTGCTTCCAGAGAGCTCAGCAAAGCTAAGCCTGGCTCAGGGCAGGGTTTACAGCCCAGTGACAACACTGGGATGCTCTTAAACCATTCGAGTGGGAGCACAACCCACCCCTGAGAACCTCAGAGCGACCTCCTCTTGTCCCCAGGGCGCTGACAAGACATTTTCAAGTCTTCTTCGCATCTGGACTAAGCCAAAGGCTTGTTTAAATCCATGATAAAAATCTCAGGGCTTGTTTAACCTCCTTGCCAGCCCAAGGTTGAATTTGTTTCAGTGCATCTCCATGCTCTAATTTCAAGCTCTCTGGCTCATGACTGGGAGCCAGGAGTAGGGGTGCAAGAGCTCATCAACTAATCCAATTGTTCCACGTATCTCAGGATTATTTTCCAGTTTGCTAACCTGAGCTACTTGTTGCAATAATCCTTTATCTATACTGAAATCAAATGAAGACCAAGGTGTGCAGTTAAGCCTGGCTCAGGCACGGTGCAGCCCATCATTCCAGCATCTGTTCTGCTTCTCCACTTCGTTTTACAGCCTGCATCAAACTCCACCTGCCAGGAAAAACACTACCCAAACCAGCTCTTTATTTAAGCTTAAACTGGGTAATTTAAAGCCTGCTTAAGCCTGGCATCACTATACTGCAGTGAGGATACACAGATATATCAAGCTCCCTGTGAATACGGAGCATTTGGTGTTTTTATTGAAAATTAAACTCATCAGCAACAGGGAGCTTGGCATTTACCTGTCACTGAACTCACATCAAGAGTCAGCTGCATGTGGGAAATGACAAGGCAGAAAAAATTAACAGGCCAGGTCTTTACCTTGTCTTAAATACCTCGGGGGATTTCCCTTCCCTGCCAGAATCTTCCACCGTCTGCTGCTGCCTTTGGGGTCAGCCCAGCCCGCACTCACCTGGCCAGGAGAGCCCCGAACTGCCTCAAGGGCTGCTCTTCCCTGCCTTCAAAATGACAGCGACGGCTCCAAAATGAAGGGACAGGAATAAAACTGTAAAGCCTCTGCCTCATTAACAGCTTTTATGGAAAAAAGGCAAAAACCGCTAATAACGGGAATATTTGATAGTGGTTAGTCCTTATTCTAGGAAACCTAACAGGCTCACAACAAGCTTTGTTCGGGCATTTTTCCGTGCTACCTACATCACTTCTTTCTACTCAAAATGTACCTTAAAACAAAAGAAAACCACACACGACATCGAATGGGGTTTGCAAGTTAAAATCAGAAAACCGAAATATTTACTGCCTCGATGTGCACTGAAAAATGAGGAAGAAAAAAAGGCAAATAAATAATTTTAAAAGGGGTGGGAAAAAAGCTTTAAAGCACATCACGAGAACGGGATCAGGGAAGAGCGAGGCCACCCCTTCAGGACCAGGGGAGAATTAACCTGCATTTCTCCATCCCATCTGCAAGCTTACGGCTCTGCCACCCATTTTGTTTCAGATTAAAGCAAAAAAAATTTTTTTTTAAAATAATGACCTCAGCGGCACAGAGAGAAGACCCCACCCCAGGGATCGACGCGCGCCCGGTGCTGCTCGCCGCGCAGGTGACCCCGCCGCAGGTGCCACCCCGGGCATCCCCCCGGCCCCTTCCCCATCCCTTGGAGACGATGCCGAGCCCGAAAACGCCGGCGCGGAGCACGGGGAAGGGTTTATTTAACGCACAAATGCCAGATAAAAGGGAGAGGAGGAGCGCAGAGGTGCGGGCGGCGCGGGAGCCGCGCGGCCAAGGTGAACCGCGGCTGGCTAACATGGTGGAAGCTGCGGGGAGCCGCGACCCTCCGGCCCGCGGCAGCGAGGGGCGAGCCGCGGCTGTGCGGGGCCGGCACGGAGGTGACAGCGGGCGGGAGGCTGAGGGGAAAGCTCTGAAGGGAGAGCGCGGCGGGGAGAACGCTGAGGGGAGAGCGCGGCGGGGAAGCCCCGCGGGGCTGCGGCGGGAGCAAGACGGGGAGGACAGGCTCACCTGCCATGGCGGGCTGAGGGCGGCAATGGCGCTGGGGGCTGCGGCTCCGCTCCCCTCGGTCTCCACGGCGAGTGCGGCGGGGCCGGGCGGCCCCGGCAGGCAGAGCACGGGGCGGGACGGGCCTGCTCCGCCCCCCACAAGATGGCGCGGGCCCGGCCCCGCTCCCTCAGGGCTCGGCTGCCATGGCGGCCGCGGCGCCCGGCGGGGCAAACAGCCTCGTGTTCCCTGAGGGAGAAGCCTCCAGCTGCCGGACAGTGTTAACGGTTTGTGCGTGAAGGACGCAAATCGCAGAGTCACGGCATTGGGGCAGGTTGAAGGGACCGCAATGGGGAATCTGGTGCAAGCTCGCTGCTCAGGCAGGGGCATCCCGGAGCACATGGGACAGGATTGTGTCCAGAAGGGTTTGGAATATCCCCGGTGAGGGACACTCCGCAGCCTCTCTGGGCAATGGAGCACTGAAGAGGGAATGGCCTCAGGGATGGCAGAGCTCCAGGAGAGTTGGGACAAGGCTCTCAGGAACATACGGGATTGTTGGGATGTCCTGTGCAAGGCCCAGAGTTGGGTCAGTGGTCCTGATGGGTCCCTTCCAGCTCAGGAGGTTGTGTTATTCTGTTATTCTGGTTCTAGGAATCAGTGCTTGGTCACCCACACAGGAAAGTTCTTCCTCATGTTCGCGTGGAATTTTGTGTCCATTTCTGCCCATTGCCTCTTGTCCCATTGCCTCCATTTTCCCCAGGGAGCAGAGCTTGCTCCATCACTGACACCTCCTTGCAGATATGGATGGATATTGATGGATATTGATGAGGTCCCCAAACAAAGACCCCTGGTCTGGGGGTCCCTCTCCAGCCCCTAGGAAAATGTGCTCGTCTGGTGCCCCCAGCCCTGGTCCTCTTGGGGCTTTGCTTTTGGGTTTCTTTTTGGTTTGTTTTTTTAAATTATCTTTTAGGAAAAAAATCCAGCTTTTACAGTAGGAGAGTGTGTTTAGGGAGCAAAAAAGAATCACAGAATCATTCAGGTGGGAAAAGACCTCTGAATCTGTGCCAAATCGCCATCACCCCAACCAGACCATGGCACTGAGTGCCACATCCAGACCTTCCTTAAACACCTCCAGGGCTGGAAACTTCACCACCTCCCTGGGCAGCCCATTCCAATGTCTAATAACCCTCTGTGAAGAAATTCCTCCTGATGGCCAACCTAAACCTCCCCTGTTGTACTAAAGCAGGCTAAACTGAGTCCCCTAAAAGATGACACCTCCACCACATCCACAAGCACACCGTTTCTCCTGAGATTTCCAGTTTTCTGCTGGGGGCCAGGACAAATGTGACACAAACGTGACACAAATGTGACAGACTGCCCCCAGCCCACGGAGCCGGGTGTTTCCAGGCTCGGCTGACGTCTGCAGCCCCGGTACTCAGCGCTGGACGCTGCCTCTCTCACGTCCCCTCGGCAACATCTGACATCCCTAATGGCTTCTGACAACGTTAACTCACTCTAATTTGTGTCCTGCCCTTTCCAGAACGTGCAGTTCTCAGACACATCAGCTCATGGCCCCTTCCCTTTCTCAGGGCTGTTCTGGGCAGCCGGGGCCGAGCCCCCGCAGCCGATTCCTGCCCTTTTTCTTACACCGGCTGTCCTTGAGGAGATAGTGACCCACGCTGGGCTTTCTCCCCCAGCCCTGCTGGTTTTTAATTAAGGTGCAGCCCTGAGTTGATGGGAAAGTGCTCCCAGACCACTGGCACTAACTGCACCCTGTTTCACCCAGACCTGCAATTCTCTGTTGATCTTTTGGGTTGCTGTTTGCGCAGTGTTTGGCAACCAGGAATGTTGGTGGGGTGTTTGTTCACCAGCTGTCCAACCCCTTCCCTCCCACTCCCCCATAAAGAGGGTTTCATCTGATCCCGTGAAAACCCAGGAGCTTACTCTAAGACCAGAGACCCTGTGAGGCCTCTGGAGCATTTGTGCTTATCCTCAGGCACATTTTTTTTCCACGTTCACTGCAATACTCTCCTGGCTAAGCTTCTAAAAGGTTTTTCAATGAGAACATATGGAGAACTATATAGGGCAGGGCTAAGGCACAGTGCCTGATTATGGATATCGATCCTTGGCATTATTCAATACCTGGCCTTATCCCAAAGTAGACACACACTTCAGTGCAGCTTTTAAACGTTAAAAGCCTTTGTTTGTCAGGGTGGGGGAGTGTGGGGCCATGATGGGAGGGACATTTTAGTAGTGCCAGACTGATGGAGGCTGCAGCAGTTTTGCTGTTGACAGGAGTTTGTGCAGGAGGAAGATGGATCATGCGTGCTCAGTGTCCCTGCAAGGCCTCCCTGTGTTCAGCATCAGGGACAGAGACACAGCTCTGTTTATTTTATTTTTGAGTGTTACGATTTTCCAACCTGCCCTGCTCAGGTGAAACATGGCAGAGGGAAATACAGATAATACAGTGAGAGAAAACACATCAGTCAGATTGAAAAGTTACAGATAAAGACCTCAGGGTTGTGATAATCCCAAGGACAAGCCAGGGAAGGATGATAAAGGTGGATTTAGTGCTCCAATAATTGAATGTGACACAGCTAGACCCCCTGGAACCATGGGCTCAAACCAGTAAAGCCTTTTCCAGTCCTTTTTCATCTTAAATGGATAAATTCCCCTCCAGGTGGCCTCCCATGCTGCAAAGTCTGAGAAAATTCCCTGGCATTTCCCCTGTTCAGGAAGTCAGAGCCCATTTTATGCCATCACACTGTCCAGCTACAGCAGTAGAAACAATTTTACTGGGATTATAGACATATATAGACATATATAATTTGTGTTACTAAAATGTAGTGAAGAACCCTGAGGTATTTATCTAAACATTCAATCACTCCCTGTCTGAATGAGTCACATGTCCATAAAAAAGCTGGAAGAATTGGAGCCATGGGATGTGCATGTCCTTCATGAGCATGCAGCAGGAGAAATTAGCAGTCATTAATCATTTGGTGTGCAGGCCTTTGAGATCCAGAAACAGACACATTCCCTTTGTTTCCTCCTCTACCCTACATCTTGTCTGGGTTACCTGGGCTCCTCAAAGCTCACTCGGGGGCTTACCTGCACCCTATCACAACAGTCCAAGGAAGCTTTACTGAGGACATTCCCCAGCTTTATTTTGGTTTATTTTGTGGATCAAACGGGAAGGACAGGACTGCGGGTCAGGGTTTTCCTCTGATGCAGCACGGACATTACTGGCATAAATTTCAATGCTGAAATGTTTTTGGCTGGCCTCTCTTGCTCAAAATTTCCATTTTAAATCCAAGAGTTGTCTCTGCTGCGATGTGAATCATTGATCTGAGCACAGGATGTCCAAAAGACCAAATCAAAACTTCACATCCAGGGGTGGTATCTAGTGAATGGCATCCTCACCCTTGGCAGGGGAGTGGAATGAGATGGTCCCTTCCAATGGACCCAAACCATCCCATGATCCTATAATTACTTTGGGTCTGGGATCCATAGCTCCTTTCCAATTTTTTTTTCTTGGCATGTTTTGAGTTTAGTTTCTATAACATAAAAAAATAAAATTAAAAATAAAAATAGCCTGCCTTGTGTTAGATTAATAACATTCTGTGTGGATCCCACAGATGGAGTCCAGCAGTTAAGAAGAATCCAGCACTCCTGTGTATGGATAATATGGGATAATATCTTTCACTGGCTTAGATGAATAAAAAATGGAACCCCTGTTATTTCAACAACAGCCTAGGAGGTGAGTGAAAACTCCCCAAATAAGCCAAAAAAAAAAAAAAAAAAAAAAAAAAAAAAAAAAAAGAAAAGAAAAAAAAAGTTAACAACTCACCAATAGTGGAGTTTTTTTGCTTCTCCCTCTGGAATATGGAATAGTAACTGGGGGGAGGAGCTGGGCAGCCCCTGGGTTTCACTGTGAGGTGAGGAAAGCGTGAGCAGCCCTTGGTTCAAATGCCACCTGCACCACCTGGTGGGAAACTCCTCCGGCTCCCGACCCACAATTATCATTATCTCGGGGACACCCCTGGCTCACCGTTCCCCCCAATGTCAGGTGGAAGTCGAGTCAGAAGAAACATGTTTCTTTCTCCGAAATGGGCTCTGCCAGCCGAGCTCAACCCCCCGTTTTGTCATGTGCAAAATGGAGGCAGGAAGAATTTGTAGGAGTTTAATTAGCGCAGAGTGCTCTCGGCAGCAGAGAGAGCTCTCGGTCCGAGCGCTCCCATGGCCGCGGCTCCGGGCAGGGACCCGCGGGCAGGGACAGAGCCCACGGCGTGAATAAATCAGCAGCTGAGCAGCACAGGAGAGCTGCAAGCCTGCCGAGCTCCTGGGTCCCTGCTGCTCCTCTCACCGTGCTTTCCCTCTGGCAGCTTTTGGAGAGAGGGGCCTTCCTTCAGCTTTGAGTTTGCGAAATATTTTGTAAGTGGAGACGAGGTTGGGAGATCCAGGAGAGTGCAAAGCACCAGGAGAGTGCAAAGCACCAGGAAAGTATAAACAACCAGGAGAGTGCAAACAACCAGGAGAGTCCAAACCACCAGGAAAATCCAAACCACCAGGAGAGTACAGACAACCAGGAAAGTCCAAACAACCAGTAGAGTACAAACAACCCATCCCAGGTCCCTCTCTTGTCCCTGTAGTGTGGCTCAAGCCATGCTAGCCACGGGATATTCATCCCAAGCTGTCAGGAATACAGGGCAGGGAGAGTGCTCCGGAGTGCTCCCAGTGACACTAACTCAGCTGGACAGCCTGTGCTCTGCAGGAGAAGGCAGTTTTCATGCTGCTGCTCTGTCTGGTACCTCAGGGCTGTACCAAAGAAATGAGATTTCACTTGCTGAGTCAGGGGCAAAGCCTGTGTTTGACAGGAGGAGGAGGAGATGGGCTGAGTCACCTCTCTGAGTTCATCCCCAGGCTGCTTCCCAAAAGCACAGCTCCTGAAATGAGCCGAGAGCACTTCAGTCCTGGGGAGACTGGGGGCAGGAGGGGGTTAGGAGAGCAGCCTGTGTTTGTCCTGCCTGCTCTGTTCTCCTGCCAGGCTCTCCTTGTCAGGATGCTGAGTCTCTGGGGCCACATCTGGCTGGGAGGCATTGAGGCAGCAGCAGAGGCACGGCAGGAGCCTGGGGCTGATGGCTTTTGATGCTTTTGCTCTCCTGGGCACACTCACCCTGGAGTTCTGTTCCATTAGATCTTTTCCCCATTGGATGAACCCTGAGGCATCTACAGGGATGGTCTTCAAGGGGGAGACAAGCTGGGATTTGTCACCTAGGATTTGTCACCTTGTGTCACGTTCGTGTGTGGCTGCTCAAAGCTCTGGGAATAAAGAGCAGCTGCCGTGGGCAAATGTGGATAAGCAGGACCAGAGCAGCTCATTCCCACTTAAACTACTTTCAGAGTGAGGTGGACATGGTGCACAAAAAAATTTTGAAGTCCATTAGAAGAATTTTATAGCACAGAATAAAAGAGGTTTTCTTAAGGCACCTGCACTGGGAGTTCAAGTGAAGGTCCTTCACTCTGCACAGCACAGGCCTGGTGGTTGCTTACTCATTCCTCAGCAGAGAAGTGAGAGCAAAGACACAGGCCCTGCTCTAACCCACTTGCAAGTCATTCCCCAAGAACATCCTCAGAGAGGAAGGATGGGCTTGGGTCACTTTTACCCTGTGACTCATTTAATCCCTCGTGTGAGCACATAGCAACAAAACCACACAGTGACATCAGGAGTGACACAGACACACCAGCCTCCTCCAGCAAGGGCCAGAAGGCAAAATAAACAAGTGGTGCTGAGACACGAGTTAGACCAGGAGCCCTCTACAAAGCAGCTGCTGAAACTGAACTGCCCAAATCCCACTGGGCAGACACTGGGAGTGGTCACTCACACATGGGAAAAGCAGAACTCCTGGAGGAAGAGGGAGAGCTGGGCCCAAAGCAGAGCTCCACGGGCAGGTCCAGCTCTGGGACTGACTGTGAGACACCCTCAGTTCCTCCTTGGCCTGGCAGCTGGAGCAAGGCTTGTCACGGGGGTGCAGAGCAGGCAATTATAGAAGCAGGGATGCCACAGGGCTGGCCAGGCTCTCTATTTATAGTTCCCTGCCAGCACAGCTCTCCTCTGTGCTCCTGCTCACAGGTGAAGGCACAGGCCATGCCCTGAAAAGCTCACAGGCCAAGTGAAAACAGAAGGAGGAAGGACTAGCTACTCCTTTTATGATAAGAACCAAGAATCAGAGATGAAAGGACAAAAAAGAAATCCACAGAGAGCCTGGAACAATGAACTCCAACTTCTCCCTCCAAAATTGCCCTGTAGTTGGTTAACCCCTTCCCTGCCTGAAGTGCCACCTCTGCTATTCTTAATTGGTGTCAGTGAAGTGTTCTGCAAGCTCTGGCCCCTCTTGCCCCTGTTGAATTGTTTCCAGCAGAGGTGGGAGAAGGGCTCTGGGCTTGCCTGTCCCTCTGCAGCCCTGGGCTCGTGGCCAGGGTGGGAGGCAGCAGCCAGGACAGCATCCCAGCCACTGCCCCTGCCCCATGATCCACTCCAGTGAGTCTCTGCCAGCTCCAGGGGTTCAGGGTGGCAGCTGGCCAGGGATCCAAGTCAAAGAGTTGCCATTGTTTCATGGGGAGGATTAAACCACGAGCTGTTTGTGAGCTGAACTTTGAAGTGTCTCCCCAGTGATCTGAAACGCGATCACGCAACAGAGACCTCTACAAAAACTCTTTTTGTGTTTGAAGCCGGAGACCTTCCACTGGTTTATTTTTAGGCATGCATTTGCACTGGCCTGCTTACAATCCTGCCTCTGTTCTTGTGCAATAAAAGACAGAGGGGATTCACTTGACCTCCAGTATCAAATACAGAAAAAATAAGGCATTTGTCTGGAAAAGAACCACCCAAAATAGCAGGGAAGAGGTCATGCTGTGATATGGACTGTTGGTGTTGAAAGACAAGAAAAATGAAGGAGCTGGTAGACTTCTTCTAATGACACAATAATGAAAACTGCTAGAAAATTATATGGTGATGCTAATTAGTATCTGTAGGTTTAAGGACCTGAGATCTTTCCCTTTTACACTAAACATGTGCCTGACAGTAAGAAATAATCCCTGCTGAGGTGAGTTCTCAGTTTTCTTCGAGGATTTGTTCTAGATCCAGAGCATTTCCTTTGCTGCACGTGGCTTTAGCTGAGAAACTGATGCTCCTGCATCAAGCAGCTCAAGTTCCCTAACCTCCTCACTGCCCCTCCTCAGGCTTTGCAACACCCTGATGTAGACAATTACCACTACATTCATTTTCTGTCTTGCCCCTCCTTGAAGAAGCTGGGGAAAGAGCCCAGAGAACCTGACTGGATGTTTAATTTCTGTCACATCAGCAGGGCCATCTGCAGCAGGCATTTCCCACTGACAAGAGAAGGAAGGTTAAAACCTCTCATGACAGGTTAACAGCATGATTTGCAGCAACAGCTTAAATAAATGGTTGCAGGCCTGAAAGAGTAGCAGGCAGCTAATCCTTTAAAGACTTAAGAGCAGCTACTACTTCAGCCCAAGTAAATATTTCAAAACAAAATTAATTAGTGGTGACTAGTGGATTTGCTGCCCTTTGCTTTAACAGCCCAGGATGAAATAGTGATTCCGCCACAGAATTTTTGCTTCAGTGCCAAACCTGCTGTTTCACAGGAGCTGAAAGTCCTCTCAAAGAAGATTCATCACAGTTTTGTTCCTCTCTGTAACTGCAGAGCTGGAAAAGCTCAGCATGAACCTCATAGATCTGTGTTGCTCTGGGAGGGGAGGTCCCTTTATGCTGCCCAGGGATGAGGACAACAGCATGGCTCAGAATCCAGCCCAAGTACAGTGTGGAGGAAGGAAATGTCACTTCCTGATTCTTATCAGAAGAAAGCTCTGTCCATGCAGGCCACAAAACAGAGCTCCCAGCAATTGTCTTACTTCCAACTGAAAGCAGTTCCTTAATCCCTTCCCAGACACAGGAAAGCAGGGAAGGAAAGGTCTCAGGGAAACAAGTCCTGAACCAGCACAAACCACAGTCTGCCTGAGCCCACAACAGCAAACCAGTCAATTCAATCAATTGGAAACAATAATTTCTAATCAACAATTGAGTTCTTCCCCCCACGACCTTTGGCTCCACCTCAGAACAAAGCCAACTCTCTTGGGAGGCTCTGTCATGGCCTTGCTGGACTGTCTGGACTATTTTTAATCGAATCCAGCATTCCTAAAAAACCTCAAGCTGCTTTTGTACTCAGGAGGGGGAGAGGAAGTGCTGTGCATGTGCACATGCACATCCCACACAGGACACAGGAGTGGGAGCCAGCACCTGCCTTGGAGCAGGGCAGCACAGCTGGGCCAGCACAGAGCCTGGGAAAACAGCAAAAATGGTTTCTTCTCATCAGGCTGAGAAGGCAGGGAGTGAAGGCAGGAGTGCCCTGGGCTGGGAGTGTGTCTGCAGTGGTTGGAGGCCAGGGGGATGCAAGGGCTGGGTGATGTCCCCTACCTGCTGAAGGGATGCAGCTCCCGAGGACAGCCACAGCCAGAGGCCAGCTGGGAAGGCAGGAGCAGCCAGAGCCCTGGAGGGGCTTTCAGGGCAGAGATCTGGAGAAGAGCAGGACAAACACCCCAAGGGAAGGGCCAGGAGAAGGCTCGAGGTGAGGTTCAGGGAGAGGCAGAGGGGATGAGGAGCAGTTGCATGCATGGGCTGATGTTCAGGACTTTTAAGGACCAGGCACAAGGGGGAGGAGCGTGGAGAGCACTTGGAGAAGCTCATTCAGAGCAGGGCACAGCACAGATCCCTCTCGAAGTTGTGCTGAGTCATTTCTTCCTGCCCTGAGGGGTTTTTACGTGGCTTTTGTGCCACAGCAAATCGCTATTTCTGTAGGGAGCCTCTCTGTGAAGAGTGATGCTGAATTTGGCTAATTGCAGGTGACAGAAAGCAAACCCGGGCTGGGCTGAGTGCTCCTGCAGAAGAGCCCCAGGGAAGCAGCAGAGATGCTGCTGCTCATTTTGTTGTTTCCATTTTCTTCTCCTGTCCCCTACATTTATCCTGCTTAGGTGACCCCCCTTCCCAACTTTCTGCATCTTCTCCCTCCCTCTTTGCTTTTTCCATCTAAACTTCCCTTCCACTTCCTCTCTCCAAATGAACTCAGGTTCTTGTCCCCTAAGAGAGGCTGATTCATGGTTTGACGTTAGCAGCTGCTCTCCTGGCCAGAGCCAGCTGGAATTGACACATTCCAGCTGCTGCCAGCAGCACTGTCCCTTGTCCCCTGAGCCAACCCAGCAGCTGGGGCTGGCAGCAGGGAGGGAACGTGCCCAGCTGTGCCTCCAGAGGTGGGAAGGGAAATCCTCAATTCAACCAGTTCTTCCTCAGAGTGCAGCACTGGGATTCACACAGGGGAGTAGAGACAAGTGAGGGATGAGATGCAGATTAAAAAAAACCAGCCTGGCTCGGGGTTTGGGTTTAATCTGGAGCACTGAAGGAGGAAAAAAAAAAACCAATTCTAGGAGTACATTCAGAGCAAGGTGTTTGTCCAGCCCTGATCTGTGGAGAGCCCCACAGCCTGCTCTGCACTGTCAGTCACTCCTGCCCCCTCCTTCCAGAATGTTCAGCCCAGCTGGGGCTCAGGTGCCAACTGTGGGGTGCTGTGTGCAGCCTGACAGTGCTGGGGCCACTCCAGAGCCGCTGCCTCCCTCGCTCCAGCAGCACCTGGGAGCTGCAGGCAACAGCAGCCACAGCCCAGGACAGTTTTTAGTGCACTCTGACACCTGTGAAGGTGGGAAAGACACAGTTACAGAGAATATAGAACTTTATTCATGTTAAATGCATCCACTTGCATCACTGCTCGTTCTCCAGGACACCGAGACACCCCAGCTCAGGAGCAGCCTGGTTTTACCTCACAGAAGTGGAGCCATCACTCTGTTTTCCCTGAATGACACATCAGCAAAGCTGGCAAAGCAATCCAGAGGGGGTTTGTTCAGCACAGACTACACAGAGAACTTCTCTTCACTGGCCTGGGCAGGTCTGCACAGCAAATTATCTACACAAGGACTAAAGGACTCCAAAAGACAGGCAGCTGGAATCCAAGTGTCTCCAATAACCACATTAGTCAAGCCCAAGATTTTTGGTATTTAAACACCTGAGTCTGGGTTCCAATCCTTCTCCCAGTATCCATCTGGTTGTTTAAATAACAGGTAAACTCCAACACCAGTCCTTGTGAAGGATGAGTGGTTTTGCCAAAGCATGGGGAAAGCTTGCTTGGGAAGGGTGTGTTTGTGAGGAAATGAGCTTGGTCAGTCTGACAGGGAGCCTTGGAGCAGGTGCACTGTGTGGAAATCATTTCCTGCAAGTGCTGCTTTCCCCCTCTCATCAGACTTTATTTACTCCAGGCAAGCTCAGGACCAGTAGTTTGGAAGCATTTCTGATGGACAGAGAGGAAAAGGAGAATTTAACTATGGGCTGTGTGCAAAGGTAACCCAATAACCACAATCTCATGGAATGCTAAAATAAGCTCTAGAAAACACTTACAGAGAAAACAAGTATCTGCTGCTGAAACCAGCTCATCTATTTTTGGAAAATTGCAAAGATTGCAAGAGCTTCCCAGTGAGCAGAATTATGCAACCCCGAGAGGAAAAAAAATAAATTCCAAGTTCTTTGCAATTCCTTTTGGTCAATTCTGAGCTCCAGCCCCCACCCCCAAACTGGGAAACCCACAACACCTGGAGCCCAGGAAGCAGCACCGTGGCAGGGACAGGCAGCAGCTGTGCCCTGCCAGCAGCCAGGGGAAGGAGCAGCTGTGACCCAGGCAAGGAGAGCAGCACTGGGGCAGGGCTCAGTCGTCGAAGTCGGGGATGTCGTCGTAGGAGTAGCCGCGGTAGCCCTTGGAGGCGTAGTAGGCGATGCGCAGGTGGTAGAAGCCGGGCAGGAACACCAGGATGCCGATGATGAGCACGGGGATGGCGCGGTCTGTCTCCTGCAGGGACACACAGCAGGGACACAGCTGTCCCTAAACAGGGCCCCTGGGATCTTATACCCTGAGGCAATGAAGCTTTCCATGAGAAATGTTCCTCCCCTACTGAAACCCCTGTTGTCATTTAGGATTCCTGTTGGTCTTTGACTTTACTAAATGATTGGTCTTTTTTCACCTAGAATGTCAAAGTAATTGGATAGTTCTCAACTTATAATTCTATTGGTTAGAATCCCAATCCCCCAAACCCTATAAAAACCCCTTGCTATGCTATGTATCTGGATTTTGCTGGTAGAACCCTTCAAAGAAATAAAGCTACCTTTGGAACCTCTACAGCAACTCCCAGGATCTCACTCCTGGCCAGCTGAGAAGCTGAATTCTGCCTCAGGGGCACCTGGAGCTATGCAGACCCTGTAGCAGCCCAAAGCTAGAACCACCCTAGCCCCGGCAGCTACAGGCAGTGACACCTGCAGGAGGGGCTCTCCTCCCTCTCCCACCCCACCTGGCCTCAGGGAAGGTGCCCCTGCCTGCCATGAGGTGATCTGTAAGGTCCTTTGAACCCAAACAATCCCCTGATTCTGTGATCCATCCCCAAGGCCTGGTGAGCTGAGAAATAAAACTTCTGTTGCATTTGGCCTATGGGAGCGGCGAAAAGAATAGAGAACAAACTTCTTTGTGCAATGGAGAAGCAAAAAGCCCTAAGCAAAAAGCCCCTTATTTAAAGAAACACTACACTTATGTAGAGTAGTTTGTGGTAGCAAGGATAGGAATGATTCCATTGGTGCAGGAGAGGTGACACCCCTAGCAGATGTGCTTTCATGAAAACAACCACGTCTCTCACACACCCTGCAGGTGCATAATCATTGCTGTAATTCTGTTGTTTTCCTTGAGCAGTGTGAGAAATCCAAGCTGCTTCCCTGGTTCACAGCAGTACCCAACGACAAAAATCCATCTTCCATGAGAAATATCTCAGTTGTTGTCAGGCTGAACCCTTAATCCTGTCCTGGCATCTCCTCCTTGCTGCAGAAGCCCTCAAGGGTCCTCTCCTTCACCAGGGACCCCCCAGGACTTGCAGCCAGGGCTGGGAGCTGCAAGTGTGGCTGAGCACAAGCCCAGGGATCTGTGCCTGGAGTGCTGCTGATAGAGCCCAGAGGCTGCTGCTGCCACAGAGATAACACAGAGCTGCCAGCTCTACCCTGAGCCCAGAGCACAAGGAGCAGGGGGGAAGCACCCAGAACTGCAGCACAACCACAGCCAGATGGGGTCTGGCAGCTCCTCCCTGCCCCTGCACGATCTGCATGGGCTGAGATCTCTCCAGGACAGGGATGTCACCTCCCCAGGGACTCTCAGCCCTCCCTGCAGATGGCCAGCCCAGCTCTGAGCCTGCTCCAGCAGGGCTGAGTGCAGGATCCCAGGGAAGGGGGGCTGCCAGCACAGCCAGGCACACCCAACACTCACCCCTTTGCTGATGTACCCTGCCAGCAGCAGCGCGCCGATGATGATGAGGAAGGTCCCGATCATGAAGAGCACCACAGCCAGTGCAATGGCCTTGTAGGGGATTTTGGGTGGGCTCTTCTTGAACTGGATGGAAAAACCCAAATATTGAGCAGCTGAACTCAGCACAGCTCCTCTCCCAGCACAGCACAGATGTGACCCCACAGCTGGCAGTGGTGACACAGGACAAAGTACTGCAGCAGCTCTGCTGCTGAGCTCTGTAAAGGCCCCTCCAGGAGGAATTCTGCCCATGGAGACCCTGCTGAGGCAGCCCTTACTCCCAGTCCAGTTCCCAGGAAGGCTCTTTGGGCTTTCCAGAGGGGTAGGGCCAAGGGTTTGGCTCCCACCCAGCCCTGTCCCTCCCTGAGCTGCAGCTGCTCCACCGGAGATGCACGAGAAGCAGCTGCCTGTGCAAGGCCAAGCTGTGGCTGCCCATCCTCGTGGTTTTACAGCCTCCTTCCCCAGTTTTTACCTGCAGGTCAATGTATCCATCATCAGTGCTGGAGAGCTTGGAATATTTGACTTTGCTACTGGGGATCCCAGCAGAGAGGTTGGTCCGCGACGGCATCATTCCAGGGGGGCCTGGGCATCAGCTACAGCCTGCAGCCAGGGGAGGAGCAGAGCCAGGAGAGAGCCCTGAGGGATGGCAGGCTGAGACACACAACACAAGGGGCTGAAAAGAAACTCCTGTCTCAAGGCTGTGCCACCCAAAGGGCATCTCTGCTCCCCCTAGTAAGTTAAAACTTTTCCAACGGAGGATCTAAGCATTTCATTTGAAGCCTAAAATACAAAATGGATACAGCTGCAACAATAGAATCAAGGTGGAACCTGTGCTTCAAACTAGATCGAAATTCCAGGGTAGGGCCCAGGGTCTGACCCGGCTGTCACTCCACAAGGAGCTCCTGCTGCCAGCAGGGAGATGTCCAAGCTCTGGCTGTTTCTGAAGCAGCAAATAAACCCAAACCAGAGCTAAACAAAGCAGCTTTTCAACCACCAGGAGATTTTGCAAGAGAGCAATTTTGGGAAAAAAACAAAAACAACCCAACCACCCAAACAAAAAACCAACCCAAACCACTGGAAACTGGAATGAAATGGAGGTGTCATGGAGACAGCAGGAGTGACTCAGAGGGAGCAGGACAAGGGGAGCGAGTGTGAGTGGTGAGGTCACCAAAGCCCAGGGACAGCCCAGGGTGTGCAGAGCAGGATCCCAGTGCTGGGGGACACTGGGGACAGGGATCAGAGCCAGCTGCTGTCCCTGAGCCTTCCCATCCTGCCAACCTCCCCCTGCCACAGGTCTGGGCCAGGCACCTCTCCCAGCAGGACACAGATTCCTGGGGAGAGGCAGGGAAGGGCTCCCCACACCTCCCAGCCTCAACAGAGCTTTTATTTTCTGAGAAAGTCTGGAACCAAGGGAACAAAAGCAGGTATTCCAGCAGTGCCAACAGGAAAGGATAAAAACTCTGTTTCCACAACACTCCTTAGCATTAGAGCTGATGCGTCCACTCAAAATATTGAGTCTTCACTTGAACTGAAGCCTTTTGTCTCCCCATCACTAATTGCTGGCACATTCCCCACCCAGCTTCATTCCTCCTGCTGTAAACTTGACTTTTAGAAAATCCTCTCTGATCTGAAATTCCCACCACTGAACCTTTGGTTTGACCTTCAGGCTTTTGTTTTAGTAGCAAAACCCAAACACAAACAGAACATTTTCAGCCCCATGGATAATGGAAATACCCCTCACCTGCAGGGTGGCATTCCCTGCTCCCCACACATCCTTGTTTGTCAGGTCATGACCCAAACACCCCCAGGCTCTCCCACATGCCCGAGGGTAGATGTGCAGGAGAGGAAAATGCCAGAATAAACCAACCTTTCTGAAAGGTGCCAGATTTCCCAATTCTGCCCCATTTTGCTCTCTGTTCTTACCCACTGCCCCATTATTTATCAGGCTGTTCAGGAGCTTCTCCAGAATTATTCCCATTTTACACTTGCACAAGCTGCCCTGTCCTTCCCATTGCCTCGCTTACCAACAAGAAAGAGCTTGTTGAAATGTGTATAAACATCCCAAATCCACCCAAAACACCCCAAATCCACTCAAGTTCACTCAAACTCACCCCAAATCCACCCAAAACCACCCCAACTCACCTAAATTCACTCAAACCCACCCAAACCACCTGAAATTCACCCAAAACACCTAAATTCACTCAAACCCAATCGAAATCCAGCCAAATTGCCCTAAAGCCACACAAAACACCCCAAACCCATCCCAGCTCACCTAAATTCACTCAAACCCACCCAAACTCACCCTAAATCCACCCAAACCACCCTAAAGCCACCCCAAACACCCAAAATCCACCCGAACCCACTCAAACCCACCCCCATTCCAACCCAAACCCACCCCAACTCACATAAATTCACTCAAACCCACCCTAAATCCACCCAAACCACCCCAACTCACCTACATTCACTCAAACCCACCCAAACCACCCCAAACCCACCTAAATTTACTCATACCCACCCTAAATCCACCCAGATCACCCTAAAGCCACCCCAAACACTCAGAATCCACCCAAACCCACTCAACCCCACCCCGATTCCAACCCAAACCCAGCTAAACCCACCCCAACCCATCCAAATCCACTCGAACCCACCCAAATCCACACCGAAGCCTCTCAAGTTCACCCAAACCCACTCGAAATCCACGCCAACCCACCTGAACCCACTCCGGACCCACCCCAGCCCAGCCGAATTTCCCCAGAGGCAGGCGAAGCCCCCAGCCCAGCCCGGCCCGGCCCGGCCCGTACCTGCGGCCGGCCCGGCCCATCCCGGCCCCTCCTGCCCGGCCCTGCCCGTTCCTGCCCGGGAAGTCGATGCCGCTGACGCCGCTTCCCTTCCAGGTCAGGCGGGCCCGCCCCGGGCTCGCTGTGCCCGGCGATCCCCGCTCCTGCCGCGTCTCCGCAGCGCCGCCGCCGCCAAAAGAGCCCCGCGCTATTTAAGGCACCCACCGCAGTGTTATAAATGAGAAAGAAAAGTCTCGATATTCAGCAAAATATAGATTGCTTTATTTTATATAGACAGAGCAAGCAGCGCCGGGGATACATGGGGCCACTGCGCACTCCATGCTCCACCGAACTTTGGTTTGCAGCTCCCCTTTATAGCAGTTTCCTTGTAGTCATCAATTATTGGTTTTTTTTTGTTGTCATAATTTTGCCAGGTAAGCAGTGGTGGTCCGTGGGATCGCTGCACGACGTGAGTCTCTAGACAATTTGTCAAGTCCCATAGATAAGCATCTGGTCTTGGTAGATAAGGAATGGCAGAAGTCAGGAAGGCTGGTCTTAGGGATAGGCTGCAATTGATTACACAAAGGCAGGAAATCTGATTTTGCAGAATCTATTGAGCTGTGTGAAAGCCTTGTTTTGCAAGCTGTCAGTAGATACAACTTATTTAGAAACAATATTCATAACAGGGGATTTAAAACAGAATTATTTCATCATATATTTTCCTTTCTTTAGTGTTATGCTTCATTTCAGACCTAAGTATTCTGGTTTATACAAACCCCAATTCTTTTATGATTAACACGACTCTTTTATCAGTTATCACACCAGGAATTGCCACAAAGCTTTAGGGCGAGAGATCTTCCTTCGCAGATGTTTTCCTCACGGTGCTGGGGGAACCAGCAAGCCGAGGGAGCTGGAGGATAAACGGGGCAGGATCTGGAGACACGGGGCAGCTCAAGGGAGGCGCCTGAACCACAGGAGAAAATCAGTGTCTAAACTCAGAATCCTGGAATGGTTTGTGTTGGAAGGGACCTTAAAGGCCACCCAGTGCCACCGTGGGCAGGGACAGCTCCCACTGTGCCAGGGTGTCCTGTCCGGGCTGGCCAGGGACTCTCGCAGCCCCTCCCCAGGAGTGCGGGTCCTGCTGTCCCCATGGCCGGGCCGTGCTGTCCCCAGGGCCTGGCAGTGCTGTCCCCAAGGCCGGGCCGTGCTGTCCCCAGGGCCTGGCAGTGCTGTCCCCAGGGCCTGGCACTGCTGTCCCCAAGGCCGGGCCGTGCTGTCCCCATGGCCGGGCCGTGCTGTCCCCAGGGCCTGGCACTGCTGTCCCCAGCCCGGCAGCAGTCACGGAGCTCCGCCCGTGGCCGGCAGTGCCACCTGGTGCCATCGTCCGGCAGCCGCCGGGACAGCGCTCCGCGCGCTTTGTCCCCAGGACTCTCGTGTCCTGCCGACCCGCGGGAAGTACACAGCCTCCCAAAAATACACGAACATCGGGCAGTGGTTTAGGGTGGGGAAAGCCTTTAGAGGATGATGAATTCCAACCAGGGCAGCAGCACCACGGTCACCACTGACCCCACATCCAGGCTGCAACTCTGAGCCTTGAGAAGGGAGTCAGGGCACACCAGCAGAGCTTCAGAAACATCAATCCACCCACCCACATTTAAACACCACAAACTCCATGAAATTATATTTTTTATTTCCATTTTCCCAGTTCCAGTCAGAATATCAGCTTCAAAAATAAATGAAGTAAGGTCACATAAACTCATGGGATAATAAAACAGCAACCCTAAGCTACAGCTCCACAGGGGAAACTCCAGGGAATATCTTGACCCATTAAATATTGCCCCTCTTCTCCAACAGCAGCTGAAAGAAGTAAGGAATTTCACCTTCAGACAGCATCCAAGAGATTGTTGGGAGTACAGGAACAGACTAGAAAAACTCAACTTTCCTATTTCCAATGATACCAGAATAGCAAAATAGTGAGTTGAAAAAATATTTACAAAGATATCTACAAGACACGGCTACAGTGCTCGCAGGATGCTCCAAGGCTCTGGAATTGCTGCCTCCAGGCAGGAGCAGATCCCCCCCAGTCCTGCTCCAGTTAAGAGCCCTCCTGCTGGTCCTCGATCTTTGGGGCCAGGTAGTACTTGAGGTGTCCCATGTCAGCGATCTTGTACTCCACAACTGGGGAACAGAATGAAAGAAAGGTTCAGAAGGTTGTACATAAAACCCAGCCCCAAGGCTCCAACTGTCCTCAGGCAGAGCAGAGCAGAGCAGAGCCGTGGTACTCACCCAGAGGAACATCTGCAGACATGCTGAGTGTGACCGTGGGGGACAGGGGCGTGGCTTTGGTGAAGAAGTTCAGGTACCTCAGGGCGAAGGTCAGCTGCACAGGCTCATTCATCTCTATTGTAACCTGGGGAAGCAGGCAGGGCTCAGGAGAGATTGCAGAGCCTGGCACAGCTCAGGCAAAGGCCACCCTCTGTAGTGCTGCTCCCACCCTGCCCTGCCCAGCACTGCTGCAGCTCCCAGGGTAAGGCTAAACTGCAGGCACTCAGGGACTGCCCTCCATGAACCAGAGGGAGACACGGCCCTGTCCCTGCTCACTGCAGGGCTTGGACTCTGAGCCCTGTCCCAGCCAAGCTATCCCCCACTCCCCAGGGCAGAGGCAGGCTTTGCAGGAGAGCCCTGAGCCCTGCAGCCCCCCCACTCACAGCCTCCTCCTCCTTGTCCACGTTGCTGGTCTGGGACAGTTTGATGTTGCCGTTGCCCAGCTCGCCGTTGGCCGAGAACTTGACGCCGTCCTTGGCGCAGGAGATGACGACGGCGTCGCCGATGTGGCTCAGGTCCCGGCAGATGCGCGCGAACTCGGCCGAGGGCATCTTCACCACACAGCTGTACTCCTGCTCCTGGGGCACAGGGACAGCCACAGTGACACCCTGCCAGCGCCACGCCTGGCCAGCACTCCAAAGGACGTTGTGTCCCAGGACCTGATGTGAACGTGGCAAACCCCCTCAGCAGTTGTTACTTACTGGGATTCCCAGCTGTTCCACATCGAGATCCATCAGCTTCATCTCGTAATCAGAAACCTTCTCCTGGTCTGGAGAAGCAAAGCAGTTACACCATGTGTTTACAAGTGACAAACATCAAGTAAACTGCTGCCACTCCCCACACCCTCCAATAATGACACCTCAATAATGACAGTAAGGTTTTGCTTTGTTTCCTTAGAGCTGGAACTCTGGGAATTCCCAACACCCTTTCACAGGCTGTAAGGCTACAGCCAAGGGCATCTGTGTGCAACCCAAAAGAGTCTGCCCCTTAAAAGAAAATATTTATCAAGATGGTGAAGTTTTAATCTCCAGACTGTTCCAAGAATCAGGTGTTCCTTCCCACTCCTGCAGAATCCATTGCCATGTCCCTCCCTCCTGCAGCCCTGTGGTTTATGATGCTGCCTGAACACATCCCAGTAGCAAATGAATTCCCCAATCCAACACTCACTCGGTGCCTCGAACACCAGGGCCAAGGTGTCTGCGTTGTCCTCAGCCCGCAGGGTGATGATGTCCTCGTTCCCTGCACATTTCAGGATTTTGGACATGCTGGAGAGGAGAAAAGCAGGTGACTTGTGGGGCTGAGAGCTGACAAGAGCTGGAGGGGACATGATATCACAGTTATCAGGCTCTCCTTTCAACCGTGTTGGAAAAGTGGGTGTATGGGGAGACTCCCCAGCCTCTCTGGCCGATCTCTTTCAGTGCTTGGTCACCCACAAAGTTCTTCCATGTCTACAGGGTGGACTTGCTGTGCATCAGTTCCCACCTGTTCCTCCTGTCCCATAGCTGGGCCCTTCGGAGCAGAGCCTGGATCCATCCTCTGACCCCTCCCATGGATATTTACACACAGGGATGAATTTCCCTCTCTCAGCAGTCTTTTTTCGAGGTGAAGAGCCTCAGCGATGCTCCAGGCCCTTCATCTTTGTCACCCTCCGCCGGACCCGCTTCAGGGACTCCGCGTCTCTCCTCTCGCGAGGAGCCCAGAGCTGGGCACAGCACTCCAGAATCGCCTCACAGGGCCGAACAGCGGGGCAGGAACGACCACCTCCCTGACCTGCTGGGAGTGCTCATCTCACACTCCCCACAATTCTGGAAGGACTTTCCTAGTGACAGGACTTTAAAGCTGTCACTCGCTCCCCACAGCAGGGGCCATGGCGGCGGCCCCCGCCGGCGCTGCCTTTTCCCGCCACTTGGCGCCGGCAGTGACGTCACGGCCGCGACGGCCCCGCGCGGCCCGCGAAAAACGGCGCGAGAGCCGTGAGGGGAATGGGGGGGGAGGGAAGGGCTGAGGGGGCTCCGAGCACCCCCGGGACCCCCCACACCTGCAAACCCACTCCCCCCCGGCCCCCAGATCTCTCCTCACACCCCTTCCGGCAGGCCCCGCTCCCCTCAGCGCCAGAGCCCTCGGGCCTGCTCGGCCGCCCCACGCCAGCGCCCTTTGAGACCCAGCCGCCGGCTGACCTGGCCAGGTTGACGCCCATGGCGATGTTGCGGTCGCAGCGGTACGTGTCGAAACCCTCCGACCGCAGCGTGAGCTGCACCAGCGAGACGTGTGAGGAGTCCATGCTCTGCAGGCTGATGCCGCCCGAGCCCAGGTCCCAGCAGGCCTCAGTGATGAGGTCCTTCAGGGCCTCCAGCACTCGCTTGAGCACCGAGCCCTGCACCAGCCGCGCCTCGAACATCCTGGCAGCACCAGCGGGAGAAGCACAAACCGAAGAGAACGGCGGAAAAACTAAAAATTAAGCGAGGCGGCTCGCCGAGCCCTTTTTATGCACTCCGCCGCCCCGCCCTTCGGCGCCCACCAGCCAATCAGCAGCGCCGCTCTCCTTCAGCCCAACCCCCTCCAAGCTCACATACAGCTTCCCGCCGCTCTCCGCCCAATCCCAGCGCCGCTCCTCTCCTTAGTCCCGCCCCCTCGTGCGGCGGGAGCCAATGCCCGCGTGGGTTACACAGCCCCGCGTCCCGCCTTGCTGCGCAGCGGTGGCGGCAGGGCCGCACACGGCACCTGTCCGTACGGCGCGCCTCTCCTCGGGCACTGCGTCCTGAGCGAAAACCGGCCGTAACTCAAACCCGTTTGTCCCTCAGGACAAAGCCCTCACACTTCTCCCAGCGCCCGGGGACCTTCCCGCGCCCTCGCTCGCCCCCTCCCTCAGCGGCGCACTCGCGCCACCCATCATGGCGCCCCGCACCATCCGGGTACGCCTGGGCGCGGCCATGGCTCGGCTTAGGCCCCGCCCCCTCAGCCCGTCCCGCGCCGCCCATTGGTCGGCGGCAGTTTCTCCGGGGCCGCGGCGCCCCCTGGCGGCCGTGGCGCGCTGCGCGGCGGGCGCGAGTCCGGCATGAGCGAGGTGCGGCTGCGGGCCGGGCGCGGCCCCGGTGGGGCGCGGGACCCCAGGACAAGGTGCGGAGCGGCCCCGGGGGGCGTGAGGGGCTGGGGGCACGGGGAAGCGGGGAGCGCCGGGGGCGCGGGGCCTGTGCGCCGCGGGGTCCCGCCGCCCCGCGGTGAGGCCGCTCTGCGGCCCCCGGGCTGCCCCGCGCTCGGGAATTTGCCCCGCGCTCGGTTTGTTCGGCCCTGGCGGAGCCGATCCCACCCCCGGGGGTGTTTGGAGGAGCGGCCCCGGGGCGCGGAGGTCGGGCGGGAGCCGCGTTTGTGGGATGGCTCAGGTGGGGTCACGAACCTGCCCTCAGGGCACAGCGCGGCGCCTCCCCGGCCATCCCTGGGAACCGGGGGGGATTCCAAACCTGCCTTTGGGAGACGGATTGGTACCGCCTAAACCATCCCTAGGGCATGAAACGGGTTACAAACCTGCCTTTGGGAGAGGGATTGGTACCGCCTAAACCATCCCCGGGAAATGACACCAGGGTTACAAACCTGCCTTTAGGGGAGGGTTTGGTACCTCCTAAATTATCCCTAGGGAATGACACAGGGGTTACAAACCTGTCTTTAGGGAAGGTTTGGTACCTCCTAAACCATCCCCAGGGAATGAAACGGGGGTTACAAACCTGCCTTTTGGGGAGGGATTGGTACCTCCTAAATTATCCCTAGGAAGGAGCTGGGGGTTCCAAACCCCTCGTGTTCCCTTAGGAAAGACTTTGGTGCCTCCTAAGTCACGCCCAGGGAATGCCCTCCCTGCGAGGGCTCTGTGGGAGTTTCATGAGGGTTGCCATTGCATTTCTGCAAAGGAAAGGGTTTGCTTTTCACAGCAGAAAGCAAACCTGGCTCTGCTTTCCTGTGATGTCTGTCGTGTTCCAGCCCCGAGCCTGGCTGGATGCTCACGGTCATTTGTCACCCTTGTCATCTCTGCTCCTGCGCCTCCCCAAAGAGGAAGGCACCATGAAGAATAAACAGTCAGGGAAAACTTTGTAAATAACATTTGCAGCGTCACAGGGAGCAAAAAGCTGGAGGGAAGAGCAGTTCTTGCTGTGCTGCTGTTTAATGCACTTACCTTGGGACTGGTCCATCAGCCCTCAGCAGCATCATATTGATGTTTTCTCCATTAGTGCACGAAGGGCACAGCTCAGAGCAGCACAAAATCATCAGATGGAACTCTTTTGCAATTTTAATGTGATTTTAATGTGATTTTAATGTGATATTAATGCCAGTTAAACACCTGCTGGAGGCTGTGCAGGTAGGTTTGAGGAAATTTCATGGTGCTGATGTGATCAGGGAGGGATGTGGGACAGAAGGAGCCTGCAGTGGTGGGAATGGGTCACCCTGCTGTGGGTCTGGAGGCTGTGCCTCTCTCCCTGGAGCTCTCTGACACTGAGGGAAGGAGCTCTAAGATGACTCCAGTTCTGTGGTGGTTGTGCACAGGGTGAGACCCTGAGGTGGGTTCACCTCAGCTGGAATTTACTCTGCAGCAGGAAACCTTCACGGAGTTTGATATTCCAGAAGTGTGGTGGGAGTTGGAAGACTGGCAGGGCTGGGACTGCATAAGTGGTGCACAGCAAACTGGCTGGGCCAAGCTGGGATTCGCTTTAGCTCCTCGTGCTGTGCCCCTAAAGAAGGTCAGAGGGCAATCCTGTTATCTCCACGCTGCTGTTTTCATGTACAGGGAGCCTTCTGAGGGACTCCTCTGGTGTTTCCTTCCAGCTGGGACCTGGAGTGTCCTCACTAGACACAGGGAACGTTGGTGTTGTGCTGCTCCTCGTAAAACAGCTCAGAATGAATTGCAGGAGGGGGAAAAAAAAGGAGTGAAATGTTCCCAGGCAGTGAGGAACAGCTCCTCCAAGGTGCTGAATGTGATGTTTTGTAATAGAAGGCAGTGATGGGAGCAGAGAATTTCCCAAAATTGCCAAATGCAGCTGCTGGGAGGTTACCTGGTAACTAATCCTTGGTGACACCTTGGTGCTGTGCTTTCCACGCTCAGTGGCAGCGTTTGATCTCCTGCCCTGACACCCAGCAGTTGTGGTTTTAGTGCTGGAAAAGCCTGGGTGCTGTTCCTGGTGGTGTGGGGACATTCCCATTCCTGCTTGGTCACACTTGGAGCCTTTCCAAGAGGAGTAATTCAGCATATTTTATGTGACAGAAAGCCTGGAGGCTTCTGGAAAGAGCTCTGTGTTGGCAGAGCTGCCTTACAATGGGATGTAAACATCAAGATCCTGGTGGTTTTGTGCTCGTTGCCACTTTTCTGATTTGGCAGAGGGGAGTGATCTTGGTGGATCTGGGAGCTTCTTCCCAATCTCCCCCTTGCTGCCCCAGTGGTCTGTCCTCACTCCTGGTTGTTTTTTGTTATTATTTATAGTAAGATCAGGATGGCAGAGGTGGTAGGGGATGTTCCTGCTGTTGCAGGCTGAGGCACTCAGAATGTTCTGTACATGGAACAGTTCTCTGCTCCTGCTTCCAAATGTCACTGGTGTCAGTAGGTGGGGGGTGCTGAGAAGAGGGAATTTGGGATGTTTCCAAGCAGGAAAAATCCCCAGGACCTCTGGGGGTAAAACCCTTAAAATCACAGAATCCCAGACTGGTTTGTGCTGGGAGGGACCTTAAAGCCTGCTGCAGGCACCAGACCAGAGTGCTCCAAACCCCTCCAGCCTGGCCTTGCTGACACCTGAGGCTTCAGGAATGCACAGATTTGGGTTTGGCAGGCTCACATCTAAACACACTGGGCCAAATCCACTCCTTGGTTAGTCCAAATAAACTGGACTGGCAGAGAAATGTGAACAAGACAGTGCAAGGCACCACCTTATCAGCAAATTAAATAGCTTGGTAAGGTTTTTTTTTTTTTTTTTTTTTTTACCCGCCTCATTACGTTTTTGGAAAAATTTGTACAAACTCCTGAGGAATTGAGGGTCAGAAGGCACCGGCCTTGGCGTGATGCAGGCTCTCATTTCAGAGGACAAAAATAGCCTTTTCCTGCAGGAACCTCCCAGTGTGAGCAGTTGCTGCAGAGCTGTTTGTTCTCCCCAGCTCTCCCAAACAACAGCAGATTGAAATGTCTGTGCAGGCTCCAGCAGACACAGCTCCAGCTTCCCTCAGGCACCCAGAGGCTCTTGCTCTCCTGTTTCTGTGTCTCTGCAGGGAAGTGCCAGCTCAGAAATGCCACTCAGAGCCAGGAGAAGCCAGCAGCTCTCCCCAGAGCATCTCCATCACATGCTCAGAGGGGAGGCAGGTTCCTTTCTGAGCAGTAGGAAATGCTGGGGGAATGCCAGAACCACCCACCGAGTTTTGTGCTCCTTTCGTGCCCATGAGCTGGTGCCTGGTGACTTTTCCTCTTTTCCTTTTGATTTCCTGGGAGCAGCAGCCCCTGTGTGACATCCATGGGCCCTGTGTGACACCCATGTCCCCTGTGTGACATCCCTGTCCCCTGTGTGACATCCCTGTCCCCTGTGTGACATCCCTGTCCCCTGTGTGACACCCATGGCCCCTGTGTGTGCAGGCTGAGCCTGGCTCCCAGCACATCCTGTAGCTGCTGCTCTGGGATCAGGGGATGGATTTTCTCTGCTCTTTCAGCCTCTGCAAACATTGCTGCTTCCTGGGATGTTGTTATCTGCTAAGGGTCTCCATTTTTAGGCATGTCCTGATTTCTGTGCCTGTTCTCAGCTGCAATATAGAGTATGGTTATTTTGGGATGGGGAAGGGAGTCCTACAACAACATGAATGAAACCTGAGCTTTTTGTGTGTTTTCAGACACCAAACCAAGCAGCCAGGTGCCAGCTTGGTGGGGGGATATGAGAAACTTGGCTTTAATTTCCCTGCAGGTAATTTCACAGCACAAGACCAGGGTAAAAAACCTTGCAAAAAAACCCCAGTGCTTTTATGGGACCTTCCTACAAACCAAGCCTGGAAGTTTGATTTTCCATTCTGGTGTTAATGATCACCAGACTCCTCTTGTGTCACTCTCCCGAGCTGCAAACCCCTGGGAGAGAATATCCTGTAATGTGGGAGTTACGGGGTGGATTTTGGCTGTGATGTCACCCTGGTGGCTCTCAGGGGCACAGCAGCTCTGGGAGGTTAAAGAGGGGAGAGGAATAGAGCAGTTTTCCCAGATGTAGGAATTCCCCTTCTGGAAAACATTGAGGTTTTCATTAGTGAGGCTGCTGGGTTTGTATTCATTAAATTAATTGCATTTGCTTTGATCCTGCAGATGTGCTCAGAGGTGAGGACAGAGGTACAGTTGCTCCTTTTAGTTCCAGCTGTCAGCTCTGTTGCCTGAAAAAATCAACTCTATTTCCCTTTTCAGTGTTTATTTTACAATAACATTTTCTGTCACAGCTTTTTGTTAAAACCTGGCAGGAAGTCTCAATAAAACAGTGCCTGGCTCCAAGGAAAGTACCTAAATAATGGCTAAATAATTTCTTGAGCTAATTTAATCTGCCAGCGTTGAATACTTAACTGTATATCTGTACTGGGCAGAAGATTTTTGGCAGGGAGAGAGCAGGCTCGTTTCTATGGCAACTGAGATCATGTCGTGGATATTTGTGTAAAAAACCTCTGTGCTCATGGCTTCCTCTGTGAGAAAAGCAGAAAACCATGTCAGTGTGAGCATGAATTTCTTACCACCCTCTTGAAGGAGTCGAGTTGTTTGAAGACAGCTCAGACAAACTCAGCTCTCTGTGTATCTTTTCTTCAGGGTGATAAAATATCCACTGACAAATGCTGCTCAGGGCTGATGGTTTCATGAATAGAAAAAGTGAGCAGGTATCTGGATTTTCCCAGCTCTGGTTCAGCACTCAGAGCAGACAGCCCTCGCAGAGATTTGGGGTTTTACTCTCTCTCCTCTTCATGGCTTGTGTAGAAATCAAGGGAATAGGATAAATTCCCATCTTGGCTTTATTCCTGCATTCCTTTTCCCCATGGTTCTGTAAGAAGCCTTCAATACTGAGATGATAAAGGAAGAGGGAGCCCTGGGCTCACCTACAGGGCTGGACAAAAAAGCCCTTCAGCTGAATAAGCCCATAGGGTTAAAAAGGCCCTGGGAGCAGTGCCGTGGGTGGGGACTGTGGGAGCTGTCCCCAGGCAGTGCCACAGCTGGATGATGTGATGCACCCCTGCTGCATCAGCAGGCTTGAACACCTTATTTAGCACCCACTCAGCTGCTTAAAGTGCTGATTGTAGGCTGATGGGGGCAATTTGCATAAAAGGTATAAAAATAGTGACAATTACTGTAGCCTATATCTGGCACAATGTCCTATAAAATCTGGTAGGGATCAGGCTGTGACAGGGATCAGGCTGGGACAGGGATCAGGCTGAGCAGGGATCAGGATGTGGCAGGGATCAGGCTGGGACAGGGATCAGGCTTGGGAAGGGATCAGGCTGTGGCAGGGATCAGGATGTGGAAGGGATCAGGATGTGACAGGGATCAGGCTGGGACAGGGATCAGGCTGTGACAGGGATCAGGATGTGGAAGGGATCAGGATGTGACAGGGATCAGGCTGGGACAGGGATCAGGCTGTGACAGGGATCAGGATGTGGCAGGGATCAGGCTGTGACAGGGATCAGGATGAGGCAGGGATCAGGATGTGGAAGGGATCAGGATGTGACAGGGATCAGCTGGGCAGGGATCAGGCTTGGGAAGGGATCAGGATGTGGCAGGGATCAGGCTGTGCCAGGGATCAGGACATCAGCTCGGTTCCACCATCAGTTTCCTCATTCCTTGAGCTTCACTTTCATCACCTCTTGCCCGGGGTGGAGGTGAGGAAGGCACAAGTGCTCTTTCCCTTTCTTTTGGTCTCTGAGCACTTGGGAGGCTCCTGATCCTCCTGGCCCCAGGCAGGAATGATTTACCTGCTTTGCACTTTGGGGGATAAAACCCAGGGATGCTGCTTGGATCCTCTTCCCAGGCTGTGTCCTGTGTGGGGTGAGGGACACCGGGACTGTGGGAGAAATGGTGCTTGAGGGTTTGGAGTTCAGTGCAGAGAAGCTGGGTTTGGTCTGGCTGGAGCTACTTAGATTGCTCCCAGGGGAATTCTGAGAGAATCCTTTGGTTGGAGAGCACACTGCACTGGGAGCAGAGGCTGGAGCTAAATCCAGAGCACAGATTGCCCAAAGCCTGACCTGTGCTGTGCTGCAAGATGCCAAATCTGTGCTCTCCAGGGACATTTATCATTTCCAGTCTCTTTGCCTGCTGCCATTTGCAGCTGCCTTATGGATTTGTGTTCCCAGGTAAATGGCTAATCGCTCCAAAATCTGAGGTCCAAATGGATTTTATGGGTCAGTTAAAAAACACCTGAACAAAAGCCAGGTAGCATTTGACTGCCAGCTCCCCACACCCATGTGAGGGCTGGCAGGGGTGCTGGGCTGAAAGCAAACCCAAGCTCTTCCTTCCCAGTGGATGAATGGAAAGGAGGAGCGTGGAGGGAGGTGACACTGGGTGCTGCTGGTGGTGGCTGGAGCTCTGCTCATCCCTGGGAATAATCTCTGACATCACTGAGATATTTTTAGCAGCCTCCACCTGCCAGTGCCTGGCTGTCCTTGTCTGATTTCAGATCCTGGCCTGCAGCCATTGACACGTTCCAGCTTGGGGAGTAATTACCTTTTCCTGCTTGGAACAAGGGAGCAGCTCCAGCCTTGCTGCTCTGCTGAACTGCAGACACCCCCAGCCATGAGCTGCACCCAGCAGATTGGATTGTTCTGGAGCTGCCTGGAAGCCCCAGGGGATGAAGTGTCATTGTTTGCAGAGCTCCCAGCATTTGTCAGCTCAGCTCTCCCTGTGCTTTTCCTGCAGGCAAAGTCACTTTTCCGGGAGTTTTCAGAGAGCCAAGGGCTTGAACTCTGCCTTGCCTGGCTGCACCCCAGGGCATGGCCTTTTCCTTCCTTGCTTCCAGGAGCAGGATGAAGCTGTGCTGCTGAAATGAGGGGTGAAATGTGGAGCTGGGGGTTTGTCCTGTGTCAGGGGCTGGGTCAGAGTCAGAAGAGCCAGGACTCACCTGGAATCCCCTTCCCGGGTGGGCTGGGGCAGAGCCTTCAGCAGCTGCCTCTCCTGGGATTGTTCAGCCCTAGACACAGGACTTTGCTCGGGGCTGAGTGCTGGAGCAGTCCAAGGGGCAGGGAGAAGCAGAGCACGTGTCCCTCTGCAGCACCTCGGGTTTCTCCTGGGGCCAGAGGGGATGGCTGGGCCAGGGTGATAAGCCAGGCTCTTCCTCCTCAGCTGCCTGGGGCTGGGCTCGGGGTTATTTCAGTGTCCTCAAGCAGTCAGCACTTCAGAAGGCTGTCTGGAAGCCTCCACTTGGAGGCCTTTCTTCCTGGCTAATTTGGGCAGTGTTACATTCTTTGAGACCTGCCTGGGGATTGGGACCTTGTAAAAATTCCTGCTAACAAGCCCTGGAGCACTTGCTGCTCTTGGAGATGCTCGTTAATCAACCTTGAGGCATCTGTAGCTGTGCAGGGAAACAGGCTCTGTTCTGTGCCTGCTGCTGAGGCTGAGGGGCCATCAAACCCCTCCTGGATGGCACCTGAAACACCTGGGGATGTCTCTCATGTGTTTATCCCTGTGTAATCCCAGAATATTTTCCTCTGCTCCCTCTCTCCTGCAGAAGCAGAGTGGGGGTAAGTGTTGGAGTCACAGCCAGCAGGCTGGCCCAGGTTCCTCCAGGCTGGCTGCTAAAGCTCCTTGGCTCTCTTTATCCTGCAGGAGTCAGAGTCTGAGAACAAGCTGGATGGAGAGACAGCGTCAGACAGCGAGAGCAAATCTGAGTTTGGGGGCTCATCCCCAGTGCCAACCTCGGATGACACCCCAGAGGTGCTGAACAGGGCCCTCTCCAACCTGTCCTCAAGGTAACTCCCTGAGCAGCCCTGTCCATGAGGTGACACTGCCTGAGCAGCTCTGTCCATGAGGTGACACTCCCTGAGCAGCTCTGTCCTTGGGGTGACACTCCCTGAGCAGCCCTGTCCATGAGGTGACACTGCCTGAGCAGCTCTGTCCATGAGGTGACACTCCCTGAGCAGCTCTGTCCTTGGGGTGACACTCCCTGAGCAGCCCTGTCCATGAGGTGACACTGCCTGAGCAGCTCTGTCCATGGGGTGACACTGCCTGAGCAGCTCTGTCCATCCTGTCCTTGAGGTGACACTCCCTGAGCATCCTCCTGTGCCCTCCCAGGGCTCTGCACCTTCCTCCTGGTTCCCTGTGGCTCTGGGGCTGCTGGAAGCTGGAGGAGCCTCTCCCCATCCCCTCCCCAGCCCCTCCCTGCCCCCAAGGCCGTGGGGAGCAGCAGGTTCTGAGCAGTGCTGGGGGCTCTCTGCTGCACCCTGGCAGCTCCAGGCCTGGGTGGGGCACAGCCACAGAGCTTCTGGGTGCCTTTGGCAGCACAGGTTTGAGCTGTGGGGGTTTTCAGCCCCTGCTGCCACTGAATTCTGCAGGAATGCCTGAGGAGTTGCACTGTTGAGGGCAGAATTTGGGAACAGGCTGGGGATATTCTCCACAAACTGGCTGGGAGGAAATTCCCTTGTTCATATCACAGAGAAGATGTGATGTCTTTCCTGAGTGTGCTGTGAGAATAGGAGAGGCTCCCAGCAGGAAAGCAGTGAGGGTACAGCATGCCAGGGGCCATCTCTCCTCATGGAGAGCAATGGAGAGAGGGGCAGTGCTCCCCCTTTTATATTGGAATTGATCCTGCAGCTTGTCCAAGGTGTGGGAAGGCTGCAGCAGGACAGGGGCAGAGGCTGCCCTGGCCCATCAGTGCCCTGGGACATGCTCAGCTGTCTGCATTCAGTGAGGCTGGGCTGCAGCTGCTGCAGCCAGGCCTTGGTCAGCACATCAAGGTCTCTCTGCACCACTGAGAGGAAACTTGGGCTTCCCAGGGCTCAGTTTGCTTCCTGTGCCACACAGAGAGCAGAAGGGCTGTTTGCCTGCTTTGCTGTCTTGCCTTCCTCTGATGTTTTCCTTCTCTGTGGCCCAGATGGAAGAACTGGTGGGTGAGAGGCATCCTCACACTGGCAATGATCACCTTCTTCTTCATCATCATCTACCTGGGCCCCATGGTCTTGATGACAATAGTAAGTGCTCCACAGAGGTGTTCTGACCTTCCCTGCAGCAGGGAGAGGTTGCTGGGGAGCTCAGGGCCTCATGTTCTGGAGATCCTGGATTCCTCTCTCCTTGCAGGAAACCTGGCAGGAATCTGCTGCTCAATATTGGGCTGCAGTTTGAACTCACACAAGGGGTTGTTAAAAACCTCCTGCAGAGGAAAAGGGAGGGAAAATGCCATCCTGAGCATCCCATGTGGGACTGGGAGGGGAAAATGCTACCCTTGAGCTTCCCATGTGGGACTGGGAGGGAAAAATTACACCCTGAACTTCCTATGTGGGACTGGGAGGGAAAAATGCCATCCTGAGCATCCTATGTGGGGCTGGGAGGGAAAAATGCCATCCTGAGCATCCCATGTGGGACTGGGAGGGAAAAATGCCATCCTGAGCATCCCATGTGGGACTGGGAGGCTCCTGCAGTGCTGATGGCAGCTGCTGAAGGACCTTGTGCTCTGCACGTGCTTGGTTTTTGTCTCCTCAAGGGAAGAGGTGTTTAAGAGCAGGAATTGCAGTGCCTGGGTGTCCTTTCTGTGCAGGTGATGTGTGTCCAGATCAAATGTTTCCACGAGATCATCACCATTGGTTACAACGTGTACCACTCCTACGACCTGCCCTGGTTCAGGACGCTCAGCTGGTGAGTGAGTGAGTGAGTGAGTGAGTGAGGGGCTGCTCCCCCTGCCCTGTGTCCCCTGGGCCCTCAGCTGGGACACAGGGACACAGCCAGACACCTGTGCTGGCAGCACTTGGACAGGAAAATCAGAATCCCAGCATGGCTGGGCTGGAAGGGACCTCAAAGCTCATCCAGTGCCACCCCTGCCCTGGCAGGGACAGCTCCCACTGTCCCAGGCTGCTCCCAGCTCATCCAGCCTGGCCTGGAGCACTGCCAGGGAGCCAGGGGCAGCCACAGCCTCTCTGGGAATTCCATCCCAGGTTTTGGGAATCACAGGGGGTGGGATTTTGGGAATCACAAGGTGGAGGATTTTGGCCACCCGAAGGCCAAGCCCAGAGGCAGCTGTGAGCCATCCCAGTGTGGGGCTCAGAGGTGCAGCCCCTCCTTGGGATGAAGGAGACATTTCTGAGCTGGGGGAGGCAGTTCTGGCTGGCAGAAGCAAAACCAGTGTCAAGACCTCAGGGATCATCCCCTTCAGAGCCTTTCAGGGCTCCTGCTGACGAGGTTCCTGCCCTCTCCAGGTACTTCCTGCTGTGTGTGAACTATTTCTTCTATGGTGAGACAGTGACAGATTATTTCTTCACCCTGGTGCAGAGGGAGGAGCCCCTGAGGATCCTCAGCAAATACCATCGCTTCATTTCCTTCGCCCTCTACCTGACAGGTGAGCTCCACCCTGAGTGAGGCTGGGCTGGAGGCAGGAAATCTGCCTGGGGTGCTGTGCCTAGAGCAGGGTCCCCACACAGCAAATCATCTCTGCTCCCCAGGGATGCTGGAAGCTGGCAAATCTTTATGTACTAGTGGTGGCAAATCTTTTCTACGAGGTTCTGGAGGGGGAAACTCCATCATCTTCATGGGGCAGCCAGGCTGCAACTGCCCAAGTGCTGCTTGGTGTGACTTCCAAAGCAGTGCTTTCCCCACTGCACAGGGCTCCTTGATTCCAGTAAAATCCCCAGCTGTGCAGTAATGTGGGCCAAATGTATTCCTGGCTGTTGAAGGCACATTCCCACCACTGATTTTCCTCCTGTCTCTCCTCAGGTTTCTGCATGTTTGTCTTGAGTCTGGTGAAGAAACACTATCGCCTCCAGTTCTATATGGTGAGGTTAAATTCAGGGCCTGGGGAGGTTAAAATTCATATTTTGGTGAGGTTAAATCCAGGTCTTGGTGAGGTTAAAATCCAGGTCTTGGTGAGGTTAAAATCCACATCCTGATGAGGTTAAAATCCACATCCTGGTGAGGTTAAAATTCATGTTCTGGTGAGGTTAAAATCCAGGTCCTGGTGGGGTTAAAATCCAGGTCCTGGTGGGGTTAAAATCCAGGTCCTGGTGAGGTTAAAGTCAAGGTCTTGGTGAGGTTAAAATTTATGTTCTGGTGAGATTAAAATCCGTGTCCTGATGGGGTTAAAATTCATGTTTTGCTGAGGTTAAAATTCAGGGCCTGGGGAGGTTAAATCCAGGTCTTGGTGAGGTTTAATTTGGGGTTGGAAAATGAGTCAGTCAGAAATCCAGCTTATCTGTTCAGATCTCCCTTCAGCAGTGAGATGTTTATTGGCAGCTGAGAGGTGCCAGAATAACTCAGTACAAGCTTGTCCTGTTGGTCTGACTGGTTGACAAACAATAATAAATAAAACTAACTGAGCTTTCTGAGGGGTGAGGTGCCCTGGTGCCCTGGTGCTGGAGCTGTTCTGAGCAGCTCCCTGAGCTGGGCCCTGGCTCTG
This sequence comes from Muscicapa striata striata, assembly GCA_030060385.1. Classification (NCBI taxonomy): domain Eukaryota; kingdom Metazoa; phylum Chordata; class Aves; order Passeriformes; family Muscicapidae; genus Muscicapa; species Muscicapa striata. The sequence continues at coordinate 1,908,694 of JAREIS010000254.1, forward strand.
GGCAGGCTGCACAAGGTGCTCTCCTCTCCTCTCCTGCAGTTTGGCTGGACCCACGTGACATTGCTGATTGTTGTGACCCAGTCCCACCTCATCATCCACAACCTGTTTGAAGGAATGATCTGGTGAGTTTGCTCTGCCCCCTGAGCTGCTTTGGTTTCTGCAGCCTGAACAAAGCCCTGTGTTTTCACAGAGTCCCACACTGGTTTGGGATGGAAGGGGCTTCAGTGATCATCCAGTGCCGTGGGCAGGGACCCCTCCCATTATCCCAGGTCACTCCAACCTGGCCTGGGGCACTTCCAGGGATCCAGGGCAGTCCAGAGCCTCTCCAGGGCCTCACCACCATTATAGTAGGAATAAATTCCTCATATCTAATATTTTAATCTTAAAATTTGGTTTGGAGTTAAACTGTTCTCTGAAAAAAGCAAATGGCCAAGGAGGAGGTGCTTCCTGTGAGGGACCAGCCTGTTCAGAAGAGCAAAAGATCAAGTGAGCCCTCAGAGACTTAGGCCTTGCTTTGTGCCACTTCACCATATAGAGAGATGTAAAGGAGAATTTTGTAAAGTTGCTGTGGGGTGCAGGGACCTTTCAAGTGTCTTTGGGGCTGGGTAGGTGCTTTCTGCTGATTCCCCAAATGGGAACCTGCTCCCCTCAGTGCAGCTGCTGTGCACAGGGATTCCTGGGCCAGGAATGAATTCTGGCCACTTGAGGGTTGTGTGGTCCCCAGTGTGTCACACCAGCCCAGGCTGCTCTGGGATCCTCCTGCTTAGGGCTAAAATGCAAGAAATATTTACACAGAGCTCAGGAGGAGGGTGTTCAATGCCCTGCTGGCTGTGGCTAAAGCAGAGCTGCTGCAAACAGCCCTTCTGGGGACACAAGCTGCTCTTTAGTCACTGCAGTGAGCCCAGGTTCCCCTTGGAGCTGCTGTGGCTGCTGCTTGCACTGAGCTGGAGGGGGGGATGTTGGGGTGCTGGCCCTGCTGTGCCCTGTGCTGGCAGCTGCTCACTGAGCCTTGGCCATGTGTGCTGTTGGCACTTGCCAATGGTTTGACCCTTGTCCCCTGCAGGTTCATTGTCCCCATCTCCTGTGTGATCTGCAATGACATCATGGCCTACATGTTCGGGTTCTTCTTTGGCCGCACGCCGCTCATCAAGGTTTGGGACTTTTGGGGACAAAACATTAAACTTTGGCTCCTTTGGGTCTTAGCCCTGTGCTCCCCCAGCTCCTGCTTTGTCTGAAGCAAGTCTCCAAATTAAACTCCAAATTAGACTGGTGCATCCCAGTCTTTGAGGCTCTGAAATGAGATCATTGAGGCTGGAGAGATGATGGAGTCCAGCCATGAATGAACAGTTTCATCCCGAGGTGCTGGGCTCAGCTCCTGACCAAACTCTTCTTTGTGGGGTGGTGGCACCACTTGGTGTGGCCTCAGCAGTTCACAGGTGAGGAGGGGCTGCAGAGGTGTATCAGTAATTGTCTTTTTGTTCTCTGGCAGCTCTCCCCAAAGAAGACCTGGGAGGGTTTTATTGGAGGATTTTTTTCCACTGTTCTGTTTGGATTGCTGGTAAGTGGCCATCAGAGTATTTCCTCCACTGGAGTTTTCCCTTCAAAGGGTCCCAGTGTTCTGTTTAAAAAATGCTGAATCTCTGTCAGATATTTCACCTTTTCTTGCTGCCCAGGTTTGAAGTGGCACCTGGCTGTGTGCAGGCACTGATGGAGCTGAGTGCTGGAGGAAGTTTTTAATCCCTGTTAAACCCTGTGATGTGCTCATTACAATAATTAACCATTTCCCTGTGCTGCCATTGGATGGTGCTGTGCATCCTTTCAGGGGCTGTGTGGGGAATTCCACACTCCTGGAATGCTTTGCCCTGTTTTTATGACCTTTCTGTGGCTGTTGTTGCTGTCCCTGCACCTCAGGGTGCAGCCTCACTCTTCCTCTGCCTTCAGCCAATTCCTGCTGCTCAGGGGAGTAATCTCCTTAATGAAGCTGGCAGCATGGTTCCCTCCTCCCTCATCTCCTTGCATGGCCTTTCCCCTTGGGAAATCCCTGAGGAAAACATGAATCTGTTGGTGGATACTGCTGGAACCAGGGAGAAAGCAGCCTTGAGGCCTTGCCTTTCTCAGGCCTTTACAAGGTCAGCAAATTATAACAATGGTTATGCACCTGCAGGGTGCATGAGAGATGTGATGTTTTGTAAAAGTGTCTTTTGACAGAGGTATTGCCTTCTTGGACCAATGCTTTGCACTAACTACCCTTTATATATGTGCAGTATTTCTTTAAAGCTCTTTCTCTCTTGCTTCTCCATTACAGAGGATATGTTGCATTATCCTTTTCACCACTCTTACAGCCTTGAAATGCAGCCTGACTGCTGTTTTGTGTCTGTTTGCTGCAGCTGTCCTACGTGATGTCGGGGTACCGCTGCTTCACCTGCCCCGTGGAGTTCAACAACGACACCAACAGCTTCACCGTGGACTGCGAGCCCTCCGAGCTGTTCCAGCTGCAGGAGTACAACATCCCCGTGCTGCTGCACTCCGTGCTGGGCTGGGTACGACCCTCTCTGCTCCCTGCCTGCCTCTTAGTGGGGTAGCATCCCTGAGGGAAGAGCAGGGCTGTGTTCTGAAGTGAAACAACATCCAGAAAAAAGGGGGAGCCCAAAGGAATTATCCTGAGTTTGGTGGGACATTGCCCCACCTGAAAACCAGCTGGGGGGTAGAGAAAGAGGGGCAGGCACTGAAAGTGCTCCTGTGCTGTTTGTGCTGCAGAAGACCGTGCGGATGTACCCCTTCCAAATCCACAGCATCGCCCTCTCCACCTTCGCCTCCCTCATCGGGCCCTTCGGGGGCTTCTTTGCCAGTGGCTTCAAGAGGGCCTTCAAAATCAAGGTGAGGAGCAAGGAGAGTCTGGGGAGGAAACACAAAGTAGGTGCTGCCACTCAAGGGGAAGGGAGATTGGTTCAGTCACAGATGAAATGTTGGAGCAGGATCTGGGTTTTTTGATCAAAAGGGAAGAGACTTAAAGATTTGATGTGTGATATTCTAAACCCTGCTGTGGTGCAGGTAGAGGAAGGAAGACCCAGCCAGGAAATGCTGTAATCTGAGGTTTCCCTTGATGTCTTGCAGGCTGGTTTCAAATATAAACAGCCTGTGCTCAGTTCAGATGCCTTGAAAGGTAAGGCAGGGTGGCAGCAGATAAACATTTGCCTTCCCTGACCTTTGAGTAACAGAGATGAGTTGAGACTTGCTGCTCCTCAGGCACCAGAGGGAGAAGCTTCCAGAACCAGGGAGACATTAAACAAAATATTTTCTTGGTCTGGCTTTGCCTTCTGGGAAGAACTGGGGCAGGGGGTGAGTGTGGTGAGTGGGGGCACCAAAGGCAGCACAGATGCTGGGAAGGGCTCAGTGCCACCCCTGTGCTCTGGCAGGACTTTGCCAACACCATCCCGGGCCACGGGGGGATCATGGATCGCTTCGACTGCCAGTACCTGATGGCCACCTTCGTCAACGTCTACATCGCCAGCTTCATCAGGTGGGTGACCCTGCTGGGGCTGCTGCCACTGCCAGGGCAGGCCAGGCTGCTCCAGAGGCACCTGTGCTCTCTGAGTTAACACCTGCAAATACAAGGCAGAGGAAGCTGGGCTGGAGGAGGGGAAGGATCTTCAGCAGAGCTGGAAATGCAAGCCTCACTTCCCATGGGCTGTTACTCCAGTCCCACCAAGCTCCTCTGTGTCCCTTCTGGGAATCCTGGACAGGTTTCTAGAGTCAGACAAGCAGGGAAATCTGGTTTTCAGCACTGAAAGCATTCTGTAGCCCAGCACAGAGGAAAGAAGCCTGTGGGTGCAGGAAGGATGTGCTGGGGGGCTGAGGAGCTGGCTGTGTGTGGCTGCTTTCACTTTTGATAAGATGCAGAATCCTCTTCAGATAGATTGGGTTTGGGGGGTTATTTTGTGTTACACTTCACCCTGCCATGCCTTTTGAGTCCATTCCCACATCCCACACGGAGTCAGGCTGCCAGGGTAGGGCTGGGGCAGGAATGCACAGCCCAGCAGTGAATGGAGCCCCATTGCTGACGATGCTTTTGTGTTCCAGAGGCCCCAACCCAAGCAAACTGATCCAGCAGTTCCTGACCCTGAGGCCAGACCAGCAGCTGCACATCTTCAACACTCTCAAAGCACACCTGGTGGACAGGGGAGTTCTGGGCAGCCTGGAGGATGCATAGGCAGGAGGTGGTTGGAACAGGACTGAGAACAGACAGGCCTCCTCCAGGGAATTCCTGCCTTGCCTGCTCTAAGACAATAACAAGGCCTCATTTCACTGTAACTTTTCTTCCTTTCTTGGTAAATGTTTGCATTTGTGGTTTATTTTTTTTTTTAATAATATATTTATAGAGCTTTGGTTCAAACGAGCAAATCTTGGGTTTGTAGCTGAGAAGGAGTTAAGGCTTGGAAGATTTGGGTGGAGCAGGAGAGTGTGGCTGTCCTGGTGGACTGCTCTGGACCCTTGGGGGTGTGGGCAGAGCTGAGCTTTCCCTGGGAATGCAGGAAATTTCCCTGGGTTTGGCAGGGAGGGGGCTGAGCTGTCCCCTGGCTCTGGGACCACCCTCCTCTCCAGGGACACTGGGGCTGCACTGGGAATTGTCCCAGCAGTTCTGCTCTGGGATCCCCTTGCACAAGGAAGAGGATCCTGTACTAACCCAGCCCTGCACCTGCAGTGCTCTCACCTGCTGCTTCTGCAGGGCCTCTCACATTCCTTCCCTCCCTGCCTCCCTGATTGGGCAAAGCAATTTTTGTAACCAATTAAACCAGAAACAGACTGGGAATGAGGAGTCAAGGAAGTGGCAGTTGTGTGTGGGAATGTGGGAGGTTCAGATTCCTCCAAAACTGCTGGAAGTAAATAAGTTTTAAAGAACGTTGAAGTTTCATTGAGCAATTCCTGCCAAGTGAGAACAACTTTTAAATCACTTGGTTTGTTTTCACCCATTAAATAACCTTTAAAAACCACACTTCTTCATTTCTCCGAGGTTGGGAAGCCCACACTGGGATATTTGAAGTAACCTGGGGAGCAATTTCCAGCCAGTTTTGTTGCTGGGTGGGCTCCAGCTGCAGCTGGGGGTTTGTTTTTTTCAGGGATCATGTCTGTTCCTTACTTGAGTTGTAGAAGTCGTGCTGCTGAGTTTATCAGTCTGTGTTGCATTTCAGTCTGGGTTCATTTCTCTGCAGGCTTCTGTCCTGCTTCACTCACTGAATCTTGTCAGAAATAGTTTGTACTTTATAGCTGCAAGTTTTATTGAAGTCCTTTCCTTTATTTTGTCATACTTTTTTTTATTATTTAAAAACGAGAGCCCTAAAGATTGTAAAACTTTCCTTTTTTTTTTTTTTTTTTTTTTTTGTGATCAGATAGTGAAAATATCCCTGTTTACACCTCATGCAATGTTCCCAAGCACGAGGTGACTCTGATTTTCCTTCTTTCCATAGTTTGTGCACAGGAGAGAGAAACTTAACCTTGTTTTAACCTGGGGAATGAGTGACAGGGAGAGCTCATACAGAAGTACTTTGGTGTTTTCAAGCAGTTGCTGCCACAAACCTTTAGCCACAGACCCCCCCATGTGAGAGCTGCACCTGCTGCAAGCTGGCTTGGCATCAACAGAAAATGAACCACCTGAAAATCCCCCAAACTCAGAGCTTTTACTGCATATTCTGACTGTGCCACTGCTTTCATTTACCCTGAGTGTGTGTAGATACACAGCACAGGTCCCAAGCTCTCTCCTGCATTCCTGCTCTGCCTCCCTGAGCTGAGCTGAGCTGAGGGTTGTGCTCCAATTGCAGGTGTTTGATGGAAAGCACAGGCTGCAGAGAAGGCCCTGTTCTTACAAAGGGTTCTCAGTTGGTGCTGGCAAAGTTCTGCACTGAGCCAGTTCAGGATTGGCTTTGGTGTTCATACAGATTTTTCCTGGTTCTGGACACTGTTCCCTTCCAGCTTGAATTAGGCAGGGGTTTCTTTTCTGTCGATGGAACAAGTTTTGGTCCAAGCCCCTGACACAGAAGGTGCAGGGGAGGGTTGAGGTGCTTCCATCTGGCACTGCCCAGGGACAGCTTTTGGGCTGTGTGTAACCAGGCTCCTGCCAGGAGCACCCATGGGAGCAGGGTGCAAGTGCCAGGGTTTGCTTTGCCCTGGGGCCTATTCCAGCTGCTGCTGCTCTGGATTCTCCCTGCCCATTGCCAAAATCCCTCCTTGTGGCTCTTGGGCCACAGGCAGAAGTGACAGTGTTGATAAATATTACAAAGGTGTGCTCTGTTGATAGAAATTTCTTTGGTGGGTCTGTAGTCTCCTGCTTTAAACCTTTTGTTCCTGTTCTGTTGTCATCAGCAGGGCAAAGCTGCAGGCTGTGGTTTGGGGCAGCTCTGGGCCTTTCAGAGGGTGTCAATGCTGCATGTGGGCACTGGAGGGCAAAGCTGTTCCACGGAGGAGCTGCAGCAGCAGCAGCAGCTGCTCTGCCTGTGGGTGGCTTCCCTGGTCAGAAACTCCCTGATCAGACAATTCCCTGGTCAGAAATTCCCTGGTCAGACAATTCCCTGGTCAGAAATTCCCTGATCAGAAATTCCCTGATCAGACAATTCCCTGATCAGACAATTCCCTGATCAGCTTTATTCCTTCCTCCTCCCTTCCAAACCTGGGCTGCTCCTCACAGGGAAAGCACCTGGGTGTGGAGGGGCCAGAGTGACCCCAGGGATGGGGGGAAGTTCTGCAGCTGCAGGGCTCGAGCTCAGCATGGCACAGAAAATGGATCCCAGCAGGCTCCTGCAGCAGGGAAGGGGAGGGGAGGGGAGGGGAGGTGGTTCCAGCTGGGATTGGTGTGTGACAGGAAGGGTTTGCCTGCTGTGAAGGTCACAGGCTGGCATGGGGGTCACAGGGAGGTGGCATGTCCCTGGGGATGGCCCTGGGCAGGACACTGGACACCCCCAGCGTTTGTTTTTTAGGGGCTGCTTGGCTTTGGACACAGGTCTGACCCACAGCTGGGCACCTGGGGACACCTGGGTGGGAACTGGACTTTCCTGCCTGCTTGTAGCCCAGGAGAGAGGGAGGGGGGAAGCACCAGACCTGGGTTCTGCAGCCATGCTGTGGGATCACAATGGTTAAACCCACATTCCCTGGGTTAAACACAATTCCCTGGGTTAAACACAATTCCCTGGGCTCAGCAGTGCCCCTGAGCTGAGGGGCAGTTCTTGGAGCTGGGATCCTGCAGCAATCCCCCAAAACCTGGCTGTGGAGTCCCAGTGTCCTGTTCCAGGGAATGTCCCCTGTGTGCAGGGAATGTCCCATTGCAGGGAATGTCCCCTGTGTGCAGGGAATGTCCCCTGTGTGCAGGGAATGTCCCATTGCAGGGAATGTCCCATTGCAGGGAATGTCCCCTGTGTGCAGGGATGTCCCTTTGCAGGGAATGTCCCATTGCAGGGAATGTCCCATTGCAGGGAATGTCCCCTGTGTGCAGGATGTCCCTTTGCAGGGAATGTCCCATTGCAGGGAATGTCCCCTGTGTGCAGGGAGCCCCCAGGCCTGGCTTTGCGGGGTCCTGCCCTCTGTCCTTTCCCCTCAGTGGGGTGGGGGCAGGGCAGGGCAGTGTGGGTCCATCCAGCCCTGCTGGGCACAGCTCAGTCCCCAAAAGCAGCCTGGCAGCCCCGGGTGGCAGCTCTGTGCTCCTGTGATCCCTGTGCAATCCCTGCTCCCACCACCGGCTTCTTTCTCTGTGCATTGTTTTTTGATTCCAGTTTTAGCTACACCACGTAGAGTTGCCTTTCTTTGACTGAACGTTCGAATGTGAAATATTGTATATTTTAAAGTATTTACCCTATTTATATACTGTATGTTACTGTTAAATAAAGAGAAATTCCATTATCGGGGGAGGAGTTTCATTCAGCGCCATGGGATGCTCCAAGCTCCCATTCCCCCTTCCTTGCCCGTAGCTCTCCTTCCTAAGGGATGTTCTGGAGAGCAGACCTGGCTGTGGCAAGGACTGGAGCTGAGCATGAACATTCCCTGGGGGATTTGTGTGACCCCAGACTCATCCTGATCAGTGATGAGGGCAGTGTTGGCACTGCTCCCCTGCAAAATCAGCTCCTTTCACCTGAACATTTCCCTGGGAATGTGAAAAATCCTTGTGAGTCCCACTTGCCATAAGTTATTCCTTCATTTCAGCCCTTTCTCCTGACTTGCTGTGGGTCAGGAGGGCAGAATCCTCTGTTTACCCAGCAAGATGCTATTTTTAGCTCTGGTGTTATTTTGTCTGTTTTTTTTTTTTTTTTTTTTTTTAACTTATCAGCTAAGCCAAAGCAGCCCCTCAGCTGCCTCTCAGGGCTTCCTGTCACTGCGTGGGCACTGCAGACAAGTTCAGCCTCAGCAGCAGCAGAGCTGGATGGAAACCATGGAGGTGACTGCAGCCCCAGGAGCAGCAATATTCAATATTCAGCAAGGTGTGAAGCCAGGCGAGGGCTGGCCAGTCCTTTGGGGGTAAATCTGCCAGGAAAGGGGCTCTGGGGTGCTCAGGCAGAGGAGATGGCACAGCCCAGCCCAGTGCCAGCCCCTCAGCCAGGGCTCCCCCTGCTTTCCCTCCCATCCTGTGCCCGTTGAATTTGGTAACACCTGGAAAAGTGCAGATTCCCAGTGGGAATCCTGGTGCTGGCTGTGCTCCAGCCCAGGCAGGGTGAGCCTCAAACCCTCCCTGGGACCTGCTGGGTGAGATGCTGATGGAAGAGGGATGAGGAAAAACAACTTCAGGGGCTGAGATTTGCCTTTTTTAGGTCCTGCTGAGGCGTGGAAGGTTTAGATTGGATATTGGGAAGGAATTGTTCCCTGTGAGGGTGGGCAGGGGCTGGGATGGAATTCCCAGAGAAGTTGTGGCTGCCCTGGATCCCTGGAAGTGCCCAAGGCCAGGCTGGACAGGGCTTGGAGCTGCCTGGGATAGGGGAAGGTGTGGAAAGGGATGGAACTGGATCATTCCTCAGGTCCCTTCCAACCCAAACCAGTCTGGAATTCCATGGCTCAGCTCAGGAACAGGCTGCCCTGAGGGGTGGCTAAGAAAAAATTCAATCTGGTGCTCTCCTTCCCCAATTCTGCCAGGTCCCTGAGCAGGAGGGGGCTGCAGCAGCTCTGGGGGGCTCCCAGGGGCTGTTTTGGGGTGCCAGGGAGGGCTGAGCTCTGTGGTGTGAGCACAGCCTTGGGCTGAGGCGCAGTTTGGGGCTCAAGCAGAGTTTCTGTTCCGGAGGAGGGGACGGGGCCGCGTGACATCCTGCCCTGGGACAGGGCTGAAGGACTGCAGGGGCTGCACAGGGCAAAGGGTGGGAGCCCTGGAGCTCCTGCTGCTGCTGGGAGAGGCTGCCTGGAGCAGAGCCTGGCCAGAGTTAAATGAACAAAACAGGAATTCATTAAAAGCTTTCAAAGGATTCACCTTGGGCAGTGCAAGAGCCTGGATGTGGCTACACCCAAGATAGACCCAGAGTCAGGAGTGTCACACTTTTATCAGTTTGGGTCCATTCCCACACTGGGGTTCATTGTCCAATCCCAGCTCCAGGTTCTGCACTCCCACCCTCCCAGATTCTCTCCCCAGTTTGCTGCTGGTTGCATTTTTGGGGCTGGAGCTGCAGTGATGTCCTTGGTTCTGGAGCTGGGAAAGGATTGTTTTGTGTGACTGAGCTGGGAGGAGAACTTGTAATACTTTGTATGGAGTTCAGTCCCACAATAATGCAGTGCAGAATGTGGAAAATATAAAAGCTAAACCTTAAGGTATTATTACTTAGCTGTCTGCAGATATTACTGAGAGTTAAAACTGGGCCCACTCAGGGCCCTCTGCTCAGGGTACACCAGAAATGGAGCCAGTTCAGGAGTCTGGGTTCAGAGCAGGGTTCTGGGTTAATCTTGTGAGGCTGCAGGAACATCCTGGGCTGCTCTGCTGTGAAATTCCACACTGTCATATTGTCTGCACTTAGGTCAGTGGAATCTCTGAGCTGGGGATCTCTGAGCTGGCTCCAGTCACTGCCCAGAGCAACAAAGTCGTTTTGCAGCTGTGATTAACCCAAATTAAACCCTAATTAATAAACCCCAGCAAGCTCCAGGCACCCATCACAGGCTCCAGCTCTTTCCTTTCCTCAGTTTAAATTACAACACTGAATAAAATCCCCTTTGCAGGTGGTTCAGTGGCTCCTGGGCACAAAGCTGGGCTGGGAATCACAACAGGAACAGATGGGCTTTAAGGTCCCACCCAACCCAACCAAACTCAACCCAACTCAACCCAACCCAACCCAACCAAACCCAACCCAACCCAACCCAACCCAACCCAACTCAACCCAACCAAACCAAACCCAACTCAACCAAACCCAACCCAACCCAACCAAACCCAACCCAACCAAACCCAACCCAACCCAACCCAACCCAACCCAACCCAACCCAACCCCTTCCATGGCTCCAAGATCCCTTGGTGCTCACTGCTCTGCTTTCCACAGCCTTTCCTCCCACAGCTGCCTCATTTCATCCCCATTTGGCTTTTCTTTCACCACTGTAAAAACCTTCCGTCAGCCATGGGGACAATCCGGAGAAATCAGAGCCCCCAGTGGCACCAGGGGCTGTCCCACAGGGGCACAGACGTCACCCTGAGCTCACACCTGAGCTCTGCCCCTGAGCAGAGCCTTGCCCAGAGCCCCAGGCTGGGCTGTTCCTGCTCAGAGCAGCTCTCAGAGCCCCGGGAGGACACGCAGAGCTCCAGCACTTCCTCAAATGCCCCGAGCGGCGCTGGGGAGCGGCCCCAGGCTGGGCTGGGTGCCCTGAGCCAGCACGGGGGACAGCGAGGGCAGCTCACCTGGGGTCACACCTGGCATCACCTGAGAGCACCCTGGGGCAGCCAGGGCTGGGCAGGAGAGCGGGGCAGGAAGGGATTTTGCTGGGGTTTTGCAGAGCTGCTCTCAGAGCAGGAAGCTCCGCGGGCAGAGCCGCCCTCGCCGAGCCGGGAGCCCCACGGGACCAGCAGGGCCTGCTCCCAGCCCAGCTCCTGAGCAAGCTCACCTGGGAGGAAAAACAAAAAAGCCCAAACCTTCCTGATCCACAATGTCCCTCAAGCTGCCACGGAACTGGGATTTCAACCTGAAGATGGATGCTGCAAAAATAGGTACAGTGAGAGTTCCTTTGTGGCCCTGTGCCAGGGCTGGGCAGGGGCTGGGGGGGCTCTGGCCAAACCCAGCTGAGATTTTGGCTCTGGCACTGGGGGGGACCTGGCCCCCAAGTGCCACTTTGCAGAGAGAGAACAGCTGGTTTGCAAATGATTTGCAAGAAGTGATTTACAAAGCTGTGGAAGCAGGGGGCAGGGCTGCTGCCCCCCCAAAATCCAGGTTTGGGAGGGTTTAAAGCCCCCAGGCCCGTTGTGGTGGCACAAACACTGCAGGAGCTGAGGCTCAGCCTGGGGATGTGGCTCAGGCTGGCCTGGCCCAGGTGTCCCAGCCCCTCTGACATCAGTGGTTTCCTCTCAGGGCACTGAGAGCTCCTGGCACCCCCTGACCCCCTCCTGCCCCTGGCCAGGCTCTGCAGGGCTCTCACCCAGCCCAGCATCCTCCTCCAGCATGGAAACCACAGCACAACCCCTTTGGGAAGGGCTGGGGGGTCCCTGGTGGGCTCTGAGCACAGAACCCCAGAGCCTGGGGAGGGTCAGGGGTTTGGGGTGGGTTTGGGGTGGAATTGGGGTGATGCTGCTGTGTCAGGGAGGGAATTTGGGGTGGATTTAGGGTGATGCTGTGTCAGGGAGGGCTGCAGAGCCCAGCCTTGTGCATGCCCTGGGCTCAGGCCATCCATGCTCCTGCATGATGCAGAAATGCAAAGTCACATTTGTGAGTCTTTGCAGTATTTGCAAATTGCCACCGCCCTCATTGGCTCCTCCTGGCCTGGGGACACTTCCCTCTCCTCACCCCAGCGTTTGGAAAGCCCAGAGAACTGCAGAGCTCCTGATTTCAGCCAAGCAGAAATTCCCTGGTGAAGCCTTTCACTGGTTTCTCATTGCAAGGTCCCTCCCTGGGGCAGGGGGTGCCAGGGTGTCCTGCCCAGGACAGGGCTCTGGCCAGGGCCAGTGCTGGTGGTGGCCCCTCTGCCCTTTCTCCTGCCACGCTCTGGCTGCTGTTTTGGGGGAGGGGCAGCAGGACAGGGGCAGCTCTCCCTGCTGGAGGTGCTGGGGCTGCAGGGGGAGCAGGGAGGATGTTTTGGAGGAAATGCCCAACCCAGAGGCCGTTGGTGCAGGAAACGCTTTGGGGGCACCACCAAGGGGGTTTCTTGCTCTGGGGGATTTGGGGAGGGGAGGTGGGGACACCCCTGAACTGAGCCACTGCAGCCTGGCTGCCAAGAGTTTTCCACCTCAGGAAATCCCACGTGCAGACCCCAGGGAGGCTGAATTCCCCCAGCCAGGGCATCGTTTTTGCCTTGCAGCCATAAATGCAGACTCTGCCCAGCTGGGTTGGCTCTGAGGGCTGCAGTGCCTGGTCCAGAGGCAAAAATCCCATCTGGAGGTGATCCCTGCAAGGCTTTTGCTGTCACAGAGGTTGGGAGATGCCACAGGGCCATGCCACCAGCCCTGGCACCAGTGGGGCCGTGCAAAGGGGACAGGGACAGTGCCCTCTGACAGTGCCAAATCCACAGTGGTGTTCTTTCCACCCTTGCAGACTTTCCACCCCATAAATGTGAGTTCTGCCCCACTGGGACCATCAGGCTGTCCCAGAGCAAAACACTGACCTCTGAACTGTCTGGGTCACTCTGCTGCTGCTGCTGCTCTGGGGAGGGCACAAAAACCAAATGCTCCCATTAAAAACAAACCAACAACCCAAAAAACAGCGTTAATGATTCTGTTCTCACTCGCAAGGCAATTCCTCCCACGCAGGAAAAAGGAAGCAGCGACTGCAGCCACTTCCTTTGTGAACTGGGGCCAGAGCTCAGGCCCGAGAGCCTCTCCTGTGTCCCTCTGTCCCACCCCTGTGTCCCTCTGTCCCCTCTGCTGTGTCCCTCTGTCCCTCTCCCTGTGTCCCTCTGTCCCTGTGTCCCTCTGTCCCTCTCCCTGTCTCACTCTGTCCCCTGTGTCCCCATTCTGTGTCCCTGTCCCTATTCCCTGTGTCCCTGTCCTCACAGCTGTGTCCCTGTGTCCCCACACCCAGTGTCCCCGTTCTCTGTCCCCATTTTCTGTGTCTCTTGTCCCTATTCTGTGTCTCTGTCCCCATTCCCTGTCCTTACAGCTGTGTCCCTGTCCCCATTCCCTATGTTCCCACAGCCGTGTCTCTGTCCCCATTCTGTGTCCCTGTCCCCATTTTCTGTGTCTCTGTCCCTATTCTGTGTCCCTGTCCCCATTCCCTGTGTTCCCACACCCACCGTCCCCATTCCCAGTACCTCCATTCCCTGTCCCCATTCCACATCTCTGTCCCCGTTCCCAGTGTCCCCATTCCCAGTGTCCCTGTCCCCGCAGCTCGCTCCCGCAGTGTGATGGGCTCCGAGCCCCAGCCGGGCTGCCCGAGGAAGGAGGGAAATTCATCTTTGAAATCGTCCCAGGTGAGAATGCCTCACTCCCTCTCCTCCTCCTCCTCCTCCACTCCACTTTTGGGCTGGGCTGGGCACCCAAACCCCCTGGGGAAGTCCCTCCCTGTCCCTGGGTGCTCCCCAGAGCACTGTGCCATGGAAGGGGAATTTCTTGTCTCCACATCCATCCCTGTGAGGTTCAATCTCCAGTGCTCTGGGCACCAACTTCATCTGGTTATCTTCTAAAATGAGCCAAGCAGCTGATAGTTGCTAAAAGGTTATTTATTACAAAGCACATCAGTCTCAAAGGCACAGTCACAGGCATCAAAGTCCATGCTAAGTTTTTGTATAAAGTCCCAAATAGAAGTAGAAGCTGCTCCTGGAGGTCCCTGTGGGGCTGATGTCCCTGCAGTAGCTCCTGTCTTGTCCTTGGTGTTGGAGATGGTGATGAGCAAAAGCAAAAGAAAAGCAATGGCATGAAAAGCAGAAAGGCACCAGCTCTCCCCAGACACAAACTCAAACCACCACTCCTTAACCTATTGGAATGCTAATTTCTTAACACGCCAGGTTACGTATAGACTACACATACAACCTATCTTGTTCTATCTGAAAAATGTAAGTAATACTCTTACAACAGCTCTAGTATGTCTAAAACTGTCCTGGAGCCTCCACTGAGAACACTGATATGTTTTACAACCTTCACTAGAACTCGCACTGCTACTCTGGCATTTGAAACTTTTCATTTATTAAAAGCACCAGAGCTCAAACTAAAACTTACTGACTCTGATTCCTCCCTGAAGAATTCAGAGACCCCCGACAGTGACTCCAACCAGAGCCAGGGCTGGGCAGGGCCCAGGCTGAGCAGCAGCTGCAGCTGCAGCACTTTCTGTTCCTTCCTTGCAGATCTCAGAGTGGGAAACGCCAAAGCTGCGCTTCCCCTGCAGCCAGCGGGGCTTGGAGGGGCATTTCCCCAGCAAACAGGAGGCTGTTGTTGTGTGCTGGTGTGTTTTGTGTGCTGAGCTGTGTTTTGCAGGGGTGCCTGGGGAGCAGAGCCGGGCAGGGCAGGACCCGTGTGTGCTCATGGCCAGCTCGCAGGCGGAGATGCAGGAGTGGGTGCAGTCCATCCGCAGGGCGCTGCGCTCGCCTGCTGCAGGTAACACGGGGCAGGGGCAGCTGCTGCAGGGCCCTGCTGTCCTGCTGCAGGTAACACGGGGCAGGGGCAGCTGCTGCAGGCTCTGCTGTCCTGCTGCAGGTAACACGGGGCAGGGGCAGCTGCTGCAGGCTCTGCTGTCCTGCTGCAGGTAACACGGGGCAGGGGCAGCTGCTGCAGGCCCTGCTGTCCTGCTGCAGGTAACACGGGGCAGGGGCAGCTGCTGCAGGTAACACGGGGCTGTCCAGCTGCTGCAGGTAACACGGGCAGGGCAGCTGGAGGGCCAGCTGTCCTGCTGCAGGTAACACGGGCAGGGGCAGCTGCTGCAGGGCCCTGCTGTCCTGCTGCAGGTAACACGGGGCAGGGGGGGCAGCTGTAACACAGGGGCAGGGCCCTGCTGTCCTGCTGCAGGTAACACAGGGGCAGGGGCAGCTGCTGCAGGTAACACGGGGCAGGGGCAGCTGCTGCAGGGCCCTGCTGTCCTGCTGCAGGTAACACAGGGCAGGGGCAGCTGCTGCAGGGCCCTGCTGTCCTGCTGCAGGTAACACAGGGCAGGGGCAGCTGCTGCAGGGCTCTGCTGTCCTGCTGCAGGTAACACAGGGCAGGGCAGCTGCTGCAGGGCCCTGCTGTCCTGCAGGCTGCAGGGGCAGCCTGCAGGGGGCTCTGTCCTGCTGCAGGTAACACAGGGCAGGGGCAGCTGCTGCAGGGCCCTGCTGTCCTGCTGCAGGTAAGGGCAGCTGCTGCAGGTAACACAGGGGGGCAGCTGCTGCAGGGCCCTGCTGTCCTGCTGCAGGTAACACAGGGCAGGGGCAGGGCTGCTGCAGGGGCCGTGGGCAGGGTCAGCTGCTGCAGGGCCCCTGCTGTCCTGCTGCAGGTAACACAGGGCAGGGGCAGCTGCTGCAGGGCCCTGCTGTCCTGCTGCAGGTAACACAGGGGCAGCTGCTGCAGGGCCCTTTTCTTTTTTTCCTCTGCATCCCTGAGTTTTTCTGCCTCCAAACCAGACCAGGCTGTGCCCTGGGGGAGGCAGCATCACCCAGCTGAAAGGAGCACTGAGCCAGGAGTTTCCAGGGCATTGTCCCAGCTGGCTCTAATATTTCATAACAGCTCTGCCCCTGATCCTTTTTAAGCTTAGGAGGCTGTTGGTCTCTTGCAGCTCAATTAAGTGACACTGCATGAAAGAAAATGTAAATTTATAGCAGCACAGAGGACAGCAGAGAAGTCAGGGGCTATGGAGCTGGATCTTATGGCAATACACAGGTTAACAGATCCCAAACTCCCAAAACTTGAGGTTTTGGGCTTCAGTCTAAGCTGGGCCAAGATGAGCTTTTAGAGGAACCCTTGCATGGGGAGGTTTTGGCCAGAGCCCAGGTGGGAGCAGCCCCATGGCCAGGTCCTGTGAACTTGTTGCACACCAAGAAGCAGAAAAGCTGCAGGGTGTGAAGAAAACAGCAAAAGCATCTCCAGATTCTCAGTGTGGTTTTGCAGGGTTGGCTGCCACTCCCACAGCCCTGGGGAGGTGTCCCCACAGCAACAAATCTGCAGTGAAATAACCAATTCAATACCTGCTACCAAAGCAGAGAGGCAAAAAAAAAAAAAAAAAAAAAAAAAAAAGAGATTTGCTCCTGGTGTGCACAGGGATGGCTTTATGGACATTATTTAAAACTGCGACCAGGTGACAAATGAAGAAGCCCCAGGAACAGGCAGGTGCTGACAAACCTGGAGGTTCCAGGTGAGGTTTTGCTCTGCATTCCCATTTTGGGAATGATTTCTGCCTTCAGAGCAGGAGGTGAGCACAGCACAGGAGCTCTGCTCGGGCAGGAACATGGCAGAGGAGCAGGGGACCCTTTGCCATTGACATTCCAGACATTAAACTGGCATTTACCTGCTCTGGCCATGGCCCAGGCTCCGAGGAGGAAGAGCTGGGATCAGCTGCTGCTCCTGCAGTGAGTTCAGGAGGAAATGCCAGGTTTAATGCCAGGGAAAGGTACCAGCCCCTGTGAGCACAGCTGTCCTCAGAACAGGGCACTTGCAGGACAGGGGAGGGGGAAGAAAAGCAGCTGGATCAGGGGTCTCAAGCCAGGGGAACACCCTGGACTCCCACACAGTCCCACCCTCCCAGATTCTCTCCTCAATTCGCTGCTGTTTGCACTTTTTGGGGCTGGAGCTGCAGTGGGGCAGGGAGAGGATTGTTCTGTGTGACTGAGCTGGGAGGAGAACTTGTAACACTTTGTGTGGAGTTCAGAGTCACACACTAATGCAGAATGTGGAAAACGTGTCAGCTCTGTTTGGCTTTAGTTAAAGCTGAGCCTGAGGCTGAGCTGAGCTGTGCCCTGTCCCCAGCAGTGTTTGGGCAGCCCCTGGCAGACACCATGGCCTACGAGCAGAAGCTGGGGCAGCCCCAGGTGCCCATCCTGGTGCAGAAAAGTGCCGAGTTCATCCTGGAGCACGGCGTGGCCGAGGAGGGGATCTTCCGGCTGCCCGGGCAGGACAGCCTGGTGCGGCAGCTGCGCAACGCCTTCGACGCGGGGGAGAGGCCCTCCTTCCACAGGTACTGCTGAGCCCTCCTTCCACAGGTACTGCTGAGCCCTGCCCTGCCACAGGTACACTGCTGCTCCCCCTGGCCTCCCACAGGCACTGCTGAGCCCTGCCACAGGTACCACTGCCCCCCCAAAATCCAGGGAAACAGCCAGTCCCACCCCCAGAGCCCTGCAGGGAGAGGCCCTCCTTCCACAGGTACTGCTGAGCCCTGCCCTGCCACAGGTACACTGCTGCTCCCCCTGCCCTGCCACAGGCACTGCTGAACCCTGCCACAGGTACCACTGCCCCCCCAGAATCCAGGGAAACAGCCAGTCCCACCCCCAGAGCCCTGCAGGGAGAGGCCCTCCTTCCACAGGTACTGCTGAGCCCTGCCACAGGTACTGCTGCTCCCCCTGCCCTGCCACAAGTACCACTGCCCCCCCTGCCCTGCCACTGCTCCCCTGCCTGCCCAAAATCCAGGGGAAACAGCCAGTCCCATCCCCAGAGCCCTGCAGGGAGAGACCCTCCTTCCACAGGTACCACTGCCCCCCCAAAATCCTGAGAAACAGCCAGTCCCATCCCCAGAGCCCTGCAGGGAAACACCCTCCTTCCACAGGTACCACTGCTCCCCCAGAATCCTGGGAAACAGCCATTCCCACCCCCAGAGCCCTCCAGAAGGGCTCCAGGAGGAGAGAGCATTCAGCAGAAGTCAGAGGGTGCTGAGAGGAGATTCCTGGAAATAAAGGAAAGCACCAGGATTTGGCAGGATTTGGGAGTGAGTGTTAGAAAGCTGCTGCTGCAGTCCAGGGTGCCCAGTGGAGGGTATTGGTAGGTCCTACAAAAGCACAGCTCTGAAACCTCTGTGTTTATGAGTGTTTGTGAAAATAATGGTGTTTTACAACCCCAAGCAATGCTAAAAATAACTGACCTGGGGGATTTTTGCTTGAAGTTTATAAGAGTTTAGCAACTTCAAGGTAGGTCAGATCAGAGGCCCATGGTCTTGACAGTGTCCCCTTGACAGGATGTAAATACAAGGGCTGCAAAGCTGCAAACATCTGTCCCAGCAGAACATCCCCAGGAATTGCTGCTGCTCTGAAATCCCAGAGCTCCACGCTGGGGAGGGAGGCTGAGCAGGGGAGGATCTCATCTGGAGCCCTGGAGCCCAGCAGGGGCTCTGTGGAAATAAAGCTGCCTGTGGAATCTGTGTGCAGCTCTCCCAGATCTCTGCTTCTCTCACTGGCTAAGACAGTGCTGCATGCAGAATGAAATCACAGAGGAGCTGAGAGCCTGAGCCTGGGCCTTGCTGGCACTGGAGCTCTGTGGGGCTGACTGTGCCTTGCAGCAGCCAGGAGATCTGCTCCATTCAGACAGAATCTGCTCCATTCTGTTCCATTCAAACAGAATCTGTTCCATTCAGACAGAATCTGTTCCATTCTGTCCCATGGCAGAGCCCAGCCCCAGCAGCTACACCCTGGGTGCCCCAGGATGCTCTGGCCTCCCTGTTTCCCTCTCTCTGTCCCCACAGAGCCCCTCGTGGGTTCCTGCTGGCTCTGACTGTCCCTTTGCCCCTGCAGGGACACTGATGTGCACACTGTGGCCTCCCTGTTCAAGCTGTACCTGCGGGAGCTCCCGGAGCCCGTCGTGCCCTGGCTGCAGTACGAGGATTTCCTGCTCTGTGGGCAGGCTCTGGAAGCTGATGAGACAAAGGTACAGATGCTTTTCTTTTCCTCCTCCTGGCCTTAAAATCAGGTTTCAGTGCCAGGGCACCGTGGTGAGCTGGAGGTGCTGAGTGCACGGCAGTATCAGCACAGCTTTGGAATCTGGGGAAGGGAAAAAGGAAAAAAATAAAAAGAAATCTCCCCCAAAGCCACTGGGATTTCCCAACTTGGCCACATGGGCTTGTGAATTTTAAAGCTTAAATTTCTTCTCTTTGGGGTTGAAGATGTCCTAAATGTTTCTACAAAAGACACTGGAGGAGATGAGGCAGGATCAGCTCTTGCAGAGCTCATCTCTCATGTCTGGGCTGGAGAGGGAATCTTCTCCTTCTGTGGCTGCCCCTCCCAGAGAGCCCTGCAGAGCCTCTCTGTGTCCCATGGAGAAAGGGAACCCCAGGGGAGCAGATCCAGGAGAATCAGAGGCATAGAATAACTAAGTTTGGAAAAGATGCCCAAGATCATCAACCACGAGCCAGCCCCACTCCAAGTGCCACCACTGACTCTGTCCCCAGTGCCACCACTGACTCTGTCCCCAGTGCCACCACTGAGCCCTGTCCCCAGTGCCACCAGTGACCCTGTCCTTAGTGCCACCACTGACTCTGTCCCCAGTGCCACCACTGAGCCCTGTCCCCAGTGCCACCAGTGACCCTGTCCTTAGTGCCACCACTGACTCTGTCCCCAGTGCCACCACTCACCCCTGTCCCCAGTGCCAGCAGTGTCCCCTGTCCCCAGTGCCACCACCCATGTCTGGAGCACTCCCAGGGCTGGGGACTCCCCACTGGGGGTGACCAGGAGGAGACCCCACACCAGCCTGGGGTGAGCTGGGGCCAGACGTGCCTGTGAACCCTCCTGGAGCTGTTTTCCACCCCTTAGGGCCACCAGGAGCTCCTGAAGCAGCTGTCCCTCCTCCCCAGGGACAACTACAACCTCCTCAGCTACATCTGCAGGTCAGTGTCTGCACCAGGGCTTTGGGGTGGGGGAGCAGAAACGTCACCCCAAAGGATGACTCCTCCAGGCAGAGCCTTCTTGAGCTGTGCTTTGGCTCCCTTTGAGTCAGCAGATCCTGATTTTTGTAGAGGAGAATTTCAGCCCCTGGGATAAACCCCCTGACAATGTCTGAGCAGGAATCACCACCCCCAAACTCACTTATAAATCCCTGAGAACTAAAACCAGGTCTAGTTTTCCTGGACAAAAGCCTTGTGCACCAAAACTTCTGGGCTTCACCCAACCTGGGTGTTTTTTTTTTTTTATTTTTTAATTTTTTAAATTTTTTATTCTGGTACCAGTAAGACCCAGCTCCAGTTCAGTTCTAAGGCTGAATGTTTCTGTCCTTGTGACTGAGAGGAAGAGCTGGGAGGATGAATCAGGACTTTTTCATTCCACCTCTGATGTGAAATATTTGCTCTGGAATTCTGGCAGGTTCCTCTACGAAATACAACTGAACTCCAGTGTCAACAAGATGAGTGTGGATAACCTGGCAACAGTGATAGGAGTGAACCTCATCAGACCCAGGATAGAGGACCCTGCAATTATCATGAGAGGTAAAAGGGACTCCTGGAATAAGTGCCCTAGGAGCAGCTGGCATGCTGAAATCCTGAGCTGCATCCACAGCCTCCAAATTAAAGATTTTCTGTGGTGGAGCTGAAAGAAAGCCAGAAATGTGCCCAGGCACAGTGAGCACAGAGTCAAGCCATGTGTTTGTTGGGCTGTAAAGGTTTATGATGACAAAAACCCCTCAGGAACTGACAAAATGACAAAAACACCCCACTGCATGTTCCCTCCATGGAGCTCAGCAGGTTCAGGAATTTGGTGAGGTAATTTCTGTGCTGCTTAGAGCAGGAAGGTGTAAAATCCTTCTTGGGGGAACAGAGGAAACTCAAGGAAATGTGGCTCCTCATTTCCTTTCACTCCTTACATTTACTTTCTTTGGCTTTGTGATCCTGCTCCTTGTTTTCTGTTCCATTTCCATTTCAGACACCGAGCAGAAAACCCAAGTGCAGGGAGGGATCCTGTGGCACTGGGTTTGCCCCTGACAATCTCTAGTTCCTCCAGGCACACCCCAGGTCCAGAAGGTGATGACTGTGCTGATCAGTGACCATGAAAAGCTCTTTCCCCCATCCAAGGACATGCCTCCCTCCCCACCTGCCCCAGAAGCTGAGAAGAAAGCTCCTGTCCCTCGCAGCTCCGTGGGCTGGGGGGCTGCAGAGGAGCCCACAGCACCCAGAGGCTCCACCCAAAGGCAAATGGTGAGGATGGATCCCAGGGAATCATCAAACCTGTGTTTTTTGAATGTGTGTTCACTGTGGCAGGCTCTGACAGGGCAGCAAGCCCTGCAAGCATTTGCTATTTATAGGTTAAAAAGCTGTGTCTGTCACCCCTGGAATATTTACATCAGGATGATGTACATAAACTTTCCACTTTCCTGTGGAAAATCTGCTCTTCTGGGGAATATGAAAACTCCCAAAGCTTTTTGGCTGAACAGCAGAGCACATGAAACTTTTTCAGCTCAGGCTGGTGAAGGGAAAACATTGAGGATTAAAGGCTTTTCTTCAAAGGAATCTCTGCAAAAATGGTAAACGTGGTGCAATTCAAAATGGTGTTTTTATGGAAAAGCGTGGCCATTGCTCCAGCATGTTGAAATGTGCCCTTTTAAAGCCTGCAGGGACAGCAGTGGCTGTGACCTGCCTGCTCCAGGGCTGCTTTTCTGTTTTGCAGAGGGATCACCCCAATTCCAGCAGCTGCCCTGGCCCAGCTGCCACCTCGAGTGTCCCCGGGGAGGACACGGAGCCCAAAGACACCCAGGGCACGTGGAAAACACAGGCAAGGAAAAGAACTCAGACTTTGCCCACGAGGAAATCCTCCCTGGCAGCAGCTCCAGGGGAGAAGGGCAGCAAGGAGAGCAACAATGTCCTGGCCAGTGACTTCTGGAAAGGCAGCACACGCCCCATGGCCTTGGATGGACACAAGAGAACGTTGTCTCATGATCTTTTCAAGCTGCTCGACCTGCACAGGGCTTCAGCCTTGGACAGTGGCCCCCCCTGCCAGGCAGAGAGTGGGGAGGGCAGTGGCTCCAGCCCCAGCCCTGCCAGCAGCATCTCTGAGAAGGAATTCCTGCCCTGCTTCAGTCCCTGCCACGAGCCAAAGGAGCCAGCCAGTCCCAGGCTGAGCCCTGCTGAGGAGCCCAGCCCCGAGCAGGAGAGCAGGGAGCTCCTGCAGAGCACCATCCTCAAGCTGGAAAAGGATATGGAGGCACAGAGAAATGACTACGAGGGGCAGATTAAAAGGTAACTGCAGGGAGCTGCTTTCTGCAGAGTGGGAGATGTGCAGCTCCTGTTGTGACAGCAAACACTGCACTGATGATTTACCAGCAGTGTATAATAGCAGTGATTAGTGATCAAATACAGTAATTAGCAGGCTGTCTAAAAATCACTGAGCTGCACTGCATGAGCTGTGCTCTCATCACAGTGGGTGATGGATTATTACAGCATCAGTGCTCCACAGCTCTGATCACATCATCCCATGGCACTGCAATGTTCCTGCATTCCTTTGCACGGTCAGAATTCCTGATGTTACCATGACATTGGCCTGTTAGACTCTCCAGAATTCACCAGTAGCATCATTACACCATTGGTTGTAACCATCAGCCCCATGTTGTTATTTTATTATGATTATTATCCCATTATCAATACACGTGTATCATATTTATTGATTTATTGCATCAAGTTATGTGGCCACTGAAGGGCTCAGGACAGCATCTCTGGCTTGTTTTGAGGCTGAGGTGAGAATCCTTGAGAGCCAAATGTTTTCCCAGCCCCAGTCCAATCCAGTCCAATCCAACCCAATCCAGTCCAGTCCAACCCAATCCAGTCTAATCCAATCCAACCCAGTCCAATCCTTTCATGCTCTGTTTCCCTTCACAGTCTCCAGGAGGAGAACTATGAAGTCTGGGCCAAGGTGGTGAGGCTGAAGCAGGACATGGAGCAGGAGAAGAGGAAGTGTGGGGAGCTGGAGCTGAGGCTGAGGAGCGCCGAGCGCGAGCGGGAGGAGCTGGAGAAGAAAAACAAGATGCTGAGGAGCAGTTAAAGAACTTAACTAAACCCACGAGTAAAACTGGTGCCAAAACCAACTAGGAGGAGACACCCAGCTTTTCACAGACCCCAAATGCAGCTGCACAAATGCACAGGAACTGCAGGTTCAGAGCCAAGGATTTGTATTGTCCAGTGTCCTGCTCCTGCCCACAGGCCACGGGGAGGAGGGAGAGCAGAGCTTAGAGGCTGGTTCATGCACTGAACCAGGAAATCTCAAAAATATCCTTTAGCTTTTTTGGGTGTGTTTATTTCAACTCTTCTTTCAGCTGCTCAGGTAACCTGGAGAACAGACCAACACTTCCTGCTGCTCAGTCAGAATTGCACTCAGAAATCCAACCCCTAAGTGACTCCAGGGGTTTTCCTTTGCACAGAACCCCAGAGACCACAGAGCTCCTCCCTGTCCTGCCCTCAAACCTGCAGGGAATGATTGTCCAGAGACCTCCTGGGTCTGCTGCAAAATCCCAAAGACCCACAGCCAAGGTCCTCTGCTCTGCCAGGGATCAAAGCTGAGCACAGGGATTTAAATCTGACTGAAATGTTTCAGATCTGAGCCTTGGTGGTGGGAAATCTCAGCTTTGCAGAGGGGTGGACATCATGGAGAGGAGCCCCAGGGAGGGAGGTGGCCTCAGCCATCCTCCCTGCCCACCCACACCTGCAGGTCCCACACACCACAGGAGCTGTGTCCTCAACTCTCTTTCATTTTCTTTCTGCTGCTTTCCAAGTCCCCACTGTGGGACCTTCCCAGCACTCAGAGGTTCCAAAGTGCCTGCACCATTTCACAGCTGAGTCTTCCCTGGGATTTCAGATGACCTTGACAGAGCTGCTTCAGTGTTTATTTGATTTTTTTACCTCTGCAAGAAGCTCCTCAACCATCTGAGTGTGAGGCCCAGGAGTCACTGGGGAGAAACTTCTCCGTGGGGTTCAGGAGCAGCATCATGAACATCTGGGCTGGAAATGCCACACGCTCCTTTCTGCAAAGATCAAAAGTGTGAAGAGGCCAATAATTCCTTCACAGCAGGCTGGAATGACGTGCAAAGGCTTGGCTGAGGCTCAGCAATCTCCACGATGAGGACAAGTGCACGTTATTTAAAATAAACTGCACATTCCTCCGCTTCCGCTCCGATAGGCAAAGCAAGCCCAGGGCTCACAGGGGCTGCTTTGAAGATATTCCACCCATTAACATTTGCAGTTTATAGAGGTCAGCTGTGGAAGAGAGACTTTCCAAGAGAGGTCAGGTGGGCTGGAAATTCCTGAGAGCCTGGAGCAGAGAGAGACACGGGCACCTTGGGAGCTGCTGCAGTCGGGTGCTGTAAGATAATGAGGATTTCTTTTTTTTTTTTTAAATGAGCTTTTTCCAGAGATAGAGAGCCATGAACTGCCCATGCCAGAGCTGTGGAATTGCACCCTTTTCATCCCTGAGGGGGTGGGTGTCCTCTCTGCCCAGCCCAGAGCCTGCTCTGGATTTTCTGCACTTGCACATCTGCTGCAGACCCCACAAGGTGAGATCCCAAAACCTGACTGGTGCCCAGCCTGCATTTCCTTCCTCCCTCTATTCCTGCAGCCAGGCCATGATGCTTTCTGGGGTGGGAGCAGCAGAAAATCTCTCCTGCTCCTGGGGCAGGGGCAGTAAAGGACATTATGAACTCACAGTGAGGGTTTCGTGGCCTTTCAGCTCAGCAGGTTTTGGGCATTGCCTCTGGATCCCCTGGAGATGCTGCTCCTGTCACATAAAAACACAGCAGAATGTCTCTACCACAGAGAAAAAAGATCCTTTCCAGACCTGATCTGTAGGCTTGGAAACCTCCAAAAAGACATTTTCACCCCTTACCCTCCCACTGTGAGGGACACAAGAGCTTCACCAAGGTGATAACACTGAGATCAGACCGAAGATTTTCCTCTCCTTTTATGTGACATGGCTTTCCAAATTAGAGCTGTTAAACCACAGATCCCAGTGCATCACAAACTATTGAATCATGCAGTGTGGGATGAGAGCAAGATACCTTTTAGGCCATCCTTTCAGTCCCCTCACTGCATTCTTTGTCCTAGGGCAGAAAGTCTGTTTTGCTCTTCTCAGGTATTTACTAAATAAATTCATTTAGAATTCAGTCTGTTGTATCCAAGGGTTTGGTCGGCGTGAGAGGCAAGAAAATAAAATGATCCTTCTCACATTATTGTGTTTGGATCCCAAGGCAGTCACACTTAGGGTGACTTATCCCCCCCTATTTATCAAAGCTGTGTTTTTGGCACGATAGGAGCTTTCCTTTTTTAGCCTGGCCAGTGCACAGAGGAGCACGTTGCAGGGGGAGGCGAGGTGGACGTGCAGGAAGTGTCCAGCCATGCTGGGGGGGTTTGTCCAGGCCCCAGGAGCAGGGAGAACATGTTGTTCTCCCTGGCAGTTCCAGAGGGATGCAGTCCATCCATCCATCCATCCTTTATTTACATGGGAGCTGAAAGATGCCCCCAAACCAGGCTGCTTTTGGGAAGAAAACACCCCCAGGCTGGGTGGGGGAGCAACTCTTCAGCAGGGTGGGGAGGGAAACTTGTCCCAAAGGTTGGCAGCAGTGCCCCTGTGCCACTTCTCCTGTGTTTTCCTGCCACCTTGCTGCAGCACTGGGATCTACACAGGCACAGTGGCCTGCAGGAGAAACAAACTGGGGAAAAGAAACGTCCTGGTAGTGCCAGGGAACACAGCAGGAGGCAGCTGGGGTAGCAGGGGCTACACTGCAGGAGGATGCAGCCACCATGGAATGGGACTGTGCCAACACCCTGACTGACTGACGGGTGTCAGCTTGGATTCTGACTCTGGCAGGGGTTGGGATTGTTCTTTGTAACACTGCATTTCTATTTTAATTTTCCTAGTAAAGAACTGTTATTCCTAATTCCCATATCTTTACCTGAGAGCCCCTTAATTTCAAAATTAAAATAATTTGGAGGGAGGGGGTTTACATTCTCCATTTCAAAGAGAGGCTCCTGCCTTTATTGGCAGACACCTGTCCTTCAAACCAGGACAAGTTTCAGGTCACACCTGAGGGTGCTCAGGGGCTGGGTGGGGACAGTGGAGGCTGATCAGGGCAGAGTGGGGACACCTGAGGGTGATCAAGGTGACAATGGGGGGTGATCGTGTGACTGAGTGAGAACAATGGAAGGTGATCAGGTTACAGGGCGGGGACACCTGAGGGTGATCAAGGTGACAATGGGGAGTGATCATGTGACTGAGTGAGAACAATGGAAGGTGATCAGGTTACAGAGTGGGGACACCTGAAGAACCTCAAGGTGCTTCAAGGGAACACCTGGCTGGGGCCTGACACCCAGATTAGGGACAAGGTGTCAGGGCCAGAATGCCAGGGAAGGTTTATCTTTGGTTATCTTTGCCTGAGAGCCCCTTAATTTCAAAATTATAAAAATTCAGAAGAAGGGGGTTTACATTGTCCATTTCACAGAGAAGCTCCTGCCTTTATTGACAGACACCTGTCCTTCACACCAGGACAGATTCATTGGCCCAAGAAATCAACACCTCTCTCAAAACATACTTTTACAAAACATCACATCTCTCACACACCCTGCAGGTGCATAACCATTGTTAAAATTTGTTGGCCTTGTAAAGGCCTGAGAAAGGCAAGGCCTCAAGGCTGCTTTTTCCCTGGTTCCAGCAGTATCCAACAGCAAGAACCCACAGAGGTGAGCAGCCAGCCCAGCAGAGGAGGAAATATCCCATTTTTTCCTGAGCCCATAATGGAGGAAGCTTCCCCAGAAGCCCTTTCTCACAGCCCTGTCCCCGAGGTGTCCCTGCACCCCGAGTGGCCAAGGGCACCGTCAGGGCCGCGGGTGCTGCGGTGGAAATTCACTTTATCAGTGAAAGCACGATGTGATATCCCAGCCCTGCTCACAGCATGTCCTGATAGCAGGGGCTGGCACAGGGCAGCGTTCTGACATCTCAGCTGGGCCCAGCTGCCCCAGCCAGGGGCAGATTTGCCCCCAGCCAGGGCTGGGCTTCGACCTCTGGCTGAGGAAAGGAGGGGAAGGCTTGGCCTGGCACCTGCACCCTGAGCATGTGAGAGGGAAATCTTTCCTTTCCCTGGCACTGCTGCTGTGTTTCCTTCCTGGTCTCCCTGATAAAGGCTGCCTCAGGCTGCCCTCCAGCCTCCCCTTGAGCTCCACGTGCTCTGGGTGAGATCCACACTCAGCCCCTAAGGCCAGGGGGGGTTTGAGTGTTTTCAGCGACACCTTTGCCCTGTGTGTCCCTTCCTGGAGCTCCAGGGATGGATCTTGGAGCGCTGTCAAGTGTTCCCTTCACATGCATCCACATTTCTGATGCCACTAAAAGTCTGGTGCTCATTTGAAGTGCTGAGAGCTCTGTGGAAATGCCTTTCCAAAAGGAGTCAGGAGGTCAGCCAAGCACCCCAAGGACAGTTGTTCCCAACACAACAGCTCCAGACAGCGCTGAGGAGTGAAAGGTCAAAATATCCACTGGAAACTGGAGTGTTGTCACACCCTGGGAAGGGATGTTTCCTTGGGGACTGGGAATGTGTAGCTCCCTTGCTATATCCCTCCTATCCTGGGTAAAGAAAGCTCTGTAACGTGTGAAATGGGGATAAATCACATCCACAGTCTGCAGGGGACAGGGGACATGCTCAGAGACTCATTATCTCCACAGAGCTGGACCTGTCCCCTTGCTGGCAGGGGAAAGGTGTTGGTGTGGGGTCAGGGACAGCATGGGGAGGGATGGGAAGGCAGCAGCAGATTAAATTGCTGTCAGCCCCCCTGACCTGCTCCTGCCACCCAGACCTGAAGCCTCACTGGTGATGGCAACCAGGATGGCTTTTAAAAGTAAAATTGAAATTTTAAAAATAAAATTGCCTTTGCTCCATTTGTCAGCTGTTGAGAAATCAGAGGCAGACAGAGCAGAGGGGGTGAAGCTCCCTCACATCCCACCCTAACCTTGGAGCTTGGGCGTGGTTGAGCTGAGCCTGAGCTTGAGCTGAGCCTTGTTTGCAGGGCTCAGGCTGCTCTTTGCTTCCCTCTGCTTGACCTTCCCATCCTCACTGGGCTTTGGGACCAGGGCAAGGAGCCCTTAGCCCATGGTCCTGCACCAGAATGCTGCACCTGCAGTGCCTGGGCCAGAGTCTGCACCTGAGTGCTCAGCTCAAACCAAACTGATCCATTTGTGTCAGTCTGCACCTGAGTGCTCAGCTCAAACCAAACTGATCCATTTGTGTCAGTCTGCACCTGAGTGCTCAGCACAAACCAAACTGATCCATTTGTGTCAGTCTGCACCTGAGTGCTCAGCTCAAACCAAACTGATCCATTTGTGTCAGTCTGCACCTGAGTGCTCAGCACAAACCAAACTGATTCCTCTCTCTCTCCCAGTGAAGGTCAGCCCATTGAGGTGGCAGATTTTTGCTTTTCCAAAAGGCACAGGAGTGATGGAACCTTTGAAAATGTCTGCAGGGCACACATGAAACACAGCCAAGACTTGGGGCTCCTGAGTCCCAACTTACAGTAAAAATATTTGTGATAATAACTTGATCACCAGGCTTGACCCTTCCTTTTAGTAACTTTGGGCTGAAGGTTTGGGGCCGGAAGTGTTGACAATAATGGTGTGTGGTTTCATCCCCTGGGAAGAGCAGTGCAGGAGCAGGGTGGTTATTGCCAGGAGAGCAGCTGGGATGGGCACAGAGGTGCAGTTCTGCATTCCCAGAGGTTTGATGGTGTCCCAGTGGCTCCCAGTCCCCCTGGGGCTGCTGTGTTCCCATGGCAAGGCCCAGCTGTGTCCAAGGGGGACAGAGCAGGGCTCCTGCAGCTCTGGCAGCTGGCTGAGCCCTTTGCAGCTCCTCTGCCTGCTCTGGAGCTCATTAGTGCAGTGCCTGAGCAGGGTCAGGGCTGGTGAGGGGAGCACACCAAGCGCTGCCTGCTCCGCTCCCCTGCCAGTAACTCCCTGCTCATTATCTCCAGAGCACTAATTAGGGCCTGCAGAGGAAGCACGAGACACACAATCAATATTATTGGGCCAAATTTGCAGCTGGTGTAAATTGTTGATGGGCAGAGAACAAGAAATCCCAAGGGAAGAGGAGGGAGCTCAGCGAGGAAAGCAACTGTGGATGGAAGCAGCTGCCAGAATAAAAATTGGTCAAAATTGATGCAAAGCTCCAAGGCACATTTAGGATTGCAGGTTACATTTGCATTATGTTGCTATTCTGTGTCTGCCTCAGCAGCAATCCACTGCTGTAAGTCCAATTGAACCCCTTCAGCCCTTTGCAGCTGCTGACCCCGTGGTCTCCCCCTGCCCAGGGCTCAGGGCACAGCAGGGGAGAGCAGAGTGAGCAGCCCTGCACAGCCACACAGGGATTGCAGCAATGCTGCCAGGGCTCCCTCTCCCTCCAATTCCTTTGCTCTGCTTCCAGTTCAGGGGTCAGGGGTCAGCCTGGAGGCTCCTCTGGGCTGAGCTGGGCATCTGAAATCAGGGAATCGTGGAAGGGGTTGGGTTGGAAGGGACTCAAAGCCCACCCAGTGCCACCCCTGCCATGGCAGGGACACCTTCCCCTGTCCCAGGCTGCTCCCAGCCCTGTCCAACCTGGCCTTGGACACTTCCAGGGATCCAGGGGCAGCCACAGCTCCTCTGGGAGCCTGTGCCAGGGCCTGCCCACCCTCCCAGGGAACAATTCCCTTCTTACATCTAACCTGAATTTATTTAACCTCAACTAATTTTAACCTAAATTTCACAAATACCCTAAAAGCTGGCAGTGCTAAAAGCAGGCAGAGCTGGAACAGCTGCAGCTTTGCTCTCCCAAAGCTTTGCATCCCCACTGTGCCCGAGCAGGCAGCGGTGACAGCTCAGGAAATGGATTCCACCAAATCTCACAACAACTGATGGGAACTGCTCTAATCTCTGGCAGATAAGGAGTTGCTACAGCAAAGCCAACATAAACCTGAGCTCCCTGGCAGGCTGGGCTGTTGTTTAGCTGCTGTTGCTAGCCAGCTACTGTACCTGATTGCAGAGACCACCCTGCCTCTAAACCTTCTCACTTAACTCGACACATCCATTTTCAACACCATGTGAGCTGCCAGCCTGGCCAGGCTCAGTCACACAGGGCTGAAGGACATGGCCTGGGGAGCTGCAGGCAGCATCCCTCAGCCTGGAGTCACCACAGGCACAGCTGGCAGCAGCTCCTGCAGAACACTCATGTTCACCTGCAATGAATGCAGCTGCCCAGCTAAACTAAAACACCCTGGATTGTCTTTGTTGGCCATCACAGAAAACGAAATATTTGGAGATGGGGAACGAGCCAACACCCTCCTGTTCAGGAAGCATTGCTCTGTGCCACAGAAATCCATCCTTCTCATATAATTTCCTTTATTGCAGCCTTGTTGATTGCTTTTATCCCCCCTTTTTCCTGTCTTTACTTAAAAAGTACAATCAAGAGTATTGCTGAGCCCTTGAAATGCTCAGCAGGAGGTGGATCAGTTTGTGCTGGGAGCAGAATCACACTGAGCACATCCTCAGGGCCAGACACACCTGGGTGACTCTGGGCCATGCCAGGGCTTAGCCCCAAACCTTTTCACACCCAGGAAAATCACATTACATGGCTCAGTCCAGGGGGGAAACCCACAGCATTTCTCCTTTTAGCATCAAAGCAGGAGTTCAGAGGACATTGAGGGTCCTGTTTTGTGGCTGTTTTCTGCTTTCTGTGGCACAGCACCTCCCTGGCTCCCTGCACCCCTGACATTGCCTGGGCCAGAAACACCCAGCTGTGGCCAAAGCACTGATACCCAACAATAATACACTGCACATCATAAACCTCTTCTTCCAAGGGGTGCTGATAAGAATTTCCATTTTTAGTCTAGGGCAAATGAACCATTCAGCCTTTATTTGTTGCTGCTGCACTTGAAGAGGGAGCAGAAGCTAATTTTTTAACTTTTCCTGTAAATAATGCATTAATGAAGACAGATGGGTCAGCAACATAAACAAAAGCTCTATCTCAAGCTGGTTTTGTTCTGGTTTTGTTTCCCAATATAGTAAGCACCACCCCAGTTCCCATCCTATTAACAGTGTTTGCACTCCAAATGTTGAACTGGGTTATAAGGAAGTTTAAATTAACACTGGGCTGTAGTTTTTCAAATGTTTGAAGCAGATGTTCAAGTGCCACGAAATCTTCCTGTTTTGGGTTTTTTTTTCCCCTTCCCCCCCCACTAAAATCTACTGGGATTTTGCAGGGCTTTGGCTCAGTGTGTGTCACAGAAAATCCTAAACTGCTCCTCTCCCATCCTGCTCTGGGTAACCCAGGCATCAAACTGCCTGGGGCTGTCAAAAATCACATTTTCCTGTGGTAATTGTGCACTGCTGCAGGTTGTGGTTCACTTTGCTCTCTGAGCAGTCTCAGAAAGGCAGTGCAGAAGTTTTGGAGAGGAGGAATTTGGAACAGGTTCTGGCTGCTGCTTTGGATGATTTTTCTGAAATGAGCTCGGTTTTGGGGAGGTTCATCTCATGCCTTTATCTCCAGAGGAGCTGCTCACCTGGCAGGGCACAGACACCTTGGAAAGAGATGTGTCCACAATATCAAGGAACACATTTCCCCAAAGATTGGCATTTGGGCCCCAAAAGGGATAGGCATGAGCCAGCCCAGGGAGGGGGTGCCCTGCTCTCCTGGCTGAACAGCTCCTGCTCCCCAGGCTCTGAGACCACCCCAAAGAGCCCAGAGCAAGGGCAGGGCCAGCAAAACCACACTGAGCTGTCAGGATTGGCACTCAGAAATTTGGGAATCTGTCTCCTCCCAGCAGGGTGAGCCTGGGCTGCTGGGCACAGGCAGGGAGGGAAAATGCAGGGAGGCTTTGGGGAGAAATCTATTTGGGGAATTGCAGCCCACGTGCAGAGAGCTCAGAGATAGAGACCCCTTAGGGGAACCTCAGCCTTCCAAGTGCTTGGTGAAATCTGCCCTGGGTGCTGAGTGTTGGCTCAGGAGACAGAGCTGTCACTGCTCCTGCACAGCCCCAGCAGTGAGGAGGGTGCCTGGAAGTTCAGGCTCCTCTGGAGGCTCTGTGTGTGTGCTTTAGGAGCAGCAATCCAAGACCAAAGCTCTTCCCTCAGCTCCCTCTCTGACCTGATCCTTGCTCCCACCCCTGTTCCTGCCTGTTTAGCCTGAAAGCACTGCCTGGAATTTTATTCAGCATCCAGCAAAAAGGGGGCTCCATAACTGCTCACAATTTCTTACACATGTTCAACTAGAAACAGATAAAAGCAAAGATCCTACTGATGCTGATCTCAGTGAGACAGGCTTGTTTTAATTGCTCACAATAATTCAGAGATGGATGGATGGATGGATGGATGGATGGATGATAGATAGATAGATAGATAGATGATAGAAAGAGATAGATAGATAGATAGATAGATAGATAGATAGATAGATAGATAGATAGATAGTTCCACACTGAAGCCATATTCTCCCAAACCTTTCTAAAATTAAGATTGAAGATTTAAGTAAAAAACCTGCTGACATGTTGAGGTAAAATAGGTCAGAAATGAAAGGAGAATCAGTGCACACCAGACTTTAATGTGACAAATAAAATCTTTTAGAAACAGAATTCACAGTACTAATGTGGATGGGTGGATGGAAGGAAGGAACATAGAAACAAAGAAAATGAAAATATGCAGTTGAACATTTTTTCAGGGACTTGGAACATTTTTTCAGGGACTCCTGGGACTCCCAGCTTGGCAGCCCTGGCTCTTGTCACACCCTCACCCTGTTATTTGTGAGTGTTGTGTCTATTTGGACAGGGGCTTTAAAGCCAAGCACTTCTGAACTTGCAGAAGCTGCCTTGATTTGCTGCTTGGGGAAAGATCTTTAGGAAATAACTGCCCCCCAGTTTTTTTTTGGTTTTTTTTTGTCTGGTCTCTGTCATTGAACTGCATGAACATGCAAGAAATGCCTTTGCAGGGTTATATTGTAAGAAAGGGCAAAGGGAGGGTTTTGCTCCTAAAGCAGCTGTGGAGTCCTGCCAGACACCCCTGACAAATGAAACAACATTCCCAGGAGTTCTGATCTCAGGTGCAGCTGAAGGATTCAAGAGATGCTCAGTTTTCTCCCAGAATAGCCCAGTGAGACACAGCTTCACTTCTTTCACCACAAACTCTGGCTGAAATCCTCCCTGATCAGCAGGTCAGTGCTCATTTCTTTATAAAGAGAGGTTACATCAACAGACTGGCTACCCCCTGCTTCTGAAGGACTGGGTTGGTATTTACTGACAATTTCACTGAGCTTGTAGAAGCTCCCACGTGCAGCTGATAAAATGACACATTGCCTGTGTTTGCTTTGTACCAGAGCATGGCACAGACTGTGCTGTGCTCCAGCAAATCCCTGCCAGGCTGAGACAGGGTGAGTCTGAGACAGGGTGAGTCTGAGACAGGGTGAATCTCTGAGACAGAGAGTGAGTCTGAGACAGAGTGAATCTCTGAGACAGAGAGTGAGTCTGAGACAGAGTGAATCTCTGACACAGGGTGAGTCTCACATCCAGGGTGAGTCTCTGACACAGGGTGAGTCTCTGAGACACAGAGTGAATCTCTGAGACACAGAGTGAGTCTCTGACACAGAGTGAATCTCTGAGACACAGAGTGAATCTCTGAGACACAGGGTGAGTCTCTGACACAGGGTGAGTCTCTGAGACACACAGTGCAGGCACTGCTCTGCTTTGCATTGTGGCCACTTGGGAATTTAGTGAGACTTCCCGTGTTTATGGGTGGTTGCAGTGGGTTATTTATTGTTTGTAGGGCACAGCTTTCCCTGCAGCCTGTTCAGACTTTGGTGCTGGCAGGGGAGGATGGGGGAAGGCAGGGAGGGCAAATCTCAGCCACGGGAGCGCCGCAGAAATGAGATGATAAAAGCAAATGTCGGATTATCTCCCTCATGCTGGATTATCACTCCTAACAAGGTGAATGGCTTGTCTTGGCAAATGGCTTCATAAGAATCGTGGATAGTTTTGAAAGGCTCTGTGTGGTCACACTTCAGCCCTTGGCTGCTGCAGCTGATGGCAGCAGAGCAAATGTCACAGCTCTCCCAAATTCCTCCAGCGTGCCATGAGCCACGGGCCTGATTGCAGAGTGGCTCTGGGGAAAGGTTGTCAGGGTGTCAGTCACTCCCAGGGTGAGGAATAAAGCAATATCACAGCCCAGTGTGCAGGCCACTATCTGCACACTGCATAACTCGACATTAAACTACACAGCTGAGCACTTAGAGCTGTGATACCCCTGCAAGAGGAGCTGTAAATTGGAGGAGACCACACTCCAGAACTCCCCTGAAATCACTGCAGTGAGGGAGCAGCTCTGCAAGTGAGGAGGAAACTGAGCCATGTGGAATTTACAAGTATCCAGGGGAGGGAAAAGAAGTCAGCACCCTCATTCTGTGTGCCACACAACTCAACAGAGAGATTCCATGTGAAGTAGGGTCAGTACAAGGTTTTATCCAAGTGGGATTACACACAAGCACAAAAATAAAACATTCTGTATTCTACATTATATTACAAAGGCAGGCAGTCAATAAATAGGACAATAAATTATGGGAAGCACAGAAGAGTATGTGTGAAAATGGGTGAAATTGGGTTTAGCTGGTGTGTGATAAAGTCTTTGGTGTTCATTCCCATGAAGTGTTGGAGTGATTCTTTCAAAGACCCTTATCACTTCCAGGGAAGATAACTTTCCCTTAAAAGTGTAAAACAGATGGAGGGACAGTGCAGTAGGCTCTGGTACAGGCTAAAAGAGTCAACATCACTTACACTTTCCCAAGAATCTGACAAATTTGCAGCTTAGTATAAATAAAGTGACGGGTCTATTGTTTCTCAGCTCCAACACCTCCTTATCACCAGGATTTGTTGCAGAAGAGTGGTGGAAACATGGCATGTGACTGCATCTGTAGAGTCTGGGGGGAGGAACATCCCTGGGAATGGACAATTCAGCATTTAGAGAGAGGGAAGATGCTCATGTCCCACTGGCACGAAGGGTTCTGCTGCACTGCTGGCACTGCTGGGCCATTCCAGTTGGATTATGCAGCTGCAGCTGATGGGATTTACTGACTGGGAATGGGAACTGGTTCTTAGCTGGTGGGAATTTCGAGGACAATTTTAGCTGGTACAATTCCAAGGGTTCACGAAATTTATTGCAGTTCCTTCTGCCACCTAAAGCTCTGGCCCTGGAGAGCCAACCCACAGCTGCTGCAGCAAAGCCAGAGCTGCCTCAGAGGGATTTTGTCATAAACCTGCACAGGGGGAATTTCTTGCCTTGGGCCATGCCTGGCACTGCTCCTGGGCCACTTGCTTTCCTAAGAAAGATGGAAAGGGAATGGTGCCCTTCTGCTCCAGATGCCAAATCATCCCTGTCAGTTACCTTTGACTGAAACAGGGAAAGAGTGAAGGAAGTATTAAGAAAAAAGGAAAAAAAAATTCACCTTCTTTGTGCCTTAGTGATTCAGGGGCTTGAGAATTATCAGGATGTAAGCTCTACAGAGATGAATTAAGAAAAAAGTGAGCACATATAGACCTTTATAAGATATTACAGAACACTGAATAATCCAGGTGTGATTGCCCATCACTCGTGTATCTTTAACAGCTCTAGGAAAGCCCTGGAGATGCCAATCAACATTGATAAAGTACAAAAATATGCCTTTATTTCCATGAATTTAGATGTGCCCTTTTGGCACCAAGAGCCCTCCCAAACAATCCAGTGATCAGCTCCATGCCCTGACAGGAGGAGAGACTCGGCTGCGATCTGGACAGCAAAGAGCAGCGAGAAGGAAGCAAATGGAACAAAATATACAATCCCTACACCACGTGCCCATTCCCCATGACAGGAAACATACAATTATCTGTACAGGCCTCATTAAATAACCTCATTAAATAGCAAATCCCAAATGTACAAATTTACAGACTGAATCATTAAATACTCCCCCTGTGCCCTCCCCACGCGTGCGTTCCCTCCTACTATCTGCAGCCACACTCTGACACCACCATGCCCTCGTACTTGAACTTGTAGGTGACCACCCCTGCATCCAGGTAGAGGATGGAGATGGGGTCGAGTTTGGTGGGCACGCAGCAGGCCTTGGAGGCTTTCTGGGGGTTCTTCAGGTGAACCAAAGTCTTGACAATGGCGTGTTTGGTTGGCGTGACGTGCTCCGTCAGGGGGTAGGCGCACACCCCGTGGCACTCGTAGGCTTCGTACCCGGCCGGGGCGATGATCCAGGAGTCCCAGCCAATCTCCTTGAAGTCGATGTAGAGCGGGCTCTTTTTGCAGTAGTTGCCCTTGGCGTTCCTGCGGATGCGGGCGGTGGAGTCGTAGATGATGTTGGAGCGCATCTGGAGCAGCGCCTCCTCCCCGGGCTGCTCGTGGAAATTGCCAACCTCCAGGTGCTCCAGGTCCAGCAGCTGCTCGTGGTCTATCATCTCGTTCAGCTCTTCCTTCTCCTCCTTCCTGTCGTTGCTCTGGTCGTCAGAGTACACAACCAGCAGGGGCACGTGCTTGGCCTCGGAGTTGATGTCGATATCGAGTTTCCCTTCCCCGCCCTGCTCGTCGCCCTCCCTGCTCTCGATGTGAACCTCCAGGCGGTGCGTGGTGAGCCCTGCCCTGCGCCAGCGCCGGATGGCCTCGGTCACCTCGAAGCTCTCCCACTCGCTGCTCGTGCCGTAGATGTGCCTGGAGGCCAGGGCCACCATCCTCCTCTCCTCCCCAGCCCCCACGTGCATGTTCTCCAGCACCTCGAAAATGGTCACCTTCCTGTCCAGCCCTTCGTAGAGCCTCTGGTCCCGCTCCACCAGGGTGTAGAGCCTCAGCTCTGCCATGGTGATCTCCTCGTGGTGAGGGATGGAAACGTTGAACAGCAGCGGGTATTTCCGAGTTCCCGTAACGCCCGTGGGGTGGGAATCCAAGTCTGCAAAGGACACAAATCAAATGTTTTACAAGAGTCAATAAGTGCACAAGCACACGCACTGAGGGTCATCCTGCAGGTGGGGTTGCACCTGGTGTCCAGGAAAATGTTTTTTCAGCACTTCCCACAACTGTTCTTGGAAACAGGGCTGAGGTAATTTTAGATGTGTAAGGACAACAAGGTCCCAGCCATGCTGCAGACCTGCATTTAGTGATCCTCCTTCAGTCCCCAGCCTTTCCAGGGACCTCCTTGCCAAATGGAAGGTTTACATATTAAAAATGTGTTGCCTAATATTGACATAAAAATCACTTCTAGGTTGCTGCACAGCAACTATTTAAAAACAAGGGAAAACATTCATTGGTGCAGGAAGGCAGAAGGACGTGGCACTGGAGCCAACATGAAATGGGCAACATGTGGTCTGCAAGCACAAGAAATGTGTGTGCTGTAGTGTTCCTGTGCTAGCAGGAATTCCCTGCAGCTCAGACATGGAAAGGGCCAAGCACTGGAGAGGAGAAGCTGCTTTGGAAGATGTTTTACATCAGGAAGAGCAGCTGGTGACACCAGGGTGACCTGGCAGCCACAGCTCCCCTGCCACCAGCCCTGTGGCTTTGGGTGAGCAGCCAGCTGCCCTCAGCCAGGCCCCTGGGCACCTCTAGCAATAGAAGAGGTGTGAAGGACAATGTCTGCTGCCAGCTGGGCTGCACTGCCTGGCCTGGCTGCACTGCTGCTGCCTGCACAGAACATTCATTTCTTCCCAGATCTGCTCATGAGGGTGCTCTTGCTGCCTCCTTGCAACCCAGAAGGCAGATTGGGACACAGAGGTTGGAACTATAATTAATGAAAAGGCAAACTATTTGTAACCTCTTACTCCCTTCATCTCTGCCTTCCCTGATTTTTCTGTGTTTGTAGAAAAATGACTTTGATAAAGCCACAAGGCCTGGCCATGCTCCACCAGTGCACTTAGGCAAGCCATGAACCTCAGCATGTGACTTGTGCTGTTTAACTCCAGTTTGGAAGCTTTGAGCCACCTGCCTTTTTCTCTTTTTTTTTTTTTTTTTAATTTTATTTTTTTTTATTTTGCATTTTCATCTCTTCACAAATTAAAAAAAAAAAAAAAAAAAGAAAAAGAAAAAAGGGGATGGGACGGACGACTCTGCTTCCATTTCCCTGTAGCTGGTAAAGGTGGGGGCAGAACCAGGGTAGGAGCAGGCCCTGAGCACCTCTCACACAGCCAGGATGTGACTCTGCTCTTCACCTGGAGAGTCCATAGGGTGCTAGACCTCCTGCTGCTTCCAGTACACCCCTAGGAGGGATGGGAAGGGAGATTTGGAGTCCATAGAAGAAGAAAAAATTTCCTTTAAAATTTCCCTTTATTTCAAGAGCTACCACTGATTACAGCCCCATTTACAAGTAAATGTGGTCCATGGGTTAGAACAAAGAGCTAATTCCAGCCATGCCACCTGTTATATTTCTATACTAAGGGATTTAATGCATAGTAATGAAACTGCAATTATTGCCAGTTTTCATCTGGCAGGTGAGCAAAACAATTCCATGGTCTGCTTGTCCTGTCCTTCTCATTGCAAGCAATTAATTTCTTTACCAAACGAGCTCTTTAGCATGAAAGGGATGGTTCCTAATTATCCAGACTTTGAGGACACACGAAAACATGAGTTGCACAGTCCTCAAGCTGCACGTATTTGTGAAGCTGTGCTCCCATCAGCAGCCTCGCTTTGCATCTCACTGGTTTGGATTGGAAGAGATGAGAGAAAATCTGAAAGGGCAGAAATTTAAGGGGAGTTTTTGGGAGTTTTCCCCATTTGATGCAGAACTTCTGAAGAGGCACAGCAGGGCAGCACAGAGCTGCCAACACCACCTGGCAAAGGTCAGTCTGTGCCCTTTCACTAATGCAAACCTGAAGTTTTTCAGGTGGAATGATTTCAGATTTGCATCACTAAACCATGGGGTGTTTTATTCTTTACAACACTGTACTTGGCAATGTTTGTCCCATTATTTCTTTTCCAAACAGCACAAAATGAGAACAACACCTCCTGTGTGTGTGCCTTCACTCTGCTGCTGAGTGGAGACGGGCACAGCAAGGTGAGCAACTGGCCACCATTGCCTGCAACTGGTTTGACACCAACCCTCCAGTAAATTTTTCCACACTGAAGAAAAGGATATGGAAAGAAACTTAAACCACAGTGCAGAGTCTCTCCATACCAGAAACACGCTGTCCTGCCTGGAGATGGGAGCAGAGCAGGGCTTTGGGATTTCTCCTGGAATCTCACTGCCCTGCACAACTCAGGTGGCTTCACTCAGCCTCTCCTCACAGCTCATCATTTTGAGACAGCAAATGTTGACGAAAAAACAATAATGTCTTTAATTTCATTAATTAAACAAACAGAGGATGAGAGGCCTCATGGCAGCTTGAACAGCCACACGTTCCCCATGGTAACAGAACATGAATCAAAGCACTTGCATTTGCCAGGTGCATTAATGGATACTTGGAACTGTTTAGTTGAAAAATGCTTTTAGGATGAAACGTGTTGGTGTATAAAAGGTATTAGCAAATTACTGAATATGAGTGCTGCAGCATTATCTCATACTCGTTGAACTGAGGGGAACATGGAAGGAAAACCAGAGGAAAACAGAGAGGGAAATGGCACAAGGGCATTTGCTCAGCTGGTTGGAGCAGGGGGTTGATAATGCCAAGGTGATGTCTTTGACCCCTGTGTGGGCCATTCGCTTGAGAGATGGATTTGATGATCCTTGTGGGTCCCTTTCAACTCAGAATATTCTGTGATTCTGTGATAATTAGGTTTCTTTGGGTTTTGTTTGTTTTTATTAGGATATAGTCTGGTACTCCAAAGTAAAACCTACTGGTCATCAAAAATTCCTCTTCACTTATTTCTGTGTATTTTCTGGACTGTACACCAATGCCAAAGGAAGAAAACTTTACAAATGCCACAGGGATCAATAGTGAGAAGGCATTAACAGAAAGCTGTACTTGGTTAAGCTCATAATTTTAAAATATTGCATTCAAATATTGTATTAGCAAATACACTTTCAACAGTCTGTAAAAATGAGTCTTGCCTTAATTTCAAATATTACTTAAGGTATCCATTGAAAGAAATCAATCACCTAATTACAAATGATGTGTGTTACTATGTTGATAAAGAAATTGATGCACCAAAATCACACTTGTTACAGCCCCAATGTTAAAGGCACTCCTTCCCCAAAGCCCTGCAGTCACCAGAGCAAAGGACAAGGACTCTCTCAGCAGAGCTGGGCTCTGGGCAGCCCTGCCACAGCTGCTGATTTCCAAGGCCATCCTCACCAAAAGGCCCTGGCATGCTTCATGCCCTGTACCTGCTCAGGACTTTTCACACTGGCTCTAAAGATGCTCCTTTCTATCCAGTTCTCCCAGAGATGAGCAGCTCTTACCTTCATTTTTGAAGCTCCTGATGATGTTTGCAGAAGGCATCGATGTCCTGTCTGTGGCAAACCTGTTGTACAGCTCTAGCATGTACTCTGGCGGGTCCACCTTGGCCGACTCGTGCAGGGGGATGTCAGAGAGGTTCAACGTCTTCAAAAACTCATTTTTCATGTTCTGGAGCAGTGTGTTGAAATCAACCCCATCTTGCTCAGAGAGGATCTCATCGAAAAGAGGCACGTCTTCCTCCAGGGAAGAGTGCTCCAAGCTCAGGATGGGACTGCAGGCTGCAAGGTGAACCAGGAGGGAGAGGAGAGCCCAGAGCTGGAGAAGAAGAGCATCCATGGCTTCGCCCGCGCCCCCAACGCGCTCGCCGAGCTCTGCTCTGCTGCGGGCTCGGTGGCCGTTTTATTCACTGCCTTGTGTCACAGAGGGATGACAAGTTTGGAAGCTCTTGTCTTGAAACTTGTGATCCGTCCTGTCTGTCTGCCCCTTCCCCCTCCCCAGAACCAGGTCTGGTAATTGGATCTCGCTCTCCTCTATGGCCGCCTTGCCTCTCTTATCTCGGCCACTGGAAGCTGCTCACCAGATTTGTTGCTATCTCGCCATCCCCTCTCCCTTAATGAGCGTTTTGTAAACATTCTGTGCGGGACTCTCAGAGATAGGACAAGTTTCTCCTCAGAGAGGAGCTGCCCTTCCTTTCTCCCCCCTGACTTTGCCTGCCGTGTGTGAGCCGTTCCCATCCGCGCGCACTTCGGGCAAACACGTAAATTCCATAGAGC
The DNA here is from genome assembly GCA_030060385.1 of Muscicapa striata striata. NCBI lineage: Eukaryota > Metazoa > Chordata > Aves > Passeriformes > Muscicapidae > Muscicapa > Muscicapa striata. Next base: position 1,949,795 of record JAREIS010000254.1, read on the forward strand.
CTCTCTCCACATGCACCCATTTCTCACCCAGGGCAAACAACAGCTCCCTCTGCCCTTTTCAAAACTGTTTTAGAGTCATGTCTTTGTGTTAAACTTAAAAAGGAATTTCTTTGGGAAGAATTCCGTAAAACCCGGGAGAAGAGCTCTGGGTGCTGCCAGAGCACAGTCACCAGGCCCTGGATGCAGAGGAGAGGAGCTCAGGGTGAGCAAGGACAATCACACCCTCTGAGGAGCAGGGAGCTGGACTTGGTGATCCTCCTGGGTCGCTTCTGACTTGAGGTATTCCATGATTCCATGGCTGGAGTATTTGCAAACGGTTCAGGAAATCTTCATTTCCTTCATCTTCTATATGTGACTCAGCAAATCACACTTTCATGTGTTTTAGTCACAGCACTGCTAAATAAAAAAATGTTGAAAACACCAAAGGCCAACAGGTTCTGATTTCAGGTTCACATCAATTCAAACAGCTCAGGCACGCAGTGTGGAGAGTGCAGAAATGACTTTGCAAAAACCTGTGCTAAAATTAATGGTGCTTTTTGTGTTAGTGTGCAAATTTCAACAAAATGTGAGCAGTGTATGGGCAAAAATTGCTCTGGTTCCCAGATGACATTATCCACTTAAACCTCCCTGCTCTCCACAGACTTTCCAAAGTGCTCTTGTTTTGGCAGAGTGGCCAGAGCTCCGTGCCTGTCCCCAAGGGTTTCAGCACTCAAGATAAAGAGGCATTTCTGCTCGTGCTGCAAAGCTTTTCCTTGCACTAAGGACTCTACCCAAGGACTAAACCACTCACCTGCTGGGTTTTCTGCACTCTGCTTTTTGTCTAAGCACATCCATTGATTTGCTCCCCCATTTCTGCAATTTTCTTCCTTTGTCATTTGTCCAAATCTAGCACAAACAGCCACAACAATGAGAACCATGCTCAAGTCATGCCTGTTTAGAATTCATCCTCTAAGTTTTTAATTAAATATCAGTATTTTTGTGAAAATCATGTGCAGTGTGGCTGTCATGGAGCCAGACACTGACATGGCATTTTTACCTCATTTTATTTAACTTTTCTTCTTCTGAACATGGGAAACCTGATTCTAGAGGACAAGTGTGCTTCAGGGTCCCTGTTATTGCCACACCACATTACAAGTAGATAGATATTTGAGCATAGCAAGATTAATGTAGGCCTCACTTTGGAGTTCATGACTATCTATAAATCCTCTACAGCCTTATCAAAAGCTGATCTCTGAATATTTTTGCTTTCCAGAGCTGAGCACAGAAATCTTGGAAAAATTTTGGAGCCGTTCCAGTTGCTTCTGTTAATTAAGAGGAAAGTGCAGTCTTCTTTTTGATGATGATTCATCACCAAATTAAAGTCTTTACTTCCACAGGAAGTGAGGTTAACATTAAAACCCCTGAGAACTGGCTCAGCCTTAACTCTTTGATGCTCCACAGCAGTGAGTCCTAAAGGACCCAGGAAAGGAAAGTCTTTGGGGCTGCTTGTCATAGCCAGTGATGCAGGACATTCTTTATGAGGGTGACAATGCCTCTAGAGCATTTCTTCTTTTAATGCTTCAATATTCATTTCAAAAACGCACTGAATTTACTGATTTCATTCATATATATATATCTATGTATATATAAATTGAATGAAAGAGATAAGCACATCTAAGAGCTGCTGCTGGCTGCACTGGGATCTGTGGAACTCCTTTCAAAGCAGTTGGGGATTTCTGTGAAGTTCAGGAATGAAGGCTTTGAATTTAAAAAGATTTCTTCAGCATTTGTGTCACTGAGTTTTTTAGTTGAGTCTCCTCACTCTCTATGAACACACTGAGTATTTTGGGGTCTGCAGCTGGCCCTTGATCAGAGACTGAGTGAAATTCTCTGTTCATGCAGATGAGCAGCTCCAGAGCCAGAGGAGCTTTTCTAGGCTTGTTCTCCTTTTCTGTGAGCTAAGCCTCAGCATGTGGTGCAGCCCTGGATGTCTGGGTGCCAGGATTGTTGGGGCAGGATTGTTGGGACAGCAGCCCATACCTTAAAAATTTCATTATGACTTTTAGATTGTTACTGCATAGTAGTCTTCTTTTAAAATGTGAAAAAAATGTTTCTCTGATCCTTTTTTTTCTTTCTTCAGGAATTTTGGGTCAAGTCTGCTCTCTAATCAGGGACCTCAGTCACACCATTGCAGGGAAGCAGGACAGGGATGCAAACGTGCTGTAGCAACCACAGCATGTGATTTGAGGTTTTCCAAAATACAGGGATGGAATTATTGCAAAAATGCCCCACAACAGTCCCTGTCAGGAGATAGCTGTGGCATGAGGTAACTGCTGGGTGTGAGATGGGAGATAAAGAGGAGTGTGACACTGACAGTGTGATGAGCTTGCAATGGAATAACTAAAATTAGTTTCCATTCCTGCATCTGCCCAAGTCCTCATTCCTGTATGCCTTGGTTCATGGCTGCTCTGGATTCCCTGTCCATAAATGGGCTCTTCCCAGGGGCTCTATTCCCATTTCAGATGTCACTGGGAAATTAGAGGATGGTATTTATTGATTGGGAGGGGAGAGAGGGGGAGAAAGGTGGCAGTGCATTACAGCCTGTGTGATCAAGGAAAAAAAAACAGGGAGAGGAAGGAAAGGGAGAAGGCTGGACAGCCACAAGGACAGAGAATTCCTTAACTTGAGAGACCCCAGCTCCTCCTGACCCAGGGAATTCCCAAATCTGTGTGACCCCAGCTCCTCCTGACCCAGGGAATTCCTAAATCTGTGTGACCCCAGCTCCTCCTGACCCAGGGAATTCCTTAACCTGTGTGACCCCAGCTCCTCCTGACCCAGGGAATTCCTAAACCTGTGTGACCCCAGCTCCTCCTGGCCTGGAGCACCACTGGCTTTGTGTGGGGAGCCCAGGGCTCGTCTCCCTCAGCCATTCCCAGGCAGGTGAGAAGGATGGGGATCCCACAAACCAGCAGGGCACACAAACTCCCTGCACTGCCCTGGAAATGCCCTTTCCTCCCCATTTCCATGCTGCTGAGGTGGCCACAGCTCCAGGCTCCAGGCAGGGACTCCATCCCCAGCCTGGGCTGGCTCAGTGGCCACGTGGCAGCCCAGAGAAATGAGGAGCTCCAAGCAGTGCAGAGCCTGAGGAACTGAAACAGAAAGAAAAGAGCTGGAAAAAGAGCTGGACATGGCCTTGCTGTCAGTGTCCTGTCAGCCACGTGCACCAAAGGCCCTGTGATCAGATTTTTGGAGGAGCTGCCACTTCCATGCTCGGGCTTGGCAGGTTCCCTGCCCAGCCCTGCAGCCAGAGAGGGTTCCCATGAAATTCTCAGATCCTTTCATGAGACAGTCACAGCCCAGCATTGAATCTGTTCATTTTTCCCTGCTCTTCCTCAAAATGAGCTCAGGCAATAGAAATGCACACATAATCCAAGGGGCTGGATTTTTAAGTTGATTGCTTATTCACAGGATGAGAAATGTCTCAAAATCTCTTGATTTGTTTCCCCTGCTGTGGGTTTGGTTCATGCCTTTACATGGTACCTGCCTTTGGTTCCTGCATTGGTAAATGTGGATGCAGTCTCTAATAATACTAAAGATTTAATATATTTTATGGTCACACAATTTATTAATTCAGTCCTCAATTAATTCAAACCTGGTGAGACATGGTCAAAAATAAATCAGTTCCTGTTTGGTATCTTCACACAGAAAGTGAGAGCAGGGCTAATGAACAGAGAGGAGCTGCTGTTTAATCCCAGGGGTTTGGACTCTGCAGCCTTCTTATCACACTCCCTTCACAGAACAGTTTGGCAGAAAAAGGTCAAGAGAAAGTTTTAATTTTACATTTTTAAATTCTTTCTCTCATCATGCAGTTATTTTGTGGTGCTTTGGTATTCATGTGGGTGTTAAACTTCAGGAAACTCTCTGGGCAGCTCCAGTGACACTGACAAAAACAAGATTGCAGAAGAAAACCTTTCAGAAACCTCCCAGACTTGTCCCCTTTCCTTGTCAGCCCTGTCCAAGCAGGCTTTTTGAGGGATAGCATTCTTTTCCTTAATGAGAGCTCCATTTAAAAGCTCTCACAGCCCTAAATGAACAAAGTTCTTGGCAATAATCACTAAATTTTCTCCTTGGGTTTGAAAACTGAGGAGTCCTAATCTCCAACAATGGGGAAAAAAACAGACTTTGGTCAGCAGAAATGATTTTGTTGACAATTTTGATTAATAACATGAAATTATTTAACTGACAACTTGAGTGCTAAGCAGAGATGGAATATTTTCTGGCAGTGTTGGCTGATATCTCAGCATGAGATATTAATGATTAAGTCAACAGCTTGTAATCACATCAGCAAAACATGAGTAAAAATTAGACAAGCATGTCTAATATTTGCTCTGTTTATTTAATGTTAGGGTTGGAATCAGAAAGGGAAAGCAAATTGTACATAACAGTAGAGAAGATTGATTCATTAAAAAATACTTTTTTAAGATTAGCCTTAAAAATTCAAAGATGAAAGTGTATTATTCTATTTTCTGTAACTCAATAACTGGAATTACTCTGGGTAAATTAAGGTTGTCAGCAGCCTCTCTCTGCTTTGATTGCAGAGCAGCTGAATAACAAACTTTGTCTTTTCCATCCTTTTTTTTTTTTTTTTTAAGGGAAACTGGCTCAAAAACATCACTAATTTTGATTTCAATTGCAGTAAAAATGACAAAGAATTTCTGTTCCCCTTGGTCTGGCCTCTGTAACTTTGTTGTCTGGGGTGCTCAGAGTAGCTCAGAGTGCATTGGCCAGGGCAGCTGCTGAATGCTCCTCACCTGCAAAATCTTACACAACAAACTGAAGCAGTGGTTCCTCACCAAATGTCACCAGCACACCAACATGTCTTTTTTTCTTTTTCTTTTCTTGGCAGCTTTTAAAAAACAATTGACAAGAGGCAAAGCAAAGGAGGGTCAGTGGCAGCAGCTGCTGCAGGTGTCTGTGCAAGCAGGGAATTGTTCCATGGATTTGAGGAGCTGCCACAGCAGCCTGGTCAATGCCCACAGCAGTTCTCATCCCAGTGCCAAATACAACCTGGTTTTTAAAAGAAGCTTTCTCCTCTTTCAGCACTGCTTCATTTGCTTTTCTGCCCAACAAAAACATGGCTGGAGCGACCTGAGGTCTGAGTCACCATCCTCTCTTGGAACACACCTTCAGAAAATTCAATAAAGAGAGACAGCTCCCACTCCAATACACAGATTCTTATTTACAAATTACCCAATGAGCTAAAAACACAAATCTGAAGCATTTCTTCTAAACCTGTTAGAATTCTAATTTCTTAGTACAAAGGTTTATGTACAATCTACACATATAGCCTTATCTGTTCTATCTGTATGTAAGCAATATTCTTACTATATTTTAATTATGTCTAAAGCTATGTTTTGGAGCTGTCATGGAGACTTGTTTTTAAGGCTTGTTTTCAACTCTGATGTTTAGGGCTTTTACTTTTTAACACACTTAAAACATATTCTTACTTACTTAAACTTACACCTCTATTTCATGTCTTTGTGGCTTAATGTACTTTAATCCATCCAAAGGTTTTAATTCAAACCCTGCATTTTGATCTCTCTCTGAGGAACTCAGGCCTCTGTTTTTCAGCCTCCAAAAACCCAAATGAAACAAGAGCCAAGACCCTCTGTGGGTCCTTCACTCCCAAGGACTCATTATATAACAGAATATATAAAATATGCAAATATATTAGAGAAAAAAAAATCATTAAGAAATCAAAAAGTGGTCCAGTTAATCAACAAAAGGGCATAATTACAAGTGAAAATAAACGTCCCACTGGATTGGAAACCTGAAATAATGAATTTTAGTGCTTTGTATCCTAACTCAGCTTTTACTTCCTGGGGAACAGGTTGACAGGATTAAATCTATTTTATTTTTGAGCTCACAGTGAGTGTTTTTTCCAGTCTAATGACAGCACATCTCACTTACCCACCTGAGCAAATCCTGCCTGCCGAGGCTGCTGGAACCATTTGCCATCTAGTGGACAGTGGAAATCTCACTCCGTGCTGGGCTCCAGCAGAAAGGACTAAGTACACCAGGATTGAGGAGTATTCCCTGGAAATCTGGCCTGGTTCACTGGCCAAGACATTCACTTATTTTAAATAAGTAGTGGTGCAAGACTTGGCTCACTCTGATCATTTATAATCTGAGTGTTTGGAATCAGGCACCTTGATTGAAGCTGGAGTGAGCAATTTGTGCTCTTTTCCTCTTGCACATGGATCTTGCTGTGTTGTTCAGTGCTTGATCACAGCACTTTTTAGTGGTTACAGACACATCCCAGGGACAAAATTTGGTCTTATAAAATGGGTGATTTTTCTTCCTCTCCTGGCTGTGCCTTGTTAGTACAAAAAACAGGTGGGAAGACTTGGCAGATGAAGAAACCCATTCACACCTTTGGCCTGCCCACACCACCCATTTTCTATTTAATTTAGCAGGCTTAATTCTCCAGCCTGGCTTCATTTTTCCCTGCTACTGGGAATTCTGCCTAAAAGGGAATAAATGTTAATAAACTGTTCCTTTTCATGACTTGATGCAAACTGGGAAAACTTGTTTTGACCTGTTGGACAAGATGCCTGAAAATCTGCCATTCCTCCTAATTTAAGAAATGCCTTGCATTTAAAAAGTATTTCTCAACAAGGTGAGAGTCTCCACATTAATCTCTGGGTTTGAAGGGATCACCAGTGATGAAGTTGTCACACCTTGACCTTGGTAAATGTTCCTGTACACTGGGAAATTTGGGGAGGTGGGAGGTTCTCAGGGGAATGGGCTCAGTGGTAAAAGCATCTTGGATTAATGTGCAGCACAGGTGACTGGAAAATCTGATGTCCTTGGCTGTGAGGAGCCACAGAGGTTTCCTGCCCACAGGGATCAGGAAGGTTGAGCTGCAGAGAGGTGGAGATGTGACCAGAGTGGGCTAATCCTGCCTGCCCTGAATGCCTGATGTGTTTTAGCTGTCAGTGGCATCCAATAATACCATGGCTTGGATTCCAGCAATGCCTTCAAACACCTTTCAGGCTTTTTAAAAAAAGTCAGAAGTGAGCAATCACCATTATCTTGATATTCCAGTCAGGAATAAATATGATTTTAATTTACAGAAGCTGCCAGTGCACACATACAGATATTCACTCAGGCACACCCAGACACTCCCACTGAGCTCTCTAGTGTGTCTCTTCCAGCTCAGAATATTCTGTCATCTGAATGAAATAAATCCCCTTGTTTTTACAGAACAAGCCTGGCTGGAAATTTAGATAAACTAAACAGAATGTGCCTATTACTTTGGTGGAGAGGAGCTCATGGGAAGATCAGGTAACTTTTAAGGTAATGAATCACATCCTGACACTTTCTCCCTCTCTAGACTTTTCCAGCCAATGTGTTTTTAGGATCTAAGCTCGTGCTCTGGCTCCTTTTCCATTCTGGTGGCAGCTCTGGGTGCCAGTGGCAGCAGGGCAGCCCTGCCCCTCTCCTGCTGCAGGTGCCCAGGGGCTGTGCTGCTCCCAGGTGTTACCTTGTGCCCAGTGCCAGGGAGCTGCACCTTATCCACCTGCACATTGACCTTGGGCGGCTCTTGGGACGAGCTCTGGGCTTTGTGCACTGGGAACAAACTCCACCATTGTTCCTGAGACTGCCTGCTGGGCCCTGGGTGCCTCCCATGGAAATCAGTGGGAATTTTCCATCCATCCATCCATCCATCCATCCATCCATCCATCCATCCATCCATCCATCCCACTGGAAAATCTCATGGATCACAATGCAAAAAGATCCTCTACCAGCAAATGCCCCACGAAGATACTGGTACCTAGTGAGCTCTAGGATATTTTACATCAGCCAGAGCATCTCTAAGTTAGCTGGTTCATAGAAGTGAAGTTTGATATGTTAATATCTTCAGCTTTTGGCCCCTCATGGACATTGAGAGGCTGGAGTGTGTCTGGAGACAGGAATGGGGCTGGGGAAGGGGCTGGGGCACCAGGAATGGCTGAGGGAGCTGGAAAGGGGCTCAGCCTGGAGAAAAGGAGGCTCAGGGGGGACCTTGTGGCTCTGCACAACTCCCTGCCAGGAGGGGACAGCCAAGGGGGGATTTGGGATCTGCTCCCAGGGAACAGGGACAGGAGGAGAGGGAACAGCCTCAGGCTGGGCCAGGGGAGGCTCAGGGTGGATTTTGGGTAAAGTTGTTCACTGTGAGGGTTGTAAAGCTGTGGCTCAGCTGCCCAGGGCAGTGTTGGAGTCCCCATCCCTGGAGTCCATTCCTGTGTGTCTGTGGCACCTGGGGATGTGCTTTGGGGTGGGATGGTTGAACTCGAGGACCTTTTCCAACCTTTAGCAATTCCCTGATTCTGAGATTTCCTTCTTATCATGAACATTCAGTGCAGAGCCTTTGCTGACAGAGGGTGGATTTAGAGACTGACATTTGCAGACCACAGTCAACAACTGGATCTGATCTTCTGGGACATTTTACCTGTTGCTGATTTTTACCCCTTTGGTCTTTCCCTGTAGTCCAGTTGTAATATCAAGCACCTGCAAGATAAGAAAAAATAGATTAGTTACAGTCCAGGACAGGTCAATAAAGCATATTGTAAACTGTGGCCTAGTCAACAAAGAATGAAATGGCAGGAAATAGCAAGGGCAAATATAGTATCAATAAATAAAATATGAAATTTCTTTGTCCTGCCTAAGTCCTTTTCTCTGGTTTGTTCAGAGCTGCCTGTACATTCCTGTTTGCCCTGTGATTAGTTATTTTAAATGGAGAATAAATTGTTTTGCTCTGCAGCCTTTTCTAGAATGATCTCTGTGGTTGTTGGTGATACCAACAGGCTGAGGCTCAAGGGCTGTGAATTCAGAGCTGCAATCTGCCCATCCATGTGCTCCTGTGGGAACACAGGGAAAACTTTTCCAGAGTTTTTATCTGGGAAACTGGGGCAATCAAGCATGGCCATATGGGTTGTGTGGTTTTTGGTTCTTGCCATGCTCCCTCTTCTCTTTGTTGGGAGCTGCACCCCACGAGGTGCAGCAGCCCCACAACAGATTTGTCCCTCAGATGCTGCATCCAGAAGTTTCCCATGAGCTGGACATTGGAGGGGCTGGGAGAGTAGACAAGAGCTGAAGCTTTATTTATCAAACACAGAGGTCAAAATGCAAACATAATATATAAAAAAATGTTCCTCACAGGCCTGACTGATACCATGAGACTACAAACTAAAACTAAATCTAGAAACAATATTCTTCCATTTGTGAGGAAGGCCAGGAGCTCTACCTCCCTAACTCAAAATTAAATGGCAGATAATGGGTTATTGAGGATGATTTCATGGTCCACACTACAGAGAATTTAATTAACAAATTTAATTAACAAAGTTTGACACTCCAGAAACATTTTTTGGATGACCAAGAACCTGCAGTCTGTTGTGAATACAATTAATGTAAAAGAACATCTTCACCATGTGATGAAATGCTCTTTTATTAAACACCAGATGGTCTCACCAGGAGCCTGGTTTGAAAATAACAAACTGCAGATCTGGGGCCATTTTCCACCAAAGGAGTATCTTGCCCTCTGGCAGCCACTCAAAGCTGCAGTAAACAGTAAATATTCAGTCTCCATCCCCACAAGAGACACTCCTTCCAAGCCCTGGAGGGAAGGATGTGTGAGTTCAACCATTCCCTGGGATCTGCCCCAGAGCAGGCAGGTGGCCCCAGCACTGCCCCATCCTGGATTTCCATCAGCTCCTGACACAAAGGCACAAGTGGGCACAGCTCTCTGTGCCCTGCAATTGTGTGAAAGGAAAACTTTATTTCAAGGTACAAGTTTTTAGAGCTGGGACAGTGTCCTCTCTTCAGGCTTGGAAAACACCCAGAACAAAAATCTCTTTGTTCCACTCAATCAAACTGCTGCAAATCCCCAGTGGCCCTGCAGAATTCAAGCTGCTTTGCCAATGTGGGTAACATGGATCTGCTCCCTCCCTTTATCCTCACTCACCTGTTTGCTCCCTCCCCCAGCCATCCCACATAAGGTGAGCCAACACCTGGATGTTGATGCCAAAGTGAAATTCTGCACTGGAAAAATCTGTTCTGTTTGTGTTCCTTCTCTTTGTGAAGCACAAACCAATGTCTGGGCCATGCTGCAGCCCCAGCACAGGAATGGACCAAATGGAAATTTTTCTTTTCTGCAGGGCAACTCACAAGGCCCACTGTCATTGTGTTCTGATTTTGGGTAAAAGAATCAGGCAAAGCATTCTATTTATTTATTAAAGCATTATATTTATTTATTTGTTTGTCATAGGCTTGTTATGCATCAAAGCTTTGGATAGGCAGGCTGAGCCTTGTACCCGAGTTCTGTTCCAGCTGGAGAACCATCACTAAAACATGCAAAAAGGCATTTTCTTGCAACAGAAATGTCAAGATCCAGTTGCAATGAGTTCTTGACAGATTTTAAGGCCCAAAATGCTTGGAATCCCGGCACTGGCACAGCCATCAACATTCATTGTTGCTGAAAAATCCCAAGAAAATTAAGATAGTATCAGTACCAGTATTTATATCTCTCAGTATCAGTATCTCCTTACCAGATGAGATCCCTGTATCCAGATAGGAAAAGTCCTAAGCACTCAAATCTCAACCCCCCAGTCATGTCCCTATTCAAGGCTTCTGTTTGTCTCAAAAACTGTGCAAAACATTTGTGATGCAACTCAAGGGGGAGAAATGTCTGCACAGCTCCAAGGTGCCAGGAGGATTTGGGTCAAAGGGGAGGGCAGGGCCACAGTGCCCAGGTCTGTGACTTACGTTCAGTGGCCACCAGCTGGTAGAGAGGCAGCCCTGTGCAGAGATTTTCAATGTGCTTTCCATAGAGAATCCAGTCTTTAAAATTCCCCAGCCTGGAGTTGCCAGGCTGGAACTGGGCCCACACATTATTTGGAGAGTATACATCCTTCATGGTCTAAGAAGAAAACGTTAAACATCATCAGAAATGTAGCTTTAGCATCACTCTACTGGGACACCCTTGGAGAAGGTTCCCAAATATAAAATCACCTTCATTTGCCTCACCAAAAAACATTAGATGAAGAAGCTTCAGGTTTTAATAAAAGAAAAAAAAAAATCAATCTATTCAGTAACAAAATTCACTAGATATTAATTATGTCAACACAGCAAGCCTGAGCTGTATTGCTGCCATAATAAGTTATATTATTGGCATCAAGTTTTGCTGTAAATGTGCTACTGGGCTGACACAAAACGGGCCAGAACTCCACTTCACCTCCAGGCAATACTTCCAGTCTCCTTGTGAAACCTCAGCCTGAATAGGAAAGTCAAAATCTGGTCAAAGTAAATTGATCTCTACCTGCTGTTCTGAGGGAAAAAAAAAAAAAAATCAAGCAATGTCAAGGTCAAAATATCAGCATGACAATGAATAAAGGGAAAGTTTGCCTGAATTTATATTGTGATCCCCTCAAAATAGCAAAATTACAGCAGTTCCAAGGACAAGGGATTGTACAGCTCGAGACACCTCGACAACCCCCTATAAAACTGCAGGGGGGCCTTGATGGTTCATTATCTTCAAAGAATGTCCTGCATGATATTCCCTTCAGGCTGTGTCTTGTCAGCACAGCTCCACCATTGCTAGGACAGCACAAGTCATTCCTGAGCTGCTTTAGGGGCAGAGTGGAGTCCCCCTGACACCACACTGCTCCCATCCCTCCCCTGCCAGCAGCCAGGGCTCCCCACAAAGTCACCTCTCTCTCAAAAGCCAGATGTCCAATCTCGTGCAGCTCTGGGATAAATTCCTTCTTTATTTTCATGATAAAGCAGGCATTTCGTGAAAATAACCTGGTTGCAATATACCCCTGTGACAGAAAGAATTGAGGTTAAATCATTAGAAATGGCTAATGCTGACATTCTTTGATGCTCTCTACTCTTTGGGGCAATCTGAAGGAACAGCAAGTGGCTGCAGAGGCTGCTGCTGTGGAATGACTGCATTTCCTTTTTCTCCTTTGGGGGATGGAGCTGCCTGTCCTGGTGCCTGTCCCTGAGACTGGAAGCATCATTTCTGACAGACTTCTGCTGCCCATGAGTGCTGGCAGCCCATCCTCACCTCCAGCCCCATTGAGGTCAGAGACCTTCTCCTCCCTTCCAGGAACTGCCACCACAGGTTTCATTACCTGTCCTTTAAACTGCCCCATTGTACAGGTGAAGAAAGGAGATGGCCAAGGAGGAGAAAAGGTGCTGGGAGTCCTCAAAGAAACAGTGTTCCAGGACAAGATGTGAGAATACACTAAAATAATTTCTGATTTTAAAAGTTTCCTCAGGGGTTAATTTGAGGCAGATTCTTGCATTTACTCACATGTGTGTAGTCAAAGATGGTGTCAGAGGAGTAGATGCCAGAGCGGACGTGGACATCCACGATGTGCTCCTCATTGTGGATGGTCATGGTCCCAGTGACATAGTTGCTGGCAGGATCTCGCAGGACAAAGGTCTTTGGTAAAAAGCACAAAATCCTTGTTCATCACCTGGCTTCCATCTTTAGCAGGTGCAACAACCCCCAGTGCTTTCTGCCTCCCCCAGTGCTTTAGTATTTAGTAAATACGAAATCCCTTAAGAAGCCTGGAGCAGTCTGAGGAACTCTTGAGCTGGAGGTCAGTTATCAAACAGGCCCTTCTGAAGGCTGAAGAAAACCTGATGGGATATCCCAGTCATTCTGGGCAGCAGGGACTGGCAGAAGACTGCTCCAGCCTCCAAATGTTTGACTGAGCTAAGGGGACCTCTGTCCCACTGACTTTTTGTTACTTTGCACCTGTACAGAACCTCTGGCAAAACCTCTCTTTCTCTACACTTGACAATAAGCAACTTGTTGGGTTTAGTTTCTTCTATGGTTTTCCTCCTGTTCTATTCCCCCTGTCCAGGCACCCAACACATTTTAAACACTCATGTGCCAGACAAGGCTCATCACTCTACTCACGTTCAATGCAGAAGTCTGAGCCCAAAAGACTCCCAGGCAAATGAGGACTACAGCCTGTGAAAGGAATCAGAATTCTTACTCATCAGAAACACCAGGCAGTGCCATAGAAAACCCCAGTCCATGAGCTGAAGGAAGGAGCTAGAGCATCAGTTCGAAAAATGACCCACTTTGCATGTATATGAGCTGAAAACAACTACAGTTCCTCATGGTAAGGTGTTTGCTATCAGGCTCTCCTTTGCCTGTAACTGAAAAAGCAGAAAAACTTGACCATTACATTTCTGCAGATTTCAGAAGTCACTCCTTGATGCCATGTTACTTCTTGATTTGCCTCGACAAGTGCAATTATTAAATCATAATAAATAATAAACCCCCCTTCTGAACTGTAACCAATTCTGCATTCTTTGCTCAAATGAGGCTTCCACTGACTTTGCTGACCCAGCAAACGTAAGTTCCCCACTTTCCACCCAAAGAAACAACATGGAGATCATATTGTTGTACCACTGTATTGCACTTGAGCATCTTCTTCTCTACCGTTTTGTGTCTAAAAGTGAAGAACTTATAGCATTAAAAGTCCAACAGAAATGGAGATACTCACAAATCTCTTCATTTTTCTTTCAGATGAGAACAAGACGCTGCACAAGGTAAGAACGCAAGGAAATCCCAGAGACCTTCAACTTTTATACCTTGCTGGAGGTGTGGGAAACACTTGACAGAACTTTCCTTCATGACTCGAACAAGTCCATATCTACATGTCGTAAGCCTCCTATCTGAATTTTGGGTTGGCACAGATAACCTGACCCAGATATATTTAAAGCACTCAGTAAGTCTCAGTAAATCAATCACTCTGCAAATGGCTATTATTCACTGGTTTAAACTTTAGTCTTGCTGGTTCTATTTTTTTAAATATTTAACAGGATATTATCCAGAATTAAATGACATTGAGAATAATACTGCTATTTATTCATACAAACTGCATTTTGTCTTCTGAAACACAATCCCCAACAGCCTGATGGATAGTCTGCAGAAAATGCTAGGAGGAAATGCCTGTGTCATGATGGCCTCCATGTCAGCCAACAAACAGACCAATTCTTCAGCCTTTCTTTCATTGACAGTATTGGATGGGCCCTGAGCCACCTGACAGTGAGTGACATCCCTGCCTGTGGCAGGGGGTTGAAACTGGATCATCTTAAAGGCCCCTTCCAACCCAAGCCACTGTGGGACTCCATGATTGCATTCTAGGTGCAGGGACTCTTGACAAGGAGTGCTGCTCGTTTTTGATCAGCTCCCACCACGAACAGAGCACAGGCACTGAAATGAGTGACAGAGTTGGGAAAAGAGCTGTGCTCCACAGAGCAGCCTGGGGCACTCCTGGCTCCTCAGCACACAAAGCACTGACACAAACACTCAGAGGCTCCGTGGTGCACACAAGGTCACAAACAAAAGGAGCAGGATGGGGATTCCCCCTTTAAAGCTGCTGCTGATTTCTGCATTTTGTGAAGATGCCAATGACCACGGTGTGGCCATGAGAATGTTCTCTGGTGCTCTCAGGTGACTGTGACCTTGCCTGGACTCCTCCTCATCTGCTATCCTGCACCAGCCAGGGCTGGCACTGGGATGAATCACACTCTGCTTTCTACTAGAAGGTCATAATCAAGGCTGGTTCCCTCCTAACAAAACAAGAACTCAAACTAACAGCAAACACATTTCTGTAATTTCTCCTATCAGAAAAAAAAGGAGAAGGAGATTGTACAGAAATATCTCTCAGCAAACAAGCCTCAATGGAAAAAGAATAAAAAGGAAATCGCACACATTTACTTTATGCCACCTAAGTCCACACGAGAAAAGGTTATCTCGAGTATAACAATGCTGTGCTGCTAAGCAATATATCAGAAAACACATAAACAGATATCAAATTCGGCTAAACCCAGTTAGACTAATTAGGTTGATGTTGCACTCCTCTTGAAAGATGGCTCTGTCCCTTCTTCTCAAAAGATCCTTTATTTTTAAGATTACAGGTATGTCAGAAATAGAGTAGATTTTGACCATCAGGTAAAGGCAAGTATTTCACAGCAGGACTGTAACAGGGTTCAGGCAGCACAAGTTTAAAAAAAAAGAGCTTAATTTAACTTTTCCTCTGTGATTATTCCTTCATGTACTCATTTTGTTTGAAGAACACTTGAGAAGCAGCAGCTTCTCATTCCCTCAGCATCCATGTGCTTGGGCACAGGTAAGGGCAGAGCAGCAGGGGAGATCAATGGTTGTTTCCTAAGGGAGAACTACAACAATAGCCATGATCTCACCATCTGCACTTGCATTGCACTGACTGAACTCTGCTGATCCCATCAGACAAGGACAAAAACTAAAGATTCATTTCTAAAAAGCATTTTAATTGACGTGACTGCAACAGGATACAGCCCAAGTCTCAGGCAAAGCCTTTGATATAATTGCAACAGGCAAGCCTTGCTTTTTGGAGACTTTTTGCCCATAGTTCATCACACATCTCCCAGGAAGACGCCTGAAATCAGCAGGCAAGTGCTTGCACCCAAGCACCAGAGTCCTAGAGGCACCCTCTGATAGGAGGCAGCTGAAGGAAGGAGCTGCCTGAGAAGAGCTGAAACCCCTCTTATTTCACTTTGGCCAGTCCTCCAGCAGAGTGAGGCTTATCTTACAAAGCTGTGACTCAGAATCCCTCAGTGAACCTTGCTACCTCTAGTTTCTGGTCCCTTTCTCAAATCAGCCCTTAGTCCACAATCAGGTGCCACTCTCCTGAAGAGGCTCTCAGAAGATTCAGGGCCGTGTCTGACAAGCAGAAAGCAGATTTTGAACGAGCTTGGGAAGGAAGGTCAGCAAAAGAACTCAGCAATCCCTATGATTTAGAACCAACCTCATCATCTCTGGGGGCTCACTTAACATTTTTCACATAGCAGGATTACCACTGCCTTGGTTTGAATGGTGTTTTTGCTTAGAGGCACAACTTCAGGCTGAGTCCTTTGCCACACTGGCACAAAGCATCAATCACTACAAATTTACTGGGAATCTGTGCTGTGCTTCTGATGACCCTTGGTTTCAGTTAAAAGTGCCTGTGGAACACATTGAGTTTCCCATGAGCAGTTTTCTCTCCCTTCCCTGGATGCAGTGAATTCAATCAGGCAGGTATCAAAGCCTCCTCTTATCAAAGCACTTCCCCAGGAAACTCGTCATGCTTCTGTGAACACAGGGCACCTGCCAATAAGGTAAACCCATTTTCAGATTTAACTTTGGGATATTATGTATAAAAAGTAAGAGTACACATCAATTAGCAGCAGAGCTGGCCTGGCCTAGCATCCAAATGAAGTTCTCTGTAAGTATATCTATCACTTTCTCATAAAACTCTTAAGGCTGGGCAGCTTTTAAATGGTTTTGAGCTTTTCCTGGCACTGAGTAAACTCTTAGTGATTTTTGCAAGGCTCACAAAGTGAAAATGCCAAAGAGGTGGGGACTGCAGGGGAGAAATCTCCCTTTTGGCAGGGATGGAACTGCACATGCCTGCTCAAACGTGAGAGAGAGAAGTGCTCTGTTCCAGGGGCGACACTGGTGACACGCCCCAGGACAATATTCTCTCCTTCACGACTCAGAGGCAAAGCAACAGATCCAGCAAGTCACTTAAAGTTAGGGCTCAGCTGTTTGCTGAGAGTGTGACACATGCTAGACTCCAGGTACAGACTGGTGACACTGAGATATTCACAGCAGCCTCCAACTGGTGCAGGAAAAATTCCCAAGCATTACTTTTAAATACTCTGAGTCAGACTTTGACCTTTTTCATCAAAATCCTTCTTTGAAGGAGATAAAATCTGGGACCGATTCAATATTCACAAGATTGTCTTCAAGAGAGTAATTGTTCACAACAATTAACACAAAAGAATTTTTCATTGTAGCAATAGGAAATCTCTCCAGAAGGTATCAGCAGTTATTTGGACAAACCTGAGCAATGGCAAGCTCATGAGTTATTGAAACTCTGTGGCTTTGTAGGGAGGTGACAAATGTTTGATGTCCCAGTTTTCTGAGCAGAGGGATCGTTCCTCCCTTTAGACTCTTGATCCTGTATTTGGAGGGTGAGATCACTGGGAAGCTGCTCAGGTCCACTTGCTGCTGTGTTCCAAGTACAGAGCTGGACTGTGCACCACTATTCCAGCTCCTCACAACAGGTGCACATGGACATTTCTCAGATCTGCTCCACGTCCAAAATCAAAAGCTTGAGGTGAAAAGCTCCCTCTTGCAAAGAAAATATTTCACAGCACATTTTGCCATTACTGAATTGGGCAAGTTTTAGAACCCACTGTGCTTCAATGTTCTTTTTGCTGGGGCTAAGAGCCATTTCTATGCCTGTGTTCTGTGAACTCATCAACAAATAATTCTCCTGCATATTTAAATCCTCTTTAGCTGGACCCCACTGCAGAAAGTGCTGAGTCTGTACACAAAGTAAACAGGAAGTTAAAATTATTTTAAGAAAGCAAGTAATTTGATGCAAGATAAGTTGCATGATCTTCAGGTGTTTTGCATTTCAAATGTTCATTTCAGATTGTGATTGCTTCTCTTCTTGGAGTTTTCCTGGCTCCTGCTCTTGCCAACCATGTAAGTATAGAGCTGCACACAGCTACTCACTACTGCCACAGGAACAACTGGCTTTAGCTCTTACCTCTGAGAAATGTGTTTCTGGAAATGAAGCTGCTTTTTAAAGTCTGATATTTAGAAGAAAATTGCATTTCAATTTTTTTGTGATAACAAAGAAATTATTTCCATGCTTGATGTATCAAGGGAAAAAGACAGTTACCATACATGAAATCAGGAAAGTCTGTCCTGAGATGAGCATAAACACTGCAAATAATGTTGTGGAGAGAAACAAATATTAACCTGATTGATCTGACCACAAAATTCAGTAGAATACAGTAAGTAACCTGGTGCCTGCAAGATCCTGCTGGGGGAAGAACAGTAAGGAATTATTTTGATTTCTTAGAAAGTAAAGGCTTCTCGTCTTCACTCTGAGCTAAGAAATTTTCTCCCTTTTAATCTAATCTCCGAGAGCAATAATTTCCCAAAACATGGCTATTAGAGCTAATGCTTTATTGAGTGAAACACAGCTGGGAAGCTAAATCCTTACCTCTTTTAATTTTTCCAAAAATCAGAACATGGAGAACAACCTTAACAGGCAGCCCAGTGAAAACTCAAACCACCCTGAGATCAGGCTCAGCACCAACCCAAGGGATGGGTCTGAGCCCTGGAAAACCATCTGGGACTTCAAGACTGTGAGTATCTGCCACCATGGCACAAGAAAAATGGCAAAAGAGATGTAAGTTTTCTAAAAAACACCAAAGCTTCAACAAAATTTCATTGTATTTTAGAGGACATGCATGAAAACATGCTCCTTCAGCCTTGGGACTTCTTCTGGTGCACTGTGTGCTGCCTTAGCTTTTCACAGCAAATTACTGCACGTGTCCTAAGCAGCAGAACACATCATACACGTGGCATTACTGAAGGAGGCAATTTGCCTTTTACCAAAGTCTCTTGTCAGCCTCCATGACACATTTACCTAAACAATATAATTGAAAGGACCAATATTTTTCTTTCCCTCTGACTATTTGCACTGCAGGAAGCATTTCTTTTAGCCAGTGCCTCTCTCTGGCAACACACTTCTCTTTCTCTGTACATTGTTTGCAACAAAAAGGGGTTTTTGTTTAATTTTAATAGGGCTACGTTGCAACCAAGGTGTTTTCAAAGAACACCTGCATCATTGCGACAACCAGCAAGAGGTTTTGGCTTGGCAAGCACCTGCCTACACCACCTCCAGGAGAGGTAGGTAGGATGGTGGTTGAAAGTGGGGCAAAAGCTGGTTGATTGTCAGTGAAAAGCACTTGTTCCTACACACACAGGAGAAAAGGCTCAAGAACTGAGGAGAATCTTCTCAGCAGGGCTGAGTTGCTCTAGAATTGCTGCATTGCCCATGAATAACCCCAATTGCTGTTCAGCCTGGCCTTGGACACTTCCAAGGATGAGGCAGCCACAGCTTCTCTGGGCAGACTGTGCCAGGGCCTTCCCACCCTCTTGGGAAGAATTTCTTCCCAGTACCCCATGTAACCCTGCCCCAGGCAGTGGGAAGCCAATTCTCCTTGTCCTTTCAATCCAGGCCCTTGTACATAGACTTGCCCAATCTTTCCTGTTGGCTCCTTCAGACACTGGAAGGTTATGGTGAGGTCACCCACAGCTTCTCCAGGATGAACAGTGCCAATTGTCTCAGCCTTTCCTCACAGCAGAGCTGCTCCATCCCTCTGGTCATGCTGGTGCCTCCTCTGCACTTTCTCCAGCAGCTCCAGGTCCTGCCTGTGCTGGGCCCCAGGGCTGGGGGCGGCTCTGAGGTGGGGTCACACCTGAGCAGAGGGGCAGAATCCCCCTGGAGCTCAGCCCAGCAGCTGGGGGGTTTCTGGGCTGTTGGGACACGTTGATGGATCATGTCCAGCCTGTCACCTCCCAGGCCCCAGCTCCTTCTCAGCAGGGCTGCTCTCGATGTGTTCATTGCCAGCTCTGAACTGCTGCTTTTCCTAAGTGCTGCTTTTCCTAAATGCAGCTTTTCCTAAATGCAGCTTTCTGGCTTTGTTTCTGTGACACTCAGGGACTTGGGCCTTACCAGTTGCCACCCAGAGAGAATCGCTTCATTATCTCCAGGAACAGACTCCAAAGCTTGAGCCCGTATGGAAAACGCATCCAAGCCCTGTGCAGAGGAATTCCCTCCTACCTGGCTTACCCTGCTCCTGGTGAGTGCTACTGACAGCCTTGGCCTTCCAAAATTATGACAGGTTAAGAGGATTGCAAAAAAGATTCAAGCAAACACTTATTGAAATCCTGTGGTTTTCTATGACTTTTTATCCATCCCTGTACACATACCTAAGGAAATGCAGCAGCTCTGTCTCTCTGCTGTGCAATGACCTGGAGCCCAGGAAAGTTCTGGGCTTTAGCTCTTGACATAAGTCTGGAATTTTTAGGCAACTAGTTGGAAGCATTTCAGCTACATTTTTATTTTCATATATTATATCATATAGTCCAAATCTAATCAGTTTTTGTTTTTCTTTCAGGATCAAACTTTTTAAGAAGATCAAACTTCTCATCAGGATCCAACTTCTTAGAGCGAGATATTTCGTGATTGAAATTTAAGATTAATGAACTGCCTGTTTATTACTCTGGTTACTCCTGACAAAATTTGCAGAAGAAAATTCATAGAACTGTGTACCATAAGTAAGATTTTTCTCCTTGATAATCTTCACTTGATTATATTTTCAATCATTTATCTTTCTTCTGCTCTGTGTGGAAGCTGTTGAGTTTCAATAAAATTTATCATCAACTTACACTGGTCTGTGCTGTGTTTTTAAAAACCCTTTGAAAAAGTAGAAGCAATTCCAAAGACAAGTTGAAAAACTAATGTTCTTGCAAAATCCCAATTTTTGCATTTAAACCTCTTCCAGTACAACTTCCCAGGGAGAGTTCACATGCTGCCTTGGGCAATTATTCATCAATAGTAAAAGAAAATGGTGCTAAACTTACTACATTACCCATATTTAAGGTAACATGAGATCAGTATAACTGATTTTATTTTGACTTTTGATTAACATAGTAAAATGTAGTAATGTAATGCAATGTGAAATGTTTTGCTGTAAAAAGAAATATTGCCATGCCATATGGCCAATTGCAAATAGACAGATGCACTATTGCTCTGACCTGCCCAGAAACTGAATTTCAGGTAACAGAATTAAGAAGTGTATTAGATGCAGTCTGGAGTTGAACACAGGTGCTATTTAAGAATGTTTCATAAAGGTTTAACACAGGAAAAAAAGAAACTTACTTTAGCCAACTGCAAGTTGGAAACTTGAAATTATAGTTAGGCTAAAAGGAAAGCAAAAAGCCAGACCCTACTTTCTTCATCAAAAACTTCAGCAACTCACTCTGTCTGGAAAACACATCTTCACCTTCCTCCTCACTCAGGGGCCCTTCCCTTGCTCCTTGAAAGGAGTTACTCCAGGAGACACTTTACCCTAAGGAAAGGATGCAGCAGCCTGTTCTCTGCAGGACAGTCCCTCTTTTGGGGACTCTGAGGGTCAACTGGAGTGAAAACCAAAGCAAAACTGCACCCAAGTGCAGTAACACTGAACAAGTTTGGGCCACAGTGACATGTTTGAACAAGTCCAGGCCATGGTCTGTATCGTATACACCAGCCAAGCCATATTTAGCTGTTTTCTCCACATTTTGCTGCCTAGTTTGTTTTTGTGGGGTTTTTTCCCCATATTTTGCTGTTTCTTCACATGCTTAGCTGTTTTTTTTGTATATTTCTTAGTTTACACCAATGTTTATAACAGGTATATGGAATGAGACATTTTAAAGTGTTTTTCTACAACTTGCTGAAACCCTTCAAAGCCACTAAAACATAAATTATGCTAAATGAAGAGAAAAGAAGCTAAAAAACAGAATACAGAAATTAGAAGACCCAAAATAAGGTGGGCGGTGAAGTTCTGGACAAGCACCAATCATTGTACCTGAGGGGCTCGTGCAAGGTGCATGAACAGCATAGAAGCACCCATCAAAAAATGTGTGATTGCATGGACAGTAGTCTTAGAATGTATAATTAGGACTAAAAAGTAAACAAGAAATTGGCTTCTGCATAGTCATATTAGTTTGCTGTCCAAAAGTCCTGTTTCTCCTGCACCCAAGGATGTTTTAGCACCTCCAAAGAACAGCAACCATAGGGTTGCAGCATTGAAACAGCAGCTCCTGCCTGACTTGCCTGGGGTTTCAGGAGAGACTCTCCTCTCCTTTTCCAGCTTGGCCCTGCATTTCCCTTGGGATGCCACAGGCTCTTCCCTGCTGCAAAACCATCCTGCTTAAAGGCAGAGCTCCAACAGGAGAGCAAAACAGCAGCAGCAAGGTCCAGCTGCTCACAAAACTGCATTAACTTCATGCACTTAGGAGGAAAAATCTGTCAATAATTGTAAATTAAAAAGCTGGAAAGGTGTAAATGTCACAGAGCTGCTTTGACACGGCCATGGAGGCACAGATGCCTCAGCCCTCAACGCTGTATTTTAGTGGGTGCTATGGTGACCCGATAACGTACAGTATATTTTGGAAGGTAAAAAGGCTTTCACATATTTTGTCTAATGCAAAGCTTTTTATGTTCTTGTTTAAGCCCTAGGATATCTCCGGTCTTAAGTTTGATGTGAATTTTCAAAAGTAAATAGTACATGTCAGAAAAAACTAAAAACATATTTAATTTTTCACTGCAAATTGACTCCTATTTGATAACTATCCGACTTCAGCAGGTCAAAATGTTCAAAAGTACAATCCCCATGTTTATCAAGTAGTTACAGCAGGAAATAATTTTCAGGGACAAGTGACAGGGAAACAAATGACAAAATAATTTTATTGCAACATTCAGCACTTCCACAGCTAATTCTGAAAACATATAAAAGGTGCAGGGTTCACACTGCTCCTTGTACCTGCAGGAGCATCAGCTCTGCAGTCAAGATGAATCTCCCTGTGAGTATGCATGCTTTTCTTCCTTATACACTGAAACTTTGATTCAAACCCATTCCTTTATCCCTCAGAAGGGCTCTGCCTCTCTGCAGCACTAAGGCTTTCTCTGGGGACATTTTGCTGCTCCACAGTGAGCAACTCACCCCTGGTCCCCAGAGGAGCTGAGGAGGTAAGGATTTTTTCATGGCTGTACATTATTCAGAAAATAGGAAGCCTAACCCATGTCCATTATTGTCAGTGCTTTTGCACAACTGGAGCACTGCACCAGTGGATCAAGCCCTGTAATGCCAGAGCAGAAGAAATGGAAAAGCTTTCTCCTCACTCTTGTAAAACACCTGTGTGCACCTGCACAGGTCTGAGAAACAACTTGAGATTGAGCTCTTGAAAGAGCAAATGTGAAATGTGTCTGCTTTGCAGCACCCTGGGGTAAAGCAAGGCTGCCTCCCTTTTGGGGCACTGATACAATCCCAGGATGAAAGCAAAAAAGGATCCAAGGAGGATCCTTAAACATCAGATGAGGAAAAGGGAAGGAGGATTCTCATGACCAGATTTGTCAGCCAGAGCTGCAGTTACACTTTTGTATTTGATTTTCATTTCAGATTTTGACTGCAGTCCTTCTGGGACTCGTCCTGACTCCATCCCTTGCTGATTATGTGAGTACAGTGACCAATTTCTACATGAATGGCTGCTCTGTCTCTATTCCCTGCTTCATGAAATCCCCTTGATTCCTTCTCCAGTCCTTTGAAGGAAAACAATTGAAGTCTTCTCAAGTGGATGAAACTCTAAAGGCACCAGATGACAGGTGTCAGATGTAGCAACGATTCATGGAATCCTTGAAAAGAATTCCAATGGCTGTCTTCATTAGCTGCTCAATGACAATACCTTGATTCTGGCTCTGTTTGAAAATACTGAAAGCACTGCTGGTTCTTGGGGGGGTGGGGACAGAACTTCTTCTAATGTAGCAAAGGTTTTAAAAAGCATTGGAGACAACACTGATGAATGTTACCATCTAAAAGAGCACCATTTGATTTTTCAGTTTCAGCAGCAGCAGCAACAGCAGCAGCAGCAGCAACAGCAGCAGCAGCAGCAGACAAATGAAAACCAGCAAATCATCTTTGGTGGAGGCTCCCAAATCACTATCACTGGTATCGCACAAAGCGTGAAGATCAACAGTCAAACAAGAGTGGCAATCATCGAACAAAAGAGCAAAAACTTATCATGGATAACAATATGGAACTACAACAGGGTGAGTGGCAGGGAAGAGGATTGTTAAAAACGTGACCCAAGGATGAGATTTGTTCCTGTATTCTAGATATTTGAATTAAACTGGGGCAGAAACTCTCACCATTCATTACTGTTGCCATCCCTACCTTGACACAACTTTAACAGTTGAAAAACTGAATAGTGAATGCTAAATAATTTCATTTCACAGGGCGTCATTGCAACCAAAGTCACGCAACAGAACACCTGCTACATTTCCATCATGAACAGAAATGAGATGCCCAGCTTTGATAATCTGGCCCGCCTGGCACGCGAGAGCAGGGTAAGGTTCCAAAGGAGAAGATGGTTCCTGGCCCTGCACACGATGGGGCCATTTCTTCATGTCCTTTTTCTTTCTGGAGAGGATCAGGCTGTCTCTAGTGGCAAACTTTCCTTTCTCTAAACAGTAATGCAGATAGGAAATTTATGGTAGGAATGCTTTGCCTAAAGAAGAAAGGGACTGCATTATTCCTTCCCCCAGCTCCACTTTCTCTGAGGATGCTGAGGATGTCTGCAGCTTGCTGGGCAAAGCCTTGCTCTGTGGAGCCCTTGGAGGGCCTTTGTCCTTTTGGAATGCCTGGATCTCAGAGTTCCTCATAGACTGTTCAGTACCAAACTGCATTGGTCAGCTCCAAATTTGTCGTCGCAGCTACTCTTGGCCAGAGTCCCTTGTCCTTTGGGGCATGAGAGAGCGTCTCCCTATTGCTGAAGGCCTCCCCCACATTCATGGGATGAGCCACAACTGGAGGCTTGTGGCCCTAGCTAAGGAAGGAGCTAGAGAGCAGAGGGAAGCCAAGGGCGTGCCCAGGGGATTAAAAGGTGTCCCTAAAGGCAGCTTGAACTCAAACACCCAGCCACGAGTCATCATCCCAGAGCTAGGAACAGCCCAAGCTGGAACTAGCTTCTGACACTCAGCTTGCTGAATGTTGGTTTTTCATGTTTAGAACCTGCTTGGCCTTGGAAGACCTAACAGGAAGATCACCTTTGTCACCAGTGGATTGGTCAACAACCTCAGGAATTTTGGAATCGACATCACCGCTATGTGCAGTGGACTCACCACCTACATGGCTTACGAAGTTCACAGTGAGTGCAAGCATGGGAATTCTCAGTGCTACTGACCTGGCCTTTTGTCTGCTGGGGCGTGACTAAGGCACCATTGCTGCTCTTCCACCTCAAAACACACAGACACCAAAGGGTTTCTTTCAGCAGTTGCACAAAGGGTTCAGCACCTCCGCAGATCAGGACTGCAACAGGCTGGGGTCACAGCCCCCATAAATGACCCAAAACAAGCCCTTATAGCTCCTATCCAGAAAGCTTAATGGGGATGAAATTTGGGCTCAAAATATTTCAGCCAGCACAAGACTCCCCAGTTATGCCCAGTCAGGAAGAATGGTCATTCTAAGAACCGCTGTCCTTCAGGTTAGAGCTTGCTAATGAGTTTCTCCAAGCAACCCCCAAACCCATGTGCTTCACATCACTAAACCAAGAGGCTTCCATGCTTGTAGGTTTTTCCCTGAGGCAACAATCCAATTCCCCAGGGCTTTAACGACCTACACTTGATAGGAGTCTTTCAGAATATCACAGACCATGTGACTGGGCCCATGAACTGGCAGCAGCCTCACCGTGTAATGCCCAGCCATCAGGACACACAGCAGCCAGTGCAATAGAGCCCCAGTTTCAGCACGGGAAATCCAAAAGGGTTTTGAAGAGCACATCTTTGTGGGCGTCCTTTCCTGAGCCACAGAGCCAGTGACGCCAAGAGAATCTCCTGTGTACAGCTCAAATATTCCCAGGGCATCAATTCTTTAGCACCTTGTTGGCTCTCGGCAACACCAGCACTCTCCTGCACAAAGGCAGCCAAGGCCTTAGGCATTGGCTCATGGGGTTTTGTCTTTTCTTTTCCAGCCTTCCAAGGACCCCAGACGACTCTGGGATCCTGCATTACCCTCGATGTCCTGAGAGCTGTGGAGCTTCAGTACTGCAATAGCAATGGCAACTGGAATGGCAATTGGAATGGCAATTGGAATGGCAACTGGAATGGCAACTGGAATGGCAACTGGAATGGCGGCTGGAACGGCGGTAACAATTGGAATGGCGGCTGGAATGGTGGCTGGAACGGCGGTAACAACTGGAACGGTGGCTGGAACAACGGCAACAACTGGAATGGCGGCTGGAATGGTGTTTGGAACAACAGTAACAACTGGAATGGCGGCTGGAAAGGCGATTGGAACACTGGTAACAATTGGAATGGTGGTTGGAACACTGGAAACAATTGGAACGGCGGTATCAACTGGAATGGTGGTTGGAACGGCGGTTGGAACAATGGAAACAATTGGAATGGTGGTTGGAACAGTGGAAACAATTGGAACGGCGGCATCAACTGGAATGGTGGCTGGAACGGCGGTTGGAATGGCGGTTGGAATGGCGGTAACATTTGGAATGGCAGTGGCATTTGGAATGGCAATTGGAGTGGCAATGGACAGGTGAGAATTCCTTAGCCCATACCAAATTTCATAGAGCAATGGGGGACTCCAGAGCTGCTGCCTAAAGCCAAGCCTGATGCCCTTCTTGCTTGGCATCTCCTCATTGAGAGCTTCCTGCCGGAGGCTGCAGATGCTTTCAAAGAGCAATGGGTGTGGTTTCCATTCAAGACCTTGAGCATGAATTTACTGTGGCCAGGGCTCCTGCACAAATCAAGGTCCAAAGGCACAAGATGACAGCTGTCAGATGTGCCATAGATTCTCTGAATCCATGGAAAGATTTCTTACGGCCTCTGCCCAGCACCACAGCCTTGATTCTGGGTCCTTTGGAAAACACTGAGGGCAGGGCTGGCACTTCCCAGGGGGGCAGCAATTCGTCCATTGTGACAGGGATTTTTCTATAGTTTTGGGACCATCGCTGTTATTACCCTTCAAAGGTGAAATGCCTTCTTTCCCTTGGCTTTTTTTAGTCTCAGCAGATTCCAGGCATCATCTTCAACAACACGCAAGTCATCATTGGTGGCCAGTCCCAAATTGTGACCATCAACAGGCAATGGCGCGTGGCAGTCATTGAGCAAATGAGCGGCGGCGGTTCCTGGAAAACCATCTGGAACTACAACACGGTGAGTGGCAGGGAGCTTGCTCAATTAAAAAATCATATGAGGAGACTGTCTCCTCATACATCTGGCCTAGAGAGGGTGATTGTTTCTTTATTCCAAATATTTGGAGTGCAAAACATGGACCAGTAAAACTCAGCATTTCTAATGGTTTCCATCCTGACTTCAACCCAAGATTACTAGCTGGAAAAAACAGAATTGTGAGTTCTGAATAATTTCATTTCACAGGGCGTCATTGCAACCAAAGTCTTGCAACAGAACACCTGCTACATTTCCATCATGCACAGAAATGAGATGCCCAGCTTTGATAATCTGGCCCGCCTGGCACGCGAGAGCAGGGTAAGGTTCCAAAGGCGTAACAGGTTCCTGGCCCTGCACACGATGGGGCCATTTCTTCATGTGCTTTTTCTTTCTGGAGAGGATCAGGCTGTCTCTAGTGGCAAACTTTCCTTTCTCTAAAAAGGAATGCAGATAGGAAATTTATGGTAGGAATGCTTTGCCTAAAGAAGAAAGGGACTGCATTATTCCTTCCCCCAGCTCCACTTTCTCTGAGGATGTTGGGGATGTCTGCAGCTTGCTGGGCAAAGCCTTGCTCTGTGGAGCCCTTGGAGGGCCTTTGTCCTTTTGGAATGCCTGGATCTCAGAGTTCCTCATAGACTGTTCAGTACCAAACTGCATTGGTCAGCTCCAAATTTGTCGTCGCAGCTACTCTTGGCCAGAGTCCCTTGTCCTTTGGGGCATGAGAGAGCGTCTCCCTATTGCTGAAGGCCTTTCCCCACATTCATGGGATGAGCCACAACTGGAGGCTTGTGGCCCTAGCTAAGGAAGGAGCTAGAGAGCACAGGGAAGCCAAGGGCGTGGGAGGAGACAGTAGGAAAGCAGCAAGGGGCTTGAGCCAGGCCACAGATCATTCCAGGAGGACAAGAGAGAGGCAGTTTTTGTGAAACAGAGCCCATAGGAGCTGTTTGAAAAGACCTGTCCCACTAGAGCACCCAGGGGTCACAGACAGGGGCCCTAAGCACCTCCTGCAAATAGTCCAAGAGCAAATGTATCGGCCCAGGCTTGCTGCTGCTCTCTCTCGGGTTCCAGGTTAGAATGGGCTGCAGGAAGAGACTTCTCCTGCCGGCCTTGCAGCCTTCCAGCCTGAGTGCCTCTGAGGGGCCAGGGCAGCGACTGAGCAAATGCTTTGGAAGGAGCTCTGGCTCCACAGAGCGGCCGCACTCCACATCTCCTCTTCAGCGCTTTCCTTGCGCTGCCCCTTCCCCTCAGGCTCCGCGCACCTTGACTCCCTTAGAACCAGCTCTGCTGCTGGAGTGGCCTACAAGGCTGGCTAGTGGTTCCACTTATCCCAGGGGATTAAAAGGTGTCCCTAAAGGCAGCTTGGACTCAAACACCCAGCCACGAGTCCTCATCCCAGAGGAACAGGCCGAGCAGAAACCAGCTCCTGACACTCAGCTTGCTGAATGTTGGTTTTTCATGTTTAGAACCTGCTTGGCCTTGGAAGACCTAACAGGAAGTTCACCTTTGTCACCAGTGGATTGGTCAACAACCTCAGGAATTTTGGAATCGACATCACCGCTATGTGCAGTGGACTCACCACCTACATGGCTTACGAAGTTCACAGTGAGTGCAAGCATGGGAATTCTCAGTGCTACTGACCTGGCCTTTTGTCTGCTGGGGCGTGACTAAGGCACCATTGCTGCTCTTCCACCTCAAAACACACAGACACCAAAGGGTTTCTTTCAGCAGTTGCACAAAGGGTTCGGCACCTCCGCAGATCAGGACTGCAACAGGCTGGGGTCACAGCCCCCATAAATGACCCAAACCAAACCCTAACAGCTCATCTCCAGGAAGCTGATGGGGCTTAAATTCAGGCCTGGAGTGTTTTAGTTGGCACTATGCTCCCCTGAAAAATCCACTCAAGAAAAAGGGTCATTCTAAGAACCACTGTCCTTCAGCACAGAGCGTGCTGAAGACTTGGCCCAGGAAAGCACCAAAGCCTTGGGCTTCACAACTCAAAGCCAAAGGGCTTTGATCTCTGTAGATTTATCCTTATGTACTTAAAGGACTTAGACTTGGTAGGATTCTTTCAGAATATCACAGCCCATGTGACTGAGCCCATGAAGTGGCAGCAGCCTCACCGTTTAATGCCCTGCCTTCAGGACTCACAGGAGCCAGTGCAATAAAGCCCTGATTTCTGTACGGGAAATCCCAAAGGGTTTCAAGAGCATGTCTTTGTGGGCATTCCTTCCTGAGCCACAGAGCCAGTGTTCTATGGGGATTTCAAGGGAATCTGTCCCTTGTACAGCTCAAACAATCCCAGTTCAGTAAACCTTCAGAAACTGGCTGACACTCAGCAACACCAGCACCCTCCTGCAGAAAGGCAGCCCCGATCGTAGACTTTGGCTCATGGGGTCTTGTCTTTTCTTTTCCAGCCTTCCAAGGACCCCAGGTGACTCTGGGATCTTGCATTACCCTCGATGTCCTGAGAGCTGTGGAGCTTCAGTACTGCAATAGCAATGGCAGTGTCAATTTCCCGGTGAGAAAACCTTAGTCCTTGCATTTCTTGGACAAAATGGGGGGACTCCAGAAGTTCTGCCCATAGCCAACCCTGATGCCCTTCTTGCCTGGCATCTCCTCCCTGAGGGCATCCTGCTTGACAGTGCAGATGCTTTAAAGAGAGCAATGGGTGAGCAGAGGTTTCCATTCAAGACCTTGAGCATGGATTTACTGTAGCCCGTGCTCTTGCACTCATCAAAGTCTAAAGGCACCAGATGACAGCTGACAGATGCAGCAATGATTCCCTGAATCCACCAAAAGAATTCTTATGGCCCCCGCCCAAAAGCAGAGCATTGACTCGGGGTACTTTGGAAAAGGTTGTGAGCAATGCCGACACTTCCCGGGGGCAGCAACTCCTCCATTGTAGCAGGGAGTTTTCTAAAGCTTTGGGGACATCACTGTCTCCATTCAAAGGCAAAATGTCTTCTTTCCCTTGGCTTTTTAGTCTCAGCAGATTCCAGGCAACATCTTCAACAACACGCAAGTCATCATTGGTGGCCAGTCCCAATTTGTGACCATCAACAGGCAATGGCGCGTGGCAGTCATTGAGCAAATGAGCGGCGGCGGTTCCTGGAAAACCATCTGGAACTACAACACGGTGAGTGGCAGGGACGGGGCTCATTCCAAAAGCAGCCAAGGATCCTGGCTCCTTGTACACACGGCCCAGGGGCATCCATTGTTTCTTATTCTAAACATTTGGAGTCCACGATGCAGGGTATAAACTCCCAGCATTTCTAATGGTTTCCATCCTGACTTCAACCCAATACTGACAGTTGGAAAAAATGGAATTGTGAGAGCTGAATAATTTCATTTCACAGGGCGTCATTGCAACCAAAGTCACGCAACAGAACACCTGCTACATTTCCATCATGAACAGAAGCGAGATGCCCCGCTTTGATAATCTGGCCCGCCTGGCACAAGAGAGCAGGGTAAGGTTCCAAAGGAGAGGATGGTTCCTGGTCCTGGAGATCATCAGGCCATTTCTTCATGTGCTTTTTCTTTCTGGAGAGGACCAGGTTGTCTCTAGTGGCAGATTTTCTGTTTGCTCACCTGTAATAGAGATGGGAAATTTGTTAGAGCAATGCTTTGCCAAAAGAAAAAAGGGACTGCATATTCTCTCCCCGACTTTCTCTGAGGATGTTGAGAATGTCTGCAGCTGGCTGGGCAAACCTGTTCTCTGTGCAGCCCTGCAGTGCTTTCCTTGTACTGCCATTTCCCTTCAGGATACCTGTTCCTTGACTCCATTAGAAAAAGCTCTACTTTTGGAGCTGCCTTCAAGGCTTGCTAGTGGTTCCATAGCCCCCAGGGGATTAAAAGGTGTCCCTAAAGGCAGCTTGAACGCAAACACCCAGCCACGAGTCATCATCCCAGAGCTAGGAACAGCCCAAGCTGGAACTAGCTTCTGACACTCAGCTTGCTGAATGTTGGTTTTTCATGTTTAGAACCTGCTCGGCCTTGGAAGACCTAACAGGAAGATCACCTTTGTCACCAGTGGATTGGTCAACAACCTCAGGAATTTTGGAATCGACATCACCGCTATGTGCAGTGGACTCACCACCTACATGGCTTACGAAGTTCACAGTGAGTGCAAGCATGGGAATTCTCAGTGCTACTGACCTGGCCTTTTGTCTGCTGGGGCGTGACTAAGGCACCACTGCTGCTCTTCCACCTCAAAACACACAGACACCAAAGGGTTTCTTTCAGCAGTTGCACAAAGGGTTCAGCACCTCCGCAGGACAGGACTGCAACAGGCTGGGGTCACAGCCCCCATAAATGACCCAAAACAAGCCGATAATAGCTCCTATCCAGAAAGCTTAAGGGGAATGATATTTGGGCTTAAAATGTTTCAGCCAGCACAGAACTCCCCAGTTATGCCCAGTCAGGAAGAATGGTCATTCTAAGAACCGCTGTCCTTCAGGTTAGAGCTTGCTAATGAGTTTCTCCAAGCAACCCCCAAACCCATGTGCTTCACATCACTAAACCAAGAGGCTTCCATGCTTGTAGGTTTTTCCCTTAGGCAAGGATCAAATTCTCCAGGGCTTTAATGACCTACACTTGGTAGGAGTCTTTCAGAATATCACAGCCCATGTGACTGGGCCCATGAACTGGCAGCAGCCTCACCGTGTAATGCCCAGCCATCGGGACTCACAGCAGCCCGTGCAATAGAGCCCCAATTTCTGCACAGGAAATCCTAAACGGTTTTCAAGAGCACATCTTTGTGGGCGTCCCTTCCTGAGCCACAGAGCCAGTGATCTACGGTGACTTCAAGAGAATCTGTCTTGTGTACAGCTAAAATATTCCCAGTGCAGTAATTTTTTAGAGCCTTGCTGGCTCTCAGCAACACCAGCACTCTCCTGCACAAAGGCAGCCAAGGCCTTAGGCATTGGCTCATGGGGTTTTGTCTTTTCTTTTCCAGCCTTCCAAGGACCCCAGACGACTCTGGGATCCTGCATTACCCTCGATGTCCTGAGAGCTGTGGAGCTTCAGTACTGCAATAGCAATGGCAACTGGAATGGCAATTGGAATGGCAATTGGAATGGCAACTGGAATGGCAACTGGAATGGCAACTGGAATGGCAACTGGAATGGCAACAATTGGAATGGCGGCTGGAATGGTGGCTGGATTGGCGGTAACAACTGGAATGGTGGCTGGAACAACGGCAACAACTGGAATGGCGGCTGGAATGGTGTTTGGAACAACAGTAACAACTGGAATGGCGGCTGGAATGGTGTTTGGAACAACAGTAACAACTGGAATGGTGGTTGGAATGGCGGTTGGAATGGCGGTATCAACTGGAATGGTGGTTGGAATGGCAGTAACATTTGGAATGGCGGCTGGAATGGTGTTTGGAACAACAGTAACAACTGGAATGGCGGCTGGAACGGCAATGGCAACTGGAATGGAAATGGCAATTGGAATGGCGGTTGGAATGGCAATTGGAATGGCGGTTGGAATGGAGGTTGGAATGGCGGTAACATTTGGAATGGCACTTGGAATGGCAATTGGAATGGCAACGGACAGGTGAGAAAGCCTTATCCCTTACCATGCCTTAAACCAAATGGGGGGGATTCCAGAGCTGCTGCTGAAAGCCAGCCCTGATGCCCTGGCATCTCCTCATTGAGAGCTTCCTGCTGGAGGGTGCAGATTAGGTCAGCAGTGGTTTCCATTCAAGACCCGTAGGATGAATTTACTGTGACCAGTTCTTTTGCACTCATCAGTGCAAAGTCACTTTAAGTCACCAGATGACAGCTGTCAGATGCGGCAATGATTCTCTGAATCCATGAAAAGAATTCTTATGACCTCTGCTGTACTCTTCTGCCTTTTTTTTGTTTTTATTTCACATATATCTCTCTCATTTTAAAATACACCTCTACTGCCATATCTCCCTTGATCTGAGCACTTATTCTTTTTCTGCAGGTATTTTTAAAAATATATTGTGTGAAACCTAGCTATTTGCATAGTCTGAAAATATTTCATGTGGTTTTCTTATCTCACCAGACAAATAACCAGCAAATCATCACTGATGGAGATTCTCAAATCTCCATCTCTGGTGGGGGCTCTCATATCTCCGTCTCTGGTGTCTCCCAGAGCATGAGCATGAATAGTCAAACACAAACGGCAATTTTTGAGCAAAAAAGCAACCGCTTGTCTTGGAAAACCATCTGGAACTACAACAGGGTGAGTGGAAAGGAGGGGGCTTGTTCAAGATGTATACGAGCAGACTGGCTCCTTATATAGCTGGCCCAGGCGTGGGGAGTGTTTTCATTATCCTAAATTTTGGAGTCCATGATATGGGGTAGAATGTCTCGGCATTTGTTATAGTTTCAGTCCAAACTTATTTCAATGTTAACAGCTGGAAAAGACTGAATTGTGAGTGTTCAATAATTTTATTTTACAGGGTGTCATTGCAACAAAAGTGATGCAAGAGAGAGCATGCTACATATCCACCATGAACAGGAGTGAGATGCCCAGCTTTGCTGCACTTGCCAAAGTGGCTGCAGAGAGGAGGGTAAGAATTTAATGGAGGAGTCACTTGGAATATTGCTCAGAATTTGAAACTAAACAGATGTGGAAGACTGCTATTTTCAAGGCCTTTTAAACCATTAGATATTTAGAAGTTATTTTTATCACACTGTTAATTATGTAGTTCAATTTATTTTGCATTTTATTTTATTTTAAAAGGTTCAAAAATAAGAATAAGCTCTTCCAGGTGAGGGTTTCTCATTTTTAATTAATGATGTAGATATCCTGGGTAATTTTTACATTGTTTGCAATGAGTTGTTATACTGACCTCTTTTTAATACTCTCTTATGACCCAAGAGTGTAGATGTGTGGTAAGGTACCCTTTAAAATCTCCCATTCCTTGCATGGTAAAAAAATTACTTTCTTGGGTTGAGGTGTATTTGATGAAAAACAAATATCTCAATAACCTGGAAAGTTTTAAATCATCTCTCAAAATGTTTGCAAATAAATACCATGTTAACATGAGCTCCACCCACTAAATTAACATGGCATTTAAAAAATAGTATTTAGCATACTCACTTTTGGTAGGCACTGGCATCCACTGAAGATTCAGAACTGAGTCCTTAAAAACATGAAGGCTTTAAAGAGCAAGAACACCTAGGGGGCAGAAGAAAACCAGCAGAGTGTTATCAGTAAAGGCATAACCAAAAAGATTCAGCTTTAGCTACAGATTGTGGCTTGCTTCAAGGCTTGACTCTCTTAGAACGAGCTCCGCCTTTGGAGCTGCCTTCAAGGCTGGCTAGTGGTTCCACAGGCCCCAGGGGATTAAAAGGTGTCCCTAAAGGCAGCTTGGACTCAAACACCCAGCCACGAGTCCTCATCCCAGAACTAGGAATAGGCCTAGAAGGGAAGGAGCTCCTGACTCTGATCTTGCTGAATGCTGGTTTTTGTTGTTCAGAACTGGATCGGATTTGGAAGACCTGCCAAGAGGATCACCTTTGTCACCAACGGACTGGTCAACAACCTCATGTCTTATGGAGCAGATGTCTTCTCCATGTGCAGTGGACTCACCACCTACATGACTCATGAAGTTTACGGTGAGTGCAAAGGAATTCTGTCTCTAAGTGACCTGGCATTTTTTTCCCTTTGGGAATGAAGAATGCACACTTGCTGCTCTTCCACTTTGAGATGCACAGTTTCAGCTGTTCACAAAGGGTTTGACATCTCCACAGCTCAGGACTGAAAAAAGGTTGAGTCACAGCCTCCATAAATGACCTGATCTATACCATTACTACCCATTTTTGTGAAGTTTAAGGTGGCTTAAGTTATTGTGTAGGATTTTACACACTGATATCCTCTGCAGTGCCTACACTACACTGAGAGAAAGAATAGGTCTAAGCACTACTGTTCTCTCATTTCTGTATTATAGACCCAGTGTTGTTTCGTGACTTCAAAGAGATTCTTTGTCTATTAAAAGATTTCTTATACAGCAAATATATTCTTAAACAACATAGTTTACTAGGCTAGTTTTCATTTTTGTTACTACAAAGCAACAAAAATGAGCTCTCATCGATTACCCAAGAATATCTTCCCTCTGAACTAATTGTAATTTTGTTCATTTGCTTTTTTTAAAGGACTCCAATACAATCAACAATCATGCACTGCACTTAACGTCTTGAGACTCGTGGAGCTGAAGTACTGCAGAGGCAATGGACACATCTGAAAACCTTACCTTTGCTGAAACAAGATCCAGCCTTCAGAGCTGCTGCCCAAAGCCAGCCCTGATGCTGTTCTTCCCTGACATTTCTTCTTTCAAGAGTTTTGTTCTTGATGCTGAAACAGATCAATTGTTGACTAGAGCTTTCAATTAAAAACCTTTTGCATAGATGACCTCTTGCTTGTTTGTCATTACTCTACCCCTCAACCATCTTTGAAAATTCCATGCAAGTATTTTGATTGTCACCCTTCTGCCCCATTTGAGCCCTTCAAATGCTCTTTCCATTGCTAGCTCTCAACACAAGGCACAGCCTGAGGGCTGGGCAAGCCCCAGGGTATGTATGGTACAAATAGGGCATTCACAGTTAGAACTTTCCCCTGTTTGGGGAAAGATGCCCCACATTAAGAATCTTGATTCATGGGGCACAAAAGGCAGAAAGAAAGAAGGGCAAAGTGAATTTGCCTTCTTTAGGGAAAGGGGAGTCTGTGGAATTTATCATGTTGTTCTTATAGAGCCCTCCATTTCATTTTCCAGTGCATAGCAAGGACTGGCTACAGGGCACCACGTTGAACCCTGAAGTAGATGAAAGTGTGCTCCAAAGATGCATACACAGTATAAACACAACTAATCCCTTGAGCCAGTGCAAGATTCCCACTTATCTCCTCCCAAATTCCTTTAGCTCAGACATGAACATTAAAAAAAAAAAAAAAAATTTAAAAAGCTGTATTCCTTAATGCTGTAATGCTACCTACAAGAAGATGATCTTTTCCATTTTTGCTGCCAGGAACATGTCTCTTTCCTGATAGCAAATTCCAGATTCCCTCTATGAGATCCTCCCAGTGTTCAGTAGTATAAATTGGACATGAATCAAGCTAGGAATAGATTCATGTTTCTGTTGACCTAACAAGAGCATTTGACAAAATGTCAATCCCCATCTACTGTGGTCCAACACCTGATCTGTAGTTTCAAAGTTCACTTTTAGGGATGTGTTTGTTTCTTCGTTTGTTTGTTGTTTGGTTTGTTGTTGTTGCTTCTGTTGTTTTTTTTAACAACTGGGACTTGAAGGATTTAATTATCTTGGACTCTTGTCACACAAGAAGAATTTTCCCCTCCTCAGTCATACAGTAGACTCCTGAACACATTTTTTTTAAATGGTCAAGCCACTGTCATAGAGAAAAATCAAAGAGAGTGAGAATCCCAAAGAAGTGACAGTTGAGAATTTTAAAGGAAAATTAGAATAGACTTTTTTTTTTTTTTTAGCAAGCCATGGTCTCTGTTTCTCAAGATTTTAGAATCAAGATTGTTTCTTCTTCTCTAACACAAATTGCAGAAGGCCACAGGTTATCCAGGTGAATACAAATCTGCCATTAGTACCAACACCAGCCATGCACCATCCCTCAGTTTCTGATGCCCTCTCACTGGTCCCAGAGGCTTTATTCTGTAGCAGGTTGCAAGGATGCAGAATTCACTGAGGCACCTCTAAGACAAAGGTATCTGAATTTTCAAATTCACATTCTCAAAGTCAGGCTTGTGCTTTCCATACTTCAGATCTCAAACCTCTTGGAGCATCTCCAACCTTTCCTCAAATAAAATCACTTTTTCCTCAACTGCTACCCTTGTAGGCAGGTTGGCTGTATCAGGGAAGCCAAAACAAAATGGAATGTGAGAAATGTACAGAACAATTAACACAGTGTTACAGCTACAGCACAGCAATGCTTATTTTCACACAAAACTAAATTTCTCTGTTTTTTTAAAAAGGCCAAATATTTTTAAATACATTCCATGTTATCCTGATGAAACATTTTAAAGCCACAGAATTATTCTTAACTTATAAAATTGCCAGAAGAATTGGACCCATTATTTGACACTGTCATCCACTGAAAACCAGGTAAACAGGAGAACCCTGAGCATCAAGTGAAAAGTAAAATTGCAGCATTTCAGTTCAAGTCTGATTAACAAACAGAAATTTAAACACATAAAGGAGGATTCAATCAAGTTATGATGGCATTATATGATCACAATAAACTCCCATGGTGACACATGGGGGTTTTTCTCC
This sequence comes from Muscicapa striata striata, assembly GCA_030060385.1. NCBI lineage: Eukaryota > Metazoa > Chordata > Aves > Passeriformes > Muscicapidae > Muscicapa > Muscicapa striata. The sequence goes on from JAREIS010000254.1 coordinate 1,986,948, forward strand.
AGGTACTTTTCATAAATATTTACTTTACTGGGGAGTCAGCAGGTAGTGAGAAAAAAGGTAAAGAGTGAAGCAACACCTCTAAAAACCAACATAATTCTCCATGTTCCCATTTGCACTCAGGTGGGCACGCCATGCTCTAGGTAAAGGGAGCCTGATCATTTCTTTCAGCCTAGACAACTGTGGCTCAAGGACAGAATGAATCACATTCCATAGTTAAAAGAAAACCCTCAAGCTCCAGCTTCCAAGGATGAAACCAGAAATGATTTCATCAGTTTTACTCTTGCTAGACAGCAAGGAGCAGAAAAAACACAGGAAGATGTGAATGAAACAGTAATTTGAGGAAAGGGTGAAATCTGGGATTTTCTTTCCCTTGGGAGGTTGCTGCACAGGGGGACAAGAATTTCCTATGGAAACAGAATGTCTTGAGCAGAGCTTTAAAGAGAAAAACCTGTACTGGAAAGAAAACAGGGTCTTATGCAGACAAAGGCCCATTCCCTGCCCTTCTTCCTGGCTATTCTGCTGCTGTCACTAGTTCTATAAACTGTGCTTAATGGCAAGTCCTGAGCTGTGTGTTTGCCCCACGAGCTGCTCAAGTGCTCAGAAGCTGATGGGAGGGTCAGGGCTCCAAGGGTGATGCATTTCTCTAATGGCCAAGTTGGCTCAGACTGGTGGAAGCCAGAGACAAAAATGCTTTCCAACTCATTGCTAACAACACTGGAGGGAGGAGGATTGTACAGCTCAGTTTCTCTTGCCTTTCTTGAAGAGGGCTCAATTTATGGAATTTCCAGAGTGTCCTGGCTCAGGGCAAATTTGGGAGAAAAACTCCAAAGCCCCCCCCCCCCCAGGAAAAAAACCTAAGAGGCCCCTCCCCCAATCAGTTTGGGAATAAATTTCCTTATAGAGAAGTAGAAAAAACCTGTTTATTCAACCGGCAAAGCACTGCCCAGCACAAAGAAATGAACAATACCAAACAAAAAAACTTCTCGCCACTCTGAAGAGATGAAAAATTCAGAAAGTCTCTCTCCTGTGGTGGTAGCTTGGCTCAGTCTGTTATCAGTCCCTCCAGTGCTGGAAAATGCTGCTGACCAGGCCAGTGAGCCACAGGTGCAAATTCCTGGTGCTGCCCCTGGGTCCAGTCCAGAGCAGGTTCAAATAATTCCAGGGGAAAAAAAGGAAAAAACTGTCCAGAACTTCTCTGCTTCAGTTAGTCAAAAACTAACTAAAAGCAAAGGAGAGCTCTCTCCCACTGCCCACCACAGCAACACAGTCCAGGAGTTTACTGGGAATCTGTGCTGTGCTTCTGATGACCCTTGGTTTCAGTTAAAAGTGCCTGTGGAACACATTGAGTTTCCCATGAGCAGTTTTCTCTCCCTTCCCTGGATGCAGTGAATTCAATCAGGCAGGTATCAAAGCCTCCTCTTATCAGAGCACTTCCCCAGGAAACTCGTCATGCTTCTGTGAACACAGGGCACCTGCCAATAAGGTAAACCCATTTTCAGATTTAACTTTGGGATATTATGTATAAAAAGTAAGAGTACACATCAATTAGCAGCAGAGCTGGCCTGGCCTAGCATCCAAATGAAGTTTCCTGTAAGTATATCTAGCACTTTCCTGTAGAAGGGAAGGATGTTGAGATGCTGGAGTGTGTCCAAAGAAGGGCAACAAGGCTGGCAGAAGCTCAGGAACACAAGTGGGAGCTGGAGGTGTTTAACCTGGAGAAGAGGAGGCTCAGGAGAGACCTCAGCACTTCCTACAACTCCCTGAAAGGAGGGTGCAGCCAGGTGAGGGTCAATCTCTGCTCCCAGACAATTTGCAACAGGACAAGAGGACTCAGCACCAGAAGTGTAGGCAGAGCATTAGGAAGAATTTCCTCACAGAAAGCGTGATGAGGCACTGGAATGGGCTGCGCAGGGGAGGTGGTGGAATCACTGTCCCTGGAGGGGCTTAAGAAAAGACTGGATGTGGCACTCAGGGCCATGGTCTGGTTGACAAGAAGGTGTTAGGTCACAGGTTGGACTTGATGATCTCAAAGCTGTTTTCCAGCCTGGTTGATTCTTTGATTCTGTAAAAGTTCACCAGATTTCAGAGAAGACACATGAAAACATGCTCCTTCAGCCTTGGGACTGCTTCTGGTGCACTGTGTGCTGCCTTAGCTTTTCACAGCAAATTACTGCACGTGTCCTAAGCAGCAGAACACATCATACACGTGGCATTACTGAAGGAGGCAATTTGCCTTTTACCAAAGTCTTTTGTCAGCCTCCATGACACATTTACCTAAACAATATAATTGAAAGGACCAATATTTTTCTTTCCCTCTGACTATTTGCACTGCAGGAAGCATTTCTTTTAGCCAGTGCCTCTCTCTGGCAACACACTTCTCTTTCTCTGTACATTGTTTGCAACAAAAAGGGGTTTTTGTTTAATTTTAATAGGGCTACGTTGCAACCAAGGTGTTTTCAAAGAACACCTGCATCATTGCGACAACCAGCAAGAGGTTTTGGCTTGGCAAGCACCTGCCTACACCACCTCCAGGAGAGGTAGGTAGGGTGGTGGTTGAAAGTGGGGCAAAAGCTGGTTGATTGTCAGTGAAAAGCACTTGTTCCTACACACACAGGAGAAAAGGCTCAAGAACTGAAGAGAACCTTCTCAGCAGGGCTGAATCACGCTAAAAGTTCCTCCAAAAGTTGCATTGCCCGGGACTAGCCCCTTCCTCCACACCAAAGAAGTGTGTACAGGTTCTGAACTCCAGTGCTGCTTTTCCTAAATGCAGCTTTCTGGCTTTGTTTCTGTGACACTCAGGGACTTGGGCCTTACCAGTTGCCACCCAGAGAGAATCGCTTCATTATCTCCAGGAACAGACTCCAAAGCTTGAGCCCGTATGGAAAACGCATCCAAGCCCTGTGCAGAGGAATTCCCTCCTACCTGGCTTACCCTGCTCCTGGTGAGTGCTACTGACAGCCTTGGCCTTCCAAAATAAACAAGTGCTCCCTGTACACGTTTAGAATGATGTAGTTCAGTTCTTAAGTGACTTTTCCTGGTACATTTCCAACACCAAGTTGGAAAAATTTCCGCTACAATGTTCTCTTATTTTCTCAGTCTAAATCTAATCAGTTTTTCTTTCAGCATCAAAGTTCTTATCAGGCTCCAAGTTCTCAGAGCAAGATAATTCACACTTGAAAGTTAAGATAAATTAACTGCCTATTACTTTGCTATATCTTCTACATTAACCATTTAAAATCAGGTGAACTGAAGTCTAATTTTATAGAGATCAGCATAACTAAGCTATTTTTATTTTAATGTCTTAGCAACATACTAAGAATTGCAATATTTTATTTTAGAAATAGTCATTGCCATGCCATAGGGCCAATTGCAAATAGACAGATGCACTATTATTCCGAGAAACCCAGAAATCAAGGTGCAAATACAGCATTAAGAAGTGTATTAGATGCAGTCTGGAGTTGAACACTGGTGCTATTTAAGAATGTTTCATAAAGGTTTAACACAGGAAGAAAAGAAACTTACTCTAACCAACTGCAAGTTGGAAATGTGAAAGAGTCAAATTATAATTAGGCTAAAAGGAAAGCAAAAAGCCAGAGCCTACTTTCTTCATCGAAAACTTCAGCAACTCACTCTGTCTGGAAACACATCTTCACCTTCCTTCTCACTCAGGGGCCCTTCCCTTGCTCCTTGAAAGGAGTTACTCCAGGAGACACTTTACCCTAAGGAAAGGATGCAGCAGCCTGTTCTCTGCAGGAGAGTCCCTCTTTTGGGGACTCTGAGGGTCAACTGGCATGAAAACCAAAGCAAAACTGCACCCAAGAATGTTTTAGCACCTCCAAAGAACAGCAACTGTAGGGTTGCAGCATTTAAACAGCAGCTCCTGCCTGACTTGCCTGGGGTTTCAGGAGAGACTCTCCTCTCCTTTTCCAACTTGGCCCTGCATTTCCCTTGAGATGCCACAGGCTCTTCCCTGATCCTGTTGGAGCTCTGCCTTTAAGCAGATTCCTGCTTTTATTAAAATATTATGCATTGTAATGCTTAATACATCTCCAGGTTTTGTTGTTGTTGTTGTTATTTCATGAAAAGCCTTAATTCACCATGTATCCTACAGTAACATTTCAAACTTTCACACAAAACGTGGAACTAGCACTGAATGAAGTTCAGTTGCTCTTTCCAGACCCGAGGAATGTGCTTGCAATTCGACACCCTGGAAGGTTTCTTGCTCTGATTGGGACATCATTACATTTCTCAATGTTCACTAGTCAAATTTAAACTGATTCAGGTTTCGACTGATCAAGAAGAAAACAAGACTGAAAAAGAGATTTCTAAACAGGAACAAAACACCAAAGACTCCACTGAACCTCAGAAGACATCAACAATGCAACTCTTAAAATGTCCATTTAAGTACACAGGTCTAGAAATATCCTTAACAGTGCAGGAGATCGGAGTTGCTTACCCTGTCAGAAAAGATCTCTCTCAACAAGGGTGAGGCCCGAGGTTAATTTAATTAAATTGTGAGTGCAATCCATAAGCATTCCACACCAGTGCAACAAAGTGGCAGGATTTTATCCAGTCCTAAATCTGCTTTTCTGCTCATCCTACAGCAGACAGAATAAGAAGTTAAGGAACACCTGAAAAAGGTTGTGTCAGGGGAGGTTTAGGTTGGATATTAGAAAAATGTTCCTCACCCAGAGGGTGGTTGGGGGCTGGAACAGGCTCCCCAGAAAAGTGATCACAGGACCAAGCCTGATGGAGTTCAAGGAGTGTTTGGACAATGCTCTCAGGTACAGTTTGGGATTCCTGGGGATTGTTCTTGTGCAGGCCCAGGAGATGGACTTGATGATCCTTGTGGGTCCTCTGTGATTCCTGTAAAACAACAGTGGCTGTACAATGTTGTACTTGGGGCATGTATTTTGGTGGTGCTATGGTTACAAAGAACATAAAATGCATTTTGCAAAGTGCAAAGGCTTTTCTTTATTCAGACTGATTGAAAGCAGGTTTTTTTGTTTGCTTAAAGTCAAGGCTATCTCTGATTGTAAGTTTGATGTGAAGTTTCAGAAGTAATTAGTACATGTTAGAGAGTTACCAGAAAGCATATTTAATTTTTTACTAGGAATGGAGCCTTATCTGATAATTATTACGTCAAAATTTGCAGAAATACAATCCCATATTTATCAAGTAGTTACAGCAGGAAATAATTTTCAGTGAAATGCAGCAGGGATACAAATCACAAAATAATTTTATTGTAACACTCAGTCCTTCCACACCTAATTCTGAAAACATATAAAAGGTGGAGGGTTCACACTGTTCTTTCTGCTTGCAGCAGCATCAGCTCTGCAGTCAAGATGAATCTCCCTGTGAGTATGCATGCTTTTCTTCCTTATACACTGAAACTTTGATTCAAGCCCATTCCTTTATCCCTCAGAAGGGCTCTTCCTCTCTGCAGCACTAAGGCTTTCTCTGGGGACATTTTGCTGCTCCACAGTGAGCAACTCACCCCTGGTCCCCAGAGGAGCTGAGGAGGTAAGGATTTTTTCATGGCTGTACATTATTCAGAAAATAGGAAGCCTAACCCATGTTCATTATTGTCAGTGCTTTTGCACAACTGGAGCACTGCACCAGTGGATCGAGCCCTGTAATGCCAGAGCAGAAGCAATGGAAAAGCTTTCTCCTCACTCTTGTAAAACACCTGTGTGCACCTGCACAGGTCTGAGAAACAACTTGAGATTGAGCTCTTGAAAGAGCAAATGTGAAATGTATCTGCTTTGCAGCACCCTGGGGTAAAGCAAGGCTGCCTCCCTTTTGGGGCACTGATACAATCCCAGGATGAAAGCAAAAGAGGATCCAAGGAGGATCCTTAAACATCAGATGAGGAAAAGGGAAGGAGGATTCTCATGACCAGATTTGTCAGCCAGAGCTGCAGTTACACTTTTGTATTTGATTTTCATTTCAGATTTTGACTGCAGTCCTTCTGGGACTTGTCCTGACTCCAGCCCTTGCTGATTATGTGAGTACAGTGACCAATTTCCACATGACTGGCTGCTCTGTGTTCTCCACTTCATGAAATCTCCTTTTTCTTTCACCACTCCTTCAGAGGAAACAAATTGAAATCTTCTCTGACACATGAAACTCTGGCACTCTCTATGGGGTAGAACTTATTCTAGTCTAGGAAAAATTTTTATAAAAATTTTGGGAGATCAGTGACTAGTTTGAGAATCTAAAAATGCCTCATTTTTTAATTGAGTCTCAGAGGTTCCCATCACTAGTGGCCAATCACAGATCATGGTGGCACTGACCAGAGAGCAGCACTTCCAATGCAGCAGCAATTTTTCTAAAATTGTGGGGACATCACTGCCTCCCTTCAAAGATTAAACATCTTCTTTCCCTCGGCTTTTCAGTCTCAGCAGGTGGATAACAACTGCCAGGTCTCTGTTGGAGGTGTTTTCCAAAATATGACTCTCAGTAGTCAAACACTTGTGGTGGTTATTGAACAAAGGAGCGAACACTTGTCATGGAAAACCATCTGGCACTACAAAACGGTGAGTGGCAAGGAGGCTGCTTGTTCACAAAGCATATGAGGAGATTGGCTGCTGGTAGAGCTGGCCCAGGGACGGGGACTGTTTCCTCATGCTGACTGTCTGGAGCCCGTGATTTGGGGTAACAACTCTTGGCATTCATTCCTCTTTTACCAAAGGGTTTCCTCCAATCCCAAGGGTAGAAAAACTGAATTACAAGTGGTCAATAACTTTTTATTACAGGGTATCATTGCAACCAAAGTGATGCCAGAGGGAACTTGCTACATTTCTACCATGAACAGAAATGAGATGCCCAGCTTTGAAAGTCTGGCCAAACTGGCTTCACAGAATAGGGTAAGATTCAAAATCAGCGGTACCATCGAATGTTTTAGTGTAGTTGATATTCATTATTGGCTGAGATACTGCTGTTTTCCAAACCTTTTAAACCAATGGGCAAATAAAAAGACATTTTAGTGGTGATATTTTTAGTAATAATTTTCAGTTACGCCATTAGTAAACATTCAAAAATGGCATTATCCTTTTTTCAATGTCTTTAGTGCAGGTTCATCATGTTGAGTCCAAGTCACAGATTAGATAGATTATTTTTTCAATTATTTAAATTATTATAAAATTGAATCTTTTTTTATTGCCTTAGTATCTACGATTTAGATTTTTTGCTAAGTATATTTCATAATTTCTCATACTCAGAGTCTACAACAATAATTTTTCTTCAGAATATCTAATTGAGGAAGAATAACAATTGCAGAATTGCAGAAAAAAATTTAAGTAAGCTTTCAAACATTTGAAATAAAATTATGCACCATGTTCCTTTAGTTCAGTCACCCACATTAGCATAGACATAATAAAAATTATCACAGCACCAGCGCATTAACCTTCGCTTGACACTGGCTTCCCTTGAAATCTGTGAACTGCGTCTGTAAAATACCCACACTGCAAACAGCAGGAAGAACTGCAGGGCAGAAAGAAATTAAAAGGAGATTTCTGCTGCTGACCTTCCAGCCTGAGTGCCTCTGAGGGGCCAGGGCAGCGACTGAGCAAATGCTTTGGAAGGAGCTCTGGCTCCCCAGAGCGGCCGCACTCCACATCTCCTCTTCAGCGCTTTCCTTGCGCTGCCCCTTCCCCTCAGGCTCCGCGCACCTTGACTCCCTTAGAACCAGCTCTGCTGCTGGAGTGGCCTACAAGGCTGGCTAGTGGTTCCACTTATCCCAGGGGATTAAAAGGTGTCCCTAAAGGCAGCTTGGACTCAAACACCCAGCCACGAGTCCTCATCCCAGAGGAACAGGCCGAGCAGAAACCAGCTCCTGACACTCAGCTTGCTGAATGTTGGTTTTTCATGTTTAGAACCTGCTCGGCCTTGGAAGACCTAACAGGAAGTTCACCTTTGTCACCAGTGGATTGGTCAACAACCTCAGCTCTTACGGAATCGACATCACCGCTATGTGCAGTGGACTCACCACCTACATGGCTTACGAAGTTCACAGTGAGTGCAAGCATGGGAATTCTCAGTGCTGCTGACCTGGCCTTTTGTCTGCTGGGGCGTGACTAAGGCACCACTGCTGCTTTTCCACCTCAAAACCCACGGACATCAAGTGCTTCAGCAGTTACACCAGGGATTCAGCACCTGCATAAATCAGGACTGCAGTAGGCTGGGGTCACAGCCCCCATAAATGACCCAAAATGAACCCTTACAGCTGCTTTCCAGAAAGCTTAATGTGTGCTTCCCCCACACCTGAGTTTCCCTGTAATACCCAGTCAAGAAGAAAAGTTGTTCTAAGAAGCACTGTACTTCAGGTCCGAGCTTGCTGCTGAATTTGACTGAGGCAGGCACCAAAACCATGTGCTTCACAACACTAAACCAAGAACGTTCCATCCTTGCAGGTTTTTTCCCATGGGCCACAATCCAATTCTCCAGGGCTTTTATGACCTACACAGGAGCCAGTGCAATTGAGCCTCAATTTCTGCACAGGAAAACCCAAAAGGTTTTCAAGACCACATCTCTGTAGGCATTCCTTCCTGAGGCACAGAGCCAATAGTCTTTGAGGAATCCAAGACAATCTGTCCCTTGTGCAGCTCAAACATGCCCAGTGCAGCAGTTCTTTAGAACATTGCTCTCTCTCAGCTACACCAGCATCCTCCTGTAGAAAGGTAAATAAGGTTTATGGCAATGGATCATCGAGTTTCGTCTTTTCTTTTCCTCTTCCCAAGCACCCCAGGTGACTCTCGGATCTTGCATTACCCTCGATGTCCTGAGAGTTCTGGAGCTTCAGTACTGCAAAGGCACTGGGAATGGCAATGGGCAGGTGAGAACCGTAGCCCTTAACTTTTTTCACCCTGATAGGGGTGGCTTAAGAGCTGCTGCCCAAAGACAAGCCTGATGCCCTTCTTGCCTGGCATCTCCTCATTGAGAGCTTCCGAATACAGGGTGCTGAAGGTCAAATAGAAGTATGGGCCAGAAGAGGTGCCCACCTTTAGGAAGGAGGTCACACAAATTTCGAAAGTTTTCCGCTATTTTACATCATATAAAAACACCAGATGACAGCTGTCAGATGCAGCAATGTTTCACTGAATGCTTCAAAAGATCTCCTGTGGCCTTTGCCCAACACCAGAGCCTTGATTCTGGGTCCTTTGGAAAAGACCGAGCGCAGGGCAGGCACTCCCGGGGGGCAGCAATTCTTCTTCCATTGTGGCAGGGATTTTTCAGAAGCTTTGGGGACATCACTGTTCTTTCCCTTCAGAGGTGAAACGTCTTCTTTCCCTTGGCCTTTTAGATTCCTCAGTTTCCCGGCGACTTCAACAACGGCACGCAAGTCATCATTGGTGGCCAGTCCCAAGTTGTGACCATCAACATGCAATGGCGCGTGGCAGTCATTGAGCAAAACAGCATCAGCGGGTCCTGGAAAACCATCTGGAACTACAACACGGTGAGTGCCAGGGACGGGGCTCATTCCAAAAGTATCCTCCAAGGAGACTGGCTGCTTGTCGAGCTGGCCCAGGGGTGGCCTTTGTTTCCTTTTCCTGACCGTGTTGAGCGCACGATTTTGGGTAGGAGCTCTTGGGCACTCGTTCCTGTTTTAACAAAGGGGTTTCTCACATCCCAAGGCTTGAAAGATTGAAGTGTGAGTACTCAATAGCTTTTTCATTTTACAGGGCGTCATTGCAACCAGAGTCACGCAACAGAACACCTGCTACATTTCCATCATGAACAAAATGAGATGCCCAGCTTCAATAATCTGGCCCGCCTGGCACAAGAGAGCAGGGTAAGATTCCCAAGGAGTTCCTCAGCCTGGAGCTCATTGGCCCCTTTCTTCATGTGCTTTTTCCTTCTTGGCAGGATGAGGGTGTCAGAAGTGGCAGGATTTTCCTTCTCTCAACAGCAGTGGGGCTTGAGAATTTTTCCATAAGGAAGCTTTGCTGAAAGAAGAAAGGGGCTGCACCTTTGCCTTTCTCCTCTTCTCTTTCTCTGATGATGTTGAGCTCTGAGTCTTGCTGAATGCTGGTTTTTGTTGTTCAGAACCAGATCGGTTTTGGAAGACCTACCAAGAAGATCACCTTTGTGGCCAATGGCTTGGTCAACAACCTCAGGTCTTATGGAGCAGATGTCTTCTCCATGTGCAATGGACTCACCACCTACATGGCTTACGAAGTTCACGGTGAGTGCCAGCAAAGGAGTTCTACGTGACCTGGCATTGATTTCCCCGGTGGAATGACCAATGCACAATGGTTGCTCTTCCACCTTGAGTCACACAGACACCAAGAGCTTCAGCAGTTGCACCAGGGGTTCAACATCTTTGCAGTTCTGCACTGGAGCAGGGTGGTGTCCCAGCTGCTGACCCATCCAAACCCTTACAGCTCCTTCCAGGGAAGTTTAGGGAGGCTTAAATTTGGGCCCTACGTGTTTCAGGTCACACTGAGCTCCTCGGCAATGTCCCGTCAAGAAAAAGGGTCTTTCTAAGAACAGCTGTCCTTGAGGTCAGAGCTGACTGAGGGTTTGAATGGCAGCCAAGGTCTTAGGCATTAGCTCATGGGGTTTTGTTTCTCCCTTCCCTGCTTTCCAAGGACCCCAAGTGAACCTGGGATCATGCCTTACACTCGATGTCCTGAGAGTCGTGGATCTGAAGTACTGCACGGGCCATGGCAATGGACAGGTGAGAAAACCTTAGCCCTTACCTTTCTTGAAGCAGATAGGGGGCCTTCAGAGCTGCTGCCCAAAGCCAAGCCTGATGCCCTTCTTGCCTGGCATCTCCTCATTGAGAGCTTCCCGGGGGGCAGCAATTCTTCTTCCATTGTGGCAGGGATTTTTCAGAAGCTTTGGGGACATCACTGTTCTTTCCCTTCAGAGGTGAAACGTCTTCTTTCCCTTGGCCTTTTAGATTCCTCAGTTTCCCGGCGACTTCAACAACGGCACGCAAGTCATCATTGGTGGCCAGTCCCAAGTTGTGACCATCAACATGCAATGGCGCGTGGCAATCATTGAGCAAAACAGCATCAGCGGGTCCTGGAAAACCATCTGGAACTACAACACGGTGAGTGCCAGGGACGGGGCTCATTCCAAAAGTATCCTCCAAGGAGACTGGCTGCTTGTCGAGCTGGCCCAGGGGTGGCCTTTGTTTCCTTTTCCTGACCGTGTTGAGCGCACGATTTTGGGTAGGAACTCTTGGGCACTCGTTCCTGTTTTAACAAAGGGGTTTCTCACATCCCAAGGCTTGAAAGATTGAAGTGTGAGTACTCAATAGCTTTTTCATTTTACAGGGCGTCATTGCAACCAGAGTCACGCAACAGAACACCTGCTACATTTCCATCATGAACAAAAATGAGATGCCCAGCTTCAATAATCTGGCCCGCCTGGCACAAGAGAGCAGGGTAAGATTCCCAAGGAGTTCCTCAGCCTGGAGCTCATTGGCCCCTTTCTTCATGTGCTTTTTCCTTCTTGGCAGGATGAGGGTGTCAGAAGTGGCAGGATTTTCCTTCTCTCAACAGCAGTGGGGCTTGAGAATTTTTCCATAAGGAAGCTTTGCTGAAAGAAGAAAGGGGCTGCACCTTTGCCTTTCTCCTCTTCTCTTTCTCTGATGATGTTGAGCTCTGAGTCTTGCTGAATGCTGGTTTTTGTTGTTCAGAACCAGATCGGTTTTGGAAGACCTACCAAGAAGATCACCTTTGTGGCCAATGGCTTGGTCAACAACCTCAGGTCTTATGGAGCAGATGTCTTCTCCATGTGCAATGGACTCACCACCTACATGGCTTACGAAGTTCACGGTGAGTGCCAGCAAAGGAGTTCTACGTGACCTGGCATTGATTTCCCCGGTGGAATGACCAATGCACAATGGTTGCTCTTCCACCTTGAGTCACACAGACACCAAGAGCTTCAGCAGTTGCACCAGGGGTTCAACATCTTTGCAGTTCTGCACTGGAGCAGGGTGGTGTCCCAGCTGCTGACCCATCCAAACCCTTACAGCTCCTTCCAGGGAAGTTTAGGGAGGCTTAAATTTGGGCCCTACGTGTTTCAGGTCACACTGAGCTCCTCGGCAATGTCCCGTCAAGAAAAAGGGTCTTTCTAAGAACAGCTGTCCTTGAGGTCAGAGCTGACTGAGGGTTTGAATGGCAGCCAAGGTCTTAGGCATTAGCTCATGGGGTTTTGTTTCTCCCTTCCCTGCTTTCCAAGGACCCCAAGTGAACCTGGGATCATGCCTTACACTCGATGTCCTGAGAGTCGTGGATCTGAAGTACTGCACGGGCCATGGCAATGGACAGGTGAGAAAACCTTAGCCCTTACCTTTCTTGAAGCAGATAGGGGGCCTTCAGAGCTGCTGCCCAAAGCCAAGCCTGATGCCCTTCTTGCCTGGCATCTCCTCATTGAGAGCTTCCCGGGGGGCAGCAATTCTTCTTCCATTGTGGCAGGGATTTTTCAGAAGCTTTGGGGACATCACTGTTCTTTCCCTTCAGAGGTGAAACGTCTTCTTTCCCTTGGCCTTTTAGATTCCTCAGTTTCCCGGCGACTTCAACAACGGCACGCAAGTCATCATTGGTGGCCAGTCCCAAGTTGTGACCATCAACATGCAATGGCGCGTGGCAATCATTGAGCAAAACAGCATCAGCGGGTCCTGGAAAACCATCTGGAACTACAACACGGTGAGTGCCAGGGACGGGGCTCATTCCAAGAGTATCCTCCAAGGAGACTGGCTGCTTGTCGAGCTGGCCCAGGGGTGGCCTTTGTTTCCTTTTCCTGACCGTGTTGAGCGCACGATTTTGGGTAGGAGCTCTTGGGCACTCGTTCCTGTTTTAACAAAGGGGTTTCTCACATCCCAAGGCTTGAAAGATTGAAGTGTGAGTACTCAATAGCTTTTTCATTTTACAGGGCGTCATTGCAACCAGAGTCACGCAACAGAACACCTGCTACATTTCCATCATGAACAAAAATGAGATGCCCAGCTTCAATAATCTGGCCCGCCTGGCACAAGAGAGCAGGGTAAGATTCCCAAGGAGTTCCTCAGCCTGGAGCTCATTGGCCCCTTTCTTCATGTGCTTTTTCCTTCTTGGCAGGATGAGGGTGTCAGAAGTGGCAGGATTTTCCTTCTCTCAACAGCAGTGGGGCTTGAGAATTTTTCCATAAGGAAGCTTTGCTGAAAGAAGAAAGGGGCTGCACCTTTGCCTTTCTCCTCTTCTCTTTCTCTGATGATGTTGAGCTCTGAGTCTTGCTGAATGCTGGTTTTTGTTGTTCAGAACCAGATCGGTTTTGGAAGACCTACCAAGAAGATCACCTTTGTGGCCAATGGCTTGGTCAACAACCTCAGGTCTTATGGAGCAGATGTCTTCTCCATGTGCAATGGACTCACCACCTACATGGCTTACGAAGTTCACGGTGAGTGCCAGCAAAGGAGTTCTACGTGACCTGGCATTGATTTCCCCGGTGGAATGACCAATGCACAATGGTTGCTCTTCCACCTTGAGTCACACAGACACCAAGAGCTTCAGCAGTTGCACCAGGGGTTCAACATCTTTGCAGTTCTGCACTGGAGCAGGGTGGTGTCCCAGCTGCTGACCCATCCAAACCCTTACAGCTCCTTCCAGGGAAGTTTAGGGAGGCTTAAATTTGGGCCCTACGTGTTTCAGGTCACACTGAGCTCCTCGGCAATGAAAAAAAAAAAAAAAGGGTCTTTCTAAGAACAGCTGTCCTTGAGGTCAGAGCTGACTGAGGGTTTGAATGGCAGCCAAGGTCTTAGGCATTAGCTCATGGGGTTTTGTTTCTCCCTTCCCTGCTTTCCAAGGACCCCAAGTGAACCTGGGATCATGCCTTACACTCGATGTCCTGAGAGTCGTGGATCTGAAGTACTGCACGGGCCATGGCAATGGACAGGTGAGAAAACCTTAGCCCTTACCTTTCTTGAAGCAGATAGGGGGCCTTCAGAGCTGCTGCCCAAAGCCAAGCCTGATGCCCTTCTTGCCTGGCATCTCCTCATTGAGAGCTTCCCGGGGGGCAGCAATTCTTCTTCCATTGTGGCAGGGATTTTTCAGAAGCTTTGGGGACATCACTGTTCTTTCCCTTCAGAGGTGAAACGTCTTCTTTCCCTTGGCCTTTTAGATTCCTCAGTTTCCGGCGACTTCAACAACGGCACGCAAGTCATCATTGGTGGCCAGTCCCAAGTTGTGACCATCAACATGCAATGGCGCGTGGCAATCATTGAGCAAAACAGCATCAGCGGGTCCTGGAAAACCATCTGGAACTACAACACGGTGAGTGCCAGGGACGGGGCTCATTCCAAAAGTATCCTCCAAGGAGACTGGCTGCTTGTCGAGCTGGCCCAGGGGTGGCCTTTGTTTCCTTTTCCTGACCGTGTTGAGCGCACGATTTTGGGTAGGAACTCTTGGGCACTCGTTCCTGTTTTAACAAAGGGGTTTCTCACATCCCAAGGCTTGAAAGATTGAAGTGTGAGTACTCAATAGCTTTTTCATTTTACAGGGCGTCATTGCAACCAGAGTCACGCAACAGAACACCTGCTACATTTCCATCATGAACAAAAATGAGATGCCCAGCTTCAATAATCTGGCCCGCCTGGCACAAGAGAGCAGGGTAAGATTCCCAAGGAGTTCCTCAGCCTGGAGCTCATTGGCCCCTTTCTTCATGTGCTTTTTCCTTCTTGGCAGGATGAGGGTGTCAGAAGTGGCAGGATTTTCCTTCTCTCAACAGCAGTGGGGCTTGAGAATTTTTCCATAAGGAAGCTTTGCTGAAAGAAGAAAGGGGCTGCACCTTTGCCTTTCTCCTCTTCTCTTTCTCTGATGATGTTGAGCTCTGAGTCTTGCTGAATGCTGGTTTTGTTGTTCAGAACCAGATCGGTTTTGGAAGACCTACCAAGAAGATCACCTTTGTGGCCAATGGCTTGGTCAACAACCTCAGGTCTTATGGAGCAGATGTCTTCTCCATGTGCAATGGACTCACCACCTACATGGCTTACGAAGTTCACGGTGAGTGCCAGCAAAGGAGTTCTACGTGACCTGGCATTGATTTCCCCGGTGGAATGACCAATGCACAATGGTTGCTCTTCCACCTTGAGTCACACAGACACCAAGAGCTTCAGCAGTTGCACCAGGGGTTCAACATCTTTGCAGTTCTGCACTGGTGCAGGGTGGTGTCCCAGCTGCTGACCCATCCAAACCCTTACAGCTCCTTCCAGGGAAGTTTAGGGAGGCTTAAATTTGGGCCCTACGTGTTTCAGGTCACACTGAGCTCCTCGGCAATGTCCCGTCAAGAAAAAGGGTCTTTCTAAGAACAGCTGTCCTTGAGGTCAGAGCTGACTGAGGGTTTGAATGGCAGCCAAGGTCTTAGGCATTAGCTCATGGGGTTTTGTTTCTCCCTTCCTTGCTATCCAAGGACCCCAAGTGAACCTGGGATCATGCCTTACACTCGATGTCCTGAGAGTCGTGGATCTGAAGTACTGCACGGGCCATGGCAATGGACAGGTGAGAAAACCTTAGCCCTTACCTTTCTTGAAGCAGATAGGGGGCTTTCAGAGCTGCTGCCCAAAGCCAAGCCTGATGCCCTTCTTGCCTGGCATCTCCTCATTGAGAGCTTCCCGGGGGGCAGCAATTCTTCTTCCATTGTGGCAGGGATTTTTCAGAAGCTTTGGGGACATCACTGTTCTTTCCCTTCAGAGGTGAAACGTCTTCTTTCCCTTGGCCTTTTAGATTCCTCAGTTTCCCGGCGACTTCAACAACGGCACGCAAGTCATCATTGGTGGCCAGTCCCAAGTTGTGACCATCAACATGCAATGGCGCGTGGCAATCATTGAGCAAAACAGCATCAGCGGGTCCTGGAAAACCATCTGGAACTACAACACGGTGAGTGCCAGGGACGGGGCTCATTCCAAAAGTATCCTCCAAGGAGACTGGCTGCTTGTCGAGCTGGCCCAGGGGTGGCCTTTGTTTCCTTTTCCTGACCGTGTTGAGCGCACGATTTTGGGTAGGAACTCTTGGGCACTCGTTCCTGTTTTAACAAAGGGGTTTCTCACATCCCAAGGCTTGAAAGATTGAAGTGTGAGTACTCAATAGCTTTTTCATTTTACAGGGCGTCATTGCAACCAGAGTCACGCAACAGAACACCTGCTACATTTCCATCATGAACAAAAATGAGATGCCCAGCTTCAATAATCTGGCCCGCCTGGCACAAGAGAGCAGGGTAAGATTCCCAAGGAGTTCCTCAGCCTGGAGCTCATTGGCCCCTTTCTTCATGTGCTTTTTCCTTCTTGGCAGGATGAGGGTGTCAGAAGTGGCAGGATTTTCCTTCTCTCAACAGCAGTGGGGCTTGAGAATTTTTCCATAAGGAAGCTTTGCTGAAAGAAGAAAGGGGCTGCACCTTTGCCTTTCTCCTCTTCTCTTTCTCTGATGATGTTGAGCTCTGAGTCTTGCTGAATGCTGGTTTTTGTTGTTCAGAACCAGATCGGTTTTGGAAGACCTACCAAGAAGATCACCTTTGTGGCCAATGGCTTGGTCAACAACCTCAGGTCTTATGGAGCAGATGTCTTCTCCATGTGCAATGGACTCACCACCTACATGGCTTACGAAGTTCACGGTGAGTGCCAGCAAAGGAGTTCTACGTGACCTGGCATTGATTTCCCCGGTGGAATGACCAATGCACAATGGTTGCTCTTCCACCTTGAGTCACACAGACACCAAGAGCTTCAGCAGTTGCACCAGGGGTTCAACATCTTTGCAGTTCTGCACTGGTGCAGGGTGGTGTCCCAGCTGCAGTAAATGACCTGATGAGAACCTGTACAGCTCCTTCCAGGGAGTCTTACAGAGTCTGGCCCCATGATGTGGCACCAGCCCTGTCATCGGGATTTACAGGAGCCAGTGTATTCGAGTCCTGATTTCTGTACGGGAAGTCCCAAAGAGTTTCAAGACTGCATCTTTCAGGCTTTCCTTGCTGAGTCACATAGGCAGTGCTCTATGGGGGTTTTAAGAGAGTCTGTCCCTTATACAGCTCAAATATTCCCAGTGCAGTGATTCTTCAGAGCCTTGCTGTCTCTCAGCAACACCAGCACCCTCCTGTAGAAAGGCAGCCAAGGTCTAAGGCATTGGCTCATTGCATTTTTCTTTTGTTTTCCATCTTTCCAAGGACCCCAGGTGACTCTGGGATCTTGCATTACCCTCGATGTCCTGAGAGTCGTGGATCTGAAGTACTGCAATGGTAATTTCAATGGCGGTGGACAGGTGAGAATACCTTAGGCCTTACTTTGTTTGAACCAATATGGGGCTCCAAAGCTGCTGCCAAAAGCCAGTACTGATGCCTTTCTTTACTGGCATCTCCTTTTTGAGAGTTTTCTGCTTGTGGGTGCAGATCCTGAAACAGAGCAATGGGTTAGAAGAGATTTCCATTCAAGACCCTGAGCATGGATTAAGCGTGGCCAGTGCTCTTGCACTCATAAGCTTCTAAAGGCACCAGATGACAGCTGACAGATGCAGCAATGATTCTCTGAATCTATGGAAATAATTCTTATGGCTTCTGCCCAACACCCCAGCCTTGATTCTTTGGAGAAAACTGAGGGCAAGGCAGGCACTTCTCGGGGGGCAGCAATTCTTCTTCCATTATAGCAGGGATTTTTCAGAAGCTTTGGGGACATTACTGTTCTTTCCCTTCAGAGGTGAAACATCTTCTTTCCCTTGGCTTTCCAGTCTCAGCAGACGAATCACAACTGCCATTTCTCTGGTGGGTGTATTTACCAAAATATGACTGTCAGTGGTCAAACACATGTGGCGATTTTCGAGCAAAGGAGCAACCAGTTCTCATGGAAAACCATCTGGAATTACAACACGGTGAGTGGCAGTTAGGGGGGTGTTCACAAAGTTTTCAGGGAGATTGGCTCCTGGTAGAGCTGTCCCAGGGACAGTGTGCATTTCTATATTCTGACCATCCTGAGTCCACAACTAGGGGTAGATACACTCAGCATTTGTTACTCTTGTTAGTCAGATGCTATTCCATATTTTTAGGTGGAAAACCAAACTGCATATGCTCAATAACTTTTGTTTTACAGGGTATCATTGCAACTAAAGTGGTGCAAGAGGGAACGTGCTACATTTCCACCATGAACAGAAATGTGATGCCCAGCTTTGATGCTGTTGTCAGATATGCTTCAGAGAACAGGGTAAGATTCAAAGCCCGCAGTTACTCAGAATATTACTGTATTTGAAATTCCTTTTTTTGCCTGAAACACTGTGGTTTTCAAAATTCTCAACCAACAGGTAAATTAAAAGCCATTTTAATGGTCATTTTTATGGATGTTTTCTGTGATATTTTTTCAGGTTCATAAGTTGAAAGCTTTCAAAAATTACAATATCCTTGTTTGAATGCCTTTAGTGCAGGTTCACCGTGTTGAGTCCAAGTCTCAGATTAGTTATATTATTGTTACAATGATTTAAATAATTTCTAGACATTCTCAATGTCTAGAAAAATATTTTTTCTTCAGAATGTCGAATTGAGAAAGAACCAATATTTCAATTTTATAATAAAAAATATTTTAGTAAGCTTTCAAACTTTTTGAAGAGCATTATCTACCATGTTTCTTTAGTTCAGCCATCCACAGACACACCACAGAGATTGTAAAAATTATGTCAGCATTAGTGTATTAACCTTCGCTTAACAGTGGCTTCCCTGGAAATCTGTGAACTGAGCCTGTAAAATACCACACTGCAAACAGCAGGAAGACCTGCAGGGCAGAAAGAAATTAAAAGGAGATTTCTGCTGCTGACCTTCCAGCCTGAGTGCCTCTGAGGGGCCAGGGCAGCGACTGAGCAAATGCTTTGGAAGGAGCTCTGGCTCCACAGAGCGGCCGCACTCCACATCTCCTCTTCAGCGCTTTCCTTGCGCTGCCCCTTCCCTCAGGCTCCGTGCACCTTGACTCCCTTAGAACCAGCTCTGCTGCTGGAGTGGCCTACAAGGCTGGCTAGTGGTTCCACTTATCCCAGGGGATTAAAAGGTGTCCCTAAAGGCAGCTTGGACTCAAACACCCAGCCACGAGTCCTCATCCCAGAGGAACAGGCCGAGCAGAAACCAGCTCCTGACACTCAGCTTGCTGAATGCTGGTTTTTGTTGTTCAGAACCAGATCGGGTTTGGAAGACCTACCAAGAAGATCACCTTTGTGGCCAATGGCTTGGTCAACAACCTCAGGTCTTATGGAGCAGATGTCTTCTCCATGTGCAATGGACTCACCACCTACATGGCTTACGAAGTTCATGGTGAGTTCAAGCATGGGAATTTTCTCTCTAAGTGACCTGGCATTTGTTTCCCCTTGGGAATGACTAAGGCACAATTTCTGCTCTTCCACCTTGAGATTGACACAAAGTAAGCAACAAACATGCATCATTGTAGAAGAGCAGCCCTTGTTACAGAGATGTGTGAGATAAATCTGCTGAAATGCTGCCAGTTTCTTAATCATAGAAGTTCTTGTATTTAGGTCAAAACCAATATTCTTTCAAAACATATTCAAATAATTATTTTACTCTGAGGAGTTAATCCTAAAGCACCATCAAAATCTTCTGAGCCTTTCTGCAATCTGATTGTTTCCAACCCTCTTTTGGAAAACACTCTATGGCTCAGGCTGCAGCTGTTGCATCCTGGCTTAGCAGTAGTTCCACGTACTCACTGCTTGCTTTGCTTGAAGCTTGCTTTGGCAGCTGAAAGGGCTCAATGGGATTGGAAAGGCAAGTGATATGTGCCAGGTATTAAGAGCTGTCATTAAACGCTCAGGGCACTTAACTGCATCTAAGCCATGCCTCTTCTTTTTTTTTTCTTTTTTTAAATGTTGTTTGTATAGGACCTCAGCTGAATCAGGGATCATGTATCTCCCTTGATGTCCTCAAACTTGTGGACCTGAACTATTGTGGTGGAAATATCAAAGCCTGAAAACCTTATCTTTCTTCAGTCAAGTATAGAGGCTCTGAGCTGCTGCCCAAGGCAAACCCTGATGCCATTCTTCCCTGACATCTCTTTTTAAAGATGTTCTTGGGGATTTAGATGCTGACACAGATCAACTGGTGACCACATCTTTCAAATAAATTCCTTCATTATGTATTAACTCCAGCTTGTTTGTTGTTACTCTACCCTTTTTCTTCCAATAACCCCTCCACATAAATATTTTTATTGTCTCTCTTCTTCCCCATTTGAGCCCTTCAAATGCTCTTTCCATTGCCAGCTCTCAACAAAAGGTACAGCCAGAGAGCTGGGCAAGCCTCAGGGTGTGTATGGTACAAACAAGGCATTCACAGTTAGAACCTTCCTTCCCTGTTTGAGGAAAGATGCCTCACATTAAAAATCTTGATTAATGGGGCTCAAAAAGGCAGAAAGAAAGAAGGGCAAAGCAGTGAATTTTCCTTCTTTAGGGAAAGGAGAGTTGCCTTTGTGAATTTCAAATGCTTCTTTCAAATTATGATTGCTTCTCTTCTTGGCAGTTTTCTGGCTCCTGCTCTAGCTAACAGGGTGTTGTGGTTTCAGTCACTTAAAAATCACCATAACAGGAATTGGCAAAAGCAGGTTTCAATATGAGTTGGTGAAATGCAAGTTAACAGAATTCATTGGCAAGGGTTAGTCTACTCTTTACTGCATAGATGAAACCTGCAAAGGAAAATCAAAATCACTTTAGAATGGCACACACAGAGTCCAGGGGTGTAAAGGGTAAGGCTGCAAAGGGTTTAAGAATATTTAATCACTGACTCATTTACAAGGTGATTCAATAGTGTTTACGACAATTACAACAAAGACTGAAATATAGATCCAAGATAGCAACATTTATATCCTAATCACTCCTCATGCACACACACTGGCCCAGAGCTGTCTGCATCTATATCTATGTGTGCAAAAGTACCTATTCAAACTTCCCCTTGAGTTCAGTGAAGAGGTCAGATGCCTTTGCATTTCCCAGGGTGAGGGCTGTGTCTCGAGGAGGAGGGGATACCAGCTCAGCCTGCAGAGAGCCTTTTGAGTATTGCAAACCTGAGGCTGTGCAAGCTCCAGCAGACATCCCACCCCACGGGAGGTGCTTGTGGAGCCCACTGCAGCCCAGGGCAGCTCAGAAGGCTCCATGCTGGTCATGGAGCCAGGAGAGGATTGTCCTTACTCCCCAGGAGATTTCCGCCCTGGCCTGTCCCAAGTTGGTAACAATGGTCTCGTTCCACTCAGGCCATGATACAGGTAGATAATGTTCCAAGGCTGTCAGGGGATGAGTGATTATCCCTTGTTCCCTGCCTGGGTCAGAAAACCAATATTCCTGATATAATCATTGTCACTCCCACGTTTCCCTCTAAGAGTTCCTGGTCATGAAAACCAGCTCAGGGTAAAGCCTGAATGTGAAGTCTGACACAACAGCACTGGCAGCTCCCCACCCTCTCTGAGGCCAGAAATCCTCTCCCCTTTAATCTGACCTCCATGAGCAATAATTCCCCAAAACATGGCTGCTGGAGTTAATGCTTTATTGAGTGAAACACTGTTGGGAAACAAAACTAAACCTCCTTTAATCTATTCCAGAAATGGAACATCAAGAAAAGCTCCAAGGAGCACCATAGTGAGAGTTCACACCACAATGGCACTGGGGTTGTGCTTGAGCAGGAGAACAGATCAGACACAGGCCATTGCTGGAGGAGGCAATAAAACCTATTGATTATTTTTTGTCTACCAGCAGATTCCTACCTCATAATCAGATTCCAGCAGGTCAAAATTTCCAAAAGTACAATCCCCATGTTTATCAAGTAGTTACACCAGGAAATAATTTTCGGGGACAAGTCACAGGGAAACAAATGACAAAATAATTTTATTGCAGCATTCAGTCCTTCCACACCTAATTCTGAAAACAAATAAAAGGTGGGAGGCTCACATAATTTATTCTGCCTTCAACGGCATCAGCTCTGCAGTCAGGATGAATCTCCCTGTGAGTATGCATGCTTTTCTTCCTTATACACTGAAACTTTGATTCAAGCCCATTCCTTTATCCCTCAGAAGGGCTCTGCCTCTCTGCAGCACTAAGGCTTTCTCTGGGGACATTTTGCTGCTCCACAGTGAGCAACTCACCCCTGGTCCCCAGAGGAGCTGAGGAGGTAAGGATTTTTTCATGGCTGTACATTATTCAGAAAATAGGAAGCCTAACCCATGTCCATTATTGTCAGTGCTTTTGCACAACTGGAGCACTGCACCAGTGGATCAAGCCCTGTAATGCCAGAGCAGAAGAAATGGAAAAGCTTTCTCCTCACTCTTGTAAAACACCTGTGTGCACCTGCACAGGTCTGAGAAACAACCTGAGACTGAGCTCTTGAAAGAGCAAATGTGAAATGTGTCTGCTTTGCAGCACCCTGGGGTAAAGCAAGGCTGCCTCCCTTTTGGGGCACTGATACAATCCCAGGATGAAAGCAAAAAAGGATCCAATCCCTGAGGAAAAGGGAAGGAGGATTCTCATGACCAGATTTGTCAGCCAGAGCTGCAGTTACACTTTTGTATTTGATTTTCATTTCAGATTTTGACTGCAGTCCTTCTGGGACTTGTCCTGACTCCAGCCCTTGCTGATCATGTGAGTACAGTGACCAATTTCCACATGAATGGCTGCTCTTTCTCTATTCCCTGCTTCAGAGATCTCCTTGAACCTTTGGTTTTTCTAAAGCCTTGGGGAGATAATCACTTGAAAGCCTAAGTGTTCTTTCATTTGTTTTTCTAGCATCAACAGACTGAAGTAAGCAAGAAAATCTCCTTTGGTGGAGGCTACCAACTTATGACCATCAATAGGAAATGGCTCGTGGCAAGTATTGAGCAAAAGACCAACCATGGCTCCTGGAAAACCATCTGGAATTATGACACAGTGAGTGCAGGGAGGGGGCTGCTTCAGAGACTGGCTCACACATTCAGTAAATGCTGGTTTGTTACTTTTGTTAATATGTATGAAATTCCAATATCAATTATTAAATTCCAAGTGGTCAATAACTTTATTTTACAGGGCTTTATGGCAACCAAAGTGCTGCCAGAGAAAGCTTGCTACCTTTCCATAATGAACAGAACAGAGATGCCCAGCTTTGATGCACTCCCTCAGCTGGCTGCAGACATCAGGGTAAGGTTGAAAAGGAGCAGTAACTTGGAAAGTTGTACTTAATGCAAAGTAAACTGGTATGTGAGACCTTGCTTCTTTTGAAAATCAGAAAGTACTTTAAAGACCAAGTTCATTTTAACCATTAATTAGGAATTTTTATCAATTTCAATGACATTTTACAACAATGTCACTTTAAACTTTTGAAAATTGGAATACCCTTGTTCATGCTTCCAGTGGAGGGTTTACATGTTTGGCCAATGTTGTAGCTCAGTTAGATTATACTAAAAATGTTTATAACAACTAAAGCTATGAATATGCCTGGAGTTAAACAGATCAGGGCACTGACCTTGCTGAATGCTGTTATTTGATGTTTAGAACCACAATCGCCCAAGACCCCCTTCGAAGGAGATCACATTCACCCTCATCAAGAGAACAATTCGTGACCTTGAATCATATGGACCAGACACCTTCTCCATGTGCAGAGGACTCTCCACTTATGTGGCTTACCAAGTTCATGGTGAGTGCCAGCAAAGGAGTTCCTGCCAGCTGATTGTCTCCAGACCTGTCATAGGAAGGGTTTTACAGCTCAGGCTCAGGATGTTACATTCAGGCATAGCAGGAATGCACCTACTCACTGCTTGCTTTGCTTGAAACTCTGTCACCTGGGAGGGCTCGATGGGATTGGAAACAGGAGTGCAACGTGCCAGGTATTGAGGGCTCTCAGTGAATGCACAGAGCACTTAACAGCATCTTAGTCCATGTCTCGTGGTAATTGTTATTCTTTTCTTGTTTTTGAAGGACCACAATTCAGTCCCGGATCATGCATCAAACTCAATGTCCTTCAATATTTGGCCCTCACCTACTGCCATAATGATAACTTTGTGTAAATCATACCTTTCTTGAACCTTGTGTGGATGCTCCAGCAGCAGCCTTGTAGCTGCTGCCCAAAGCCAACCCTGCTGGAGTTATTCCCTGGCATCTTCTCTTTCAATCTTTCATGAGGATTGAGTACTGAAACAGATCAACTGGTGAGCAGAGCTGTCAATTAAATTCCTTCATCATGGACTAACTCCAGCCTGTTTGTCATTATCCTTTTTAATCTAAGAACCCCTCCACGAAGACATTGGGCCCCATTTGAGGCCTTTCATTGCTCTTTTCACCTCAGCACAGCCAGAGCTGGGCAAGCCCCAGGGTGTGTATGGTACAAATAAGGCATTCACAGTTAGGACCTTCCTTCCCTGCTTGGGGAAAGATGCCTAACATTAAAAATCTTGATTAATGGGGCACAAAAGGCAGAAAGAAAGAAGGGCAAAGCAATGAATTTGCCTTCTTTGGGGGTGGTCTCCATTGTGGGATTTAGAGTTTTTCTGTTCCTAGCATAAAGCAAAGCTGGGATTCTTGTTGCTCAAATCTTTACTATCAAGATGGAGTATTTCCTCTTCTCTAACAAAAAAGGCAGGATGCCCCAGCTGTGCCACTCAGTGTGCTGTGCTGCCTGACACCATGATATCATCAATGCCCTGGGGGTGCTGAGGAGCCTCATCACCTCCTGAGCAGGTCCGGGGCAGCCCATGGCAGTCAGTGCAGATGTTTCCACCCCAGGGTGCTCTTGATCCTTTGAAAAATTAGAGCAGTCCAGGGAAGAAAAAAACCCTCTTGGCCACTGAGTGTCAGCCTCGAGTTGCAGAGCTGAGATGGAAAAGGCACAGGACTCCCATGCAGAGGAGTCTGGTGTCCCACAGCACCAGGAGAGTGCAGTGGTGCCAGTACAGCCGTGCTGAGTGACAGCCCTGGGGCACAGCCAGGGACCCTGAGGTCGTGTCTGCCCCGGGCAGGAATTCCTGTGCACTGATAATTTAACTGTGACAATAACACTGGGGAGTGCAGGGGGCTTCCACACGGTGCTGTAACAGCTTCCTGAAACACAGGGAATGTGATTTTTAGATCTTGACAAAAGCCATTACCCATCATCCAGGTCAGACACCTGGGAGCCTTGGCTTTTCCCCAGGCTCTCCTGGGCCTGTGTCAGTCTGAATCCACAGCTACACACAGAATCTGACCTCCTCCTCCAGGATGGGATGGTTTGGATGTTTGTTAAGGATGTTTTCAAGACAAATTGAATGTTTCAGGCAGTGCAGGGCAGCTGCAGAGCCTGACTCAGGTGCACTGCATCCCCTGAACCCCTGCTGAGGCTGCTCCACCCTCCAGGTGTTGGCAATGAGGAGGTTGGGGTGGGAAGTTTGGGAGCTCCTAGCACCTCCAGTTTAGCTTTTCCTGGTACAGGGGCTCCCCCACTGGGGAATGGTGTGCCTTTAGAGCTGTCCTGCTCTTCTCTTCGAGCCTGTGGTGCTGTTTGTGGAAGGAGGTAAGAGAGGTGAGTGTAGATGAGTTTACATTTTCCACTGAGTTTCCTTGGAAGAGGGAGAGTCTAGGCTTTAGAGGCTGAGCTGAGTTTGGTGAGCTGGGGCAGACTTTCACAAGCACAGGCACTGCTGAGCACTCCTCAGGACTGGGAAAATGCAGAGCAGGAATCCTGGCGTGGCTTTTCACTGCTGTGGGGCTGCCCCAGGTTTTTAAGGGTCTTTAAACTCAGATGTTGCCTGTGTGTGAAACAAAGGTGTCTCTGCACATCTCTTCTGTCCGTGTGTGAAACAAAGGTGGAGTGACAGAACAAGGGAACAGCCTGGAGATGAAGGAGGGCAGGGTCAGACGGGATATGGGGAAGGAATTCTTCCCTGTCAAAGTGGGGAGGGGCTGGGATGGAATTCCCAGAGAAGCTGTGGCTGCTCCTGGATCCCTGGCAGTGCCCCAGGGCAGGGTCAGATGGGCTCCAGGTCCATCCCAGGGCTGTGATTCCGTGCCCAGAGCTGGGTCCTGCTGAAAGCACTCAGCCTGTGTTCCAGACCCGGGAATGCTGTTCATGTGCCCCGTGCACAAATCTGCTGCAAGCCAGGCTCTGCTCGAGCTCTGGCCACGAGATGGCATTCTCTGAGCTGCTTTTGCTGAGAGCTTGCCATCTTTAATAATAACAATAATAATTAAAGGTGGGGGGGGGGGAAGCCACAAACCCTCCCTGTATTTTCTGAAGTCTGTGACAAAGCAAGATTTGTGAGGAGGCTGCTCCTGCTCTTGCCAAACAATGGTGCTGCTTTCTGAGAGCTGAGAGGGAGACTGAGGGTCAAGTCCCTTTAAAAAAAAAAAAAAGTGAAATACAGTATTGTGCATCTTGAAATCTGAAACCAAGAAACAGAAGTGCAAGGGAAACAAGGGGAAAAGTCTTGCAATTCCTGTGGACAACTGTTGCAAGTGGAGTTTTAAGGAATACAATATACATCTATACCTTTTAAAGGTCATTGAATGGCTTTTGTGGAGAAACCTGTGAAATAAAGGAGCCTTGGAAGAAGAGATTTCTTTTTCTCCTCCTCTCTGGATATAATGGCCATTGCAAATCAAAGCATCTTGAGATTTGGCTTCAAGTGTGTCTTCCTAGCAGTTTTTACACTCACCTGTGATGGACACGGTGGAAAGAGAGAGAATGGTGGTCCTGCCTGCTACGGAGGCTTTGATTTGTATTTCATTCTGGACAAGTAAGTCACTCCTACTTTGTTCTTTTTCACAGAGTTCCTTCTCTAGGCATGAACTGGAATGGCACAGGCTGATCCCCAGGAGGTTTTCTTTGGGTTAGGGGTTTGCAGCAGTCCCTGAGGGATCCCTGCAGCTCCTGGCAGCTGCTTTGTTATTGCTGGGGGGCTGCTTTGGTGGGTGCAGTGCAGGAA
Organism: Muscicapa striata striata; assembly: GCA_030060385.1. Lineage (NCBI taxonomy): Eukaryota > Metazoa > Chordata > Aves > Passeriformes > Muscicapidae > Muscicapa > Muscicapa striata. The sequence continues at coordinate 2,013,811 of JAREIS010000254.1, forward strand.
TCCCTCGGTGCTCTGCAATCACATCCTTGTCAGTTGTCCCCACAGGGGAGCTCTGTGTGTGCCCAAACTCCAGTGTGCACTCGAGTTTCTTAGAGCAGGGCAGGAGCCTGGTCCCCTCTGCTGTCCCTGTGAGCCAGGGAGCCTGAGGCTCTCAGGGAGCAGAATTATTCCTGCAGGCACCAATTCCATGGCTGAGAACGTGCAGGGAGCTCTGCCCGTGCCCCCCTGCCCCCTCAGCTGTGCCCAAAGCAGCAATTCCAGGTAAAAACCAGCCCAGAGGGGCTACTCCCTTCAGAAGGGGCTGAATTCAGCTGCTGGGATGGAGAACAGCTCGAGTCCCTCATTTAAAGAGCTTTGTTTTCCCTAGCTGAGTCACACTTTCTTTGTTTCTTCTCTTAATCAAAAGCATGTTTTGAGTGTTTAGCTGTTTGTGCTGAAGATAACTCCCTAGCTCACTTTTTCATCACTAATTGTGGCAGTGTCATCTCCTTGGCACTGTAAGAGTGCTGCTTTCTTCAGATGTGGATGGAGCAATGTGGAATCATTTTGTGCTGAGCTTCGGAAAGCTTCATGCTAAAGCAATGCAACAATTTAAAAAAAAATTTAAAAATACTGGCTGAAATGATTGTCCTGATTTTCTTGATGAAGAGTAGTTATTTTGAACCAAAGGCTTGGAAATACTGGAGGTGATGCCTGCCAGAGCCATGGCACTGACATTAATAACCATAAATTCAGAGACAGGAAAGTATTTGCAAGTTGCCAAAAGTGCTCACAGATGAAGTTTCTGACTGATCCTCTGGAGTGTTTTGCAGTAGCTCCCACATTCCATTAGTATAAATGACTTGGAATTACATAACCCTTTATTACAAAATACTGGGTAAAATCTAAGACCAAGACACTGACTGCTACAGTTGTCCTCGTGCTCCTGGGGAAAGATTTATTTATTTTATTCAGTGGCAAGATCTACCTGGCTTATTAATTTTGCTGGTCTTCAGTTATTAGCTGGAAGAACTCTATTGCTCCATATGGAAAAACCCCAAACAAACCCAGAGCATGATTTGTACTGCAGGGAGCTGCATTTCCCTGGAAGCTGAAGCAGGCTTGAAGGTTTTCTCCAATGTCATGGGTGTGCTGTGTTACACCTCTGAGCCTGTGTGACTTCAGCAGGCCCTTAATTCAAGTTCTGTGCTGTTCCCTCACTGAAATCCGTGACTCCTGAGCTTTGCTCACGGGATTATGGATTTGGGTGGAAACACAAGCCTTGGCACAAGTTTTAAAGCAGGCAGGCTGGCCCCAGTGTCTGTATGAAGGTATCCAACAAAAATCCTGCTTTGACAGCTGCAGAATTCTATTCCTGAGATTTTTTTTTTTTTTGGTGCAGAAATGAACAGGATCTGATGTAAAAACTTCCTTGGTCTCCAGTGGAGTTTTGGAGGAGTGTTGTGGCTGAAAAGCTGTTGCTGAGTACAATGCACCAGGGGACCTGGTCCTTTAACCTCTGAGGAGAGATTTACTGAGGTGGAGTTGGTTATCACATGTCCTTTAACACTTTCATGGAATCACAGAATGGTTTGGGTAGGGAGGTCTTTAAAGATCATCTGGCTCCACCCCATGCCAGGGTCAGGAACCTTCCACAGAAGGTTCCACACCTTTTGTCCTTTGATTACAGAATCTCAAACTGTGTCTATTTTCTCAATTTACCTCGAGCTGTGCTCTTTGGAGCAGCTTTCTGCCATTTAGAGTAGCAATTTGCTGTTTGGAGTTGCTCCTTGCTCTTTAGAGCAGCTGTTTGCTGTTTAGGGTTCCACTGTGTGCTCTTTGCTGTTTGGGTTCTGTGCAGCTGCTGAGCACCTCAGGGTGAAGGTCACACCAAGATAAGCCCAGTCCTGTGGAAGGTAGGCCTGGCTTACTTTGGGATAGCTGCTCCAAGGTCTCTCCTCTTGTGTTCCTGTGGTGCTGAGAGGATTCCTGGGTTTGGGCTCCTCACACAGGAGGAGCTGGTGCCAATTAACAGCCTGGTGCAAGTTAAGATACAGAGCCTTCATTAAGAATGAAGTTCTTCACTAAGAACAAAGCAGTGAGGTGTTGCTAAAAAGCCCAAACCTTTGTCTTTGCTGACAAATTATCTACTTATTCTAAAAATATTCTCCATGTGATTAATTAAAGCAGACTGTGACCACCCCAAACTGACACAGTGCCCATCCCTGCAGTCAGCAAACATCCCCTCTCCCAGCACAGCTGGAACAGCTGGGGGCAGCTCCCAAACTCATTTATTTGCAGGTGGGGAGGATGGAATAACCTCTGAGTCTGGTCATGAGCCTTTTGCTGCAGCCAGTGTGTGTCACAGGATTGTTGCTGGTGTGCAGATAATGGGGGATGTCTCCCCACGTGCAGAAAGCACACAGGGAACTGTCAATGTGTGAAAGGAATGGTTCTGGGAGATCCTGGGCAGAATGGAACAAGGAATCCAAGCTCTGGATCCCTTCCTTATCCAGCCAGACAAAGGATCTGTTTTTAACCAGTTGCATTGAAGTGAAGCTCCTGCTCTGGAAAGGCTGATGTTGGTTTCTTTGAGTAGAGCTTGAGTAGCTGCAGTTACTGTGATTTAAGCAGGATTTAAGTGCAGGTTTGCACTCAGAGTGTGGAAGGCACAGAGCCACGATGGGATGGGAACAGGCAGAGGCCAGGCAGGAGCCTGAGCCCCAGGATCTGCTGCTTCCCCTGGGAAGGTGAGCCCTGGAGCAGAGCTCAGCTCAGCACCCAGAGCTGAAATGCTGTTCCAGCTGCTCTCAGAGGAACCAGCACAGCCTGAGGCAGGGAATGGTGACACTGAGGCTCTGCAGGAAGACATTCAAAGCCATCTCTGCTCCTCATTGACCCAGGGACTGATTCCTTGGGTTTTTTCCAGGATCACAGGCCTGCATCCAGAGCAAGGTGTGCATCTTGTTGGGATGGCAGGACCTTGCAAGGATGTGGAGGGATGGTTTGTCTCTGTGTTAGCATGAGGGCTGAGGGATGCCAGCAAGGCAGGGTGGAGAAATTTGTGCATTTTTGTGTCTTTTTTTGCTTGCTGCCTGAAGGAACGTAATTAACTCCCAATCCTGCCAAGGACAGGCAGTTGCAGTGAGCTGAGCTCATGTGTGAAATCCTTGCCAGTCAGGACCTGTGGATGTGTTTTTTACCCAGTGATGTATCTTAGATAACCATTCCTTGGTAAAAGGAATGGGCAGGAGCTCCCTTCCAGCCAGGACTGAGTGTGTGCCTGCAGCATTCTGCACTTTTTCTGCTGACTGGTGTAAGTTAAGTCCGTGGCTATTTATTTACTAGTTGTTTTTTTGCATACCCCCTGCCAGCCAGGAGGAGAAGAATGTTCTTGGACTGAGACTGGGCTTAGAGGCTTGTCCTGGTGTGACCTGAGCCTCTGTGGACCCTGTGACCTGCAGTGTCCCCATGAGCTGTCTGGTGTGAAGTGTGGCACAAGATAACAGCAGTTCCTCCAAGAATTGCATCACCTCTCAGATGCCTTTGTGCTGTGGAGGGCTTGCAGAACTGCTCCTGAAGTGATGGATGCTTTTGGGCTGGTTTGTGTTATATTTAAAGAGATGCTGCACAACTTCTTAGGTAAATGCCATCTCTGAGAGCCACGAGACTTCTGGGACTTGGTCCAAACCCAGGAAAGCTTAAGGAGATTTTTGGATCAACACCAGCCTCTGAACCAAATGTCTTTATGTTCTCCTGTCAGGTGCAAGGCACATAACCCATGTGAGGCCTTGGTGTAAGAGTGTGGGCTTGGTTCTGTGACTCTTGCAGTCTGCAGAGTGAATAAACCCACGGGCATTCTGAGAAGGTGCAACAGCAGAAATGGAAAAGTGGGCTCTAAAAAGTGCAAGAAAGAGCAAGTCTAGGGAGGCTGGAGCTGTGGCAGCTTTGGGTTCTGGAGCATCTTGTCCCAGAGAGGAGGAGGGAGGAGGAAGGCACCTGCTGAAGGGCAGGGCTTGGCTGGAGCCACGGAGCCCCTGCAGGGTCTCCCTCAACACTTGCATTCCCTTCAGAGGTACAAAATGCCAGTGCAGCTGACCACAGAATGCTTCACTCTCTTGTTAAAGAGAATGGTTTACTTAGCTTTAATTTCCATTTAGTGGGCCCTTCTCCAGAAGAGATTTTGGCATCCTCATGGATGAGCTTCTTCTTAAATTGCAACTTTACAGCATCAACCATTCAGCTGCAAAGCCTTGGCTCGCTGGTCATCTTGTTTCTTTTGGGAATATCAAAAAGAGAACTATTTGAAAATTGGCTTTTCTTATCTTACAGTTGGACTTTAGAAATACTGTCCTACTCAGAGTCCTTGGCCTGCCTCACTGTACAAAGGGAGTGTCTTTTACAGTGTGGCTGCTGAATGGCACAGCTCAGGGAGGTGGGCCCTGCACTAATGCTGGTTCTGTAAGCTTTGCACTGGCTGCAGAAAGGTTGGTTGTGTTGGGTTTGTCCATTTTAGGCCAAGTGAAGAACACAAGTCTGAATCATGTTTCAGAAAATGCATTTAATGTACAAGGAGTGCTTTTTTCTAAGTGCAAACCTGGGCATTTCTGGCCCCTGACAGCAGAGAGAGAAGTGAACTGCAGCAGACTGAGCTGTCTGGCTCAGGTGGGAAGGACAATGTGTGCTCAGGCAAAGTGGGAACCTTCATTTTGGGCCCCTGTTACAGCTCCCTCTGGTAGAGATGGGGGGAAACTGGGCTGCAGACTATTCCAATGATCCCACTGCTGAAACTGAGCAGAAACCATCCTCCCTCTGTGGATACAGTGGGTTTGGTTTAATGTTGTAGCAGTGGTAAGAGCTTTCCTTAAAGGGAGTTTTACCTGATGGCTGAGAGGGGGTTGGGCAGGGGCTGCTGGTCCCAGCTCCATCATTTGGTGTCTGCCACCAAATGGGTCAGGAAGTGTGGGAATCTTCACTGAGGTGGTTTTTGGGAGGTGAACATATGGTCTAAGGTAACATTGGCTTCACTGAAGCAAGGACTAATTGGTTTCTGATTAACAAAGCCTTGGCTCTCCATGTCTTCTGGAGACTGTGGCCCTTGCTATAAAGTCAAGTGTTTCTTTCATGCCTCACCATATAAAGACAATAAACACTTCTTTTCTAGGCCGGTTCTAGGAAATTATTTGGGCTGTTTGGCAGTGTTGGGCCTGGAGTCTCACAGGCTCAAGGTCTCACAGTTATCCCATACATCCAAGGGGAATTTGCACCTGGGGCTGAGCTCTGTGTGTCTCTGTTCTATCAATTTAGGGTCTGGATGCAGCAGGGTTTAAGTTTCCTGTCTGAGAGCAAGTCCTGATGTACGTCACCCTTCATCTCTTATGACACCAATTTTCCCACTGTCTGTGGTTATTTGGTTTCTCAAGAGCTTTGCTGTTGGTGCTCCTTTGGTCCTCTTTGATAAACACTTGTGTGGAGAAGAAGCTGTAGTGTCATGTCCTGCTCTGAGGAAAGAAACAATTCAGCACAGTGAGCATTAGCTGGTGATCCCAGCTGCCCTGCAGTCTGCCCCAAGCAGAGTGTCTGTAAGGCCACCCTTAAACTGATCCCAAACTGATCCCAAACTGATGCTTTGGGGGCTGAGTCCTTTGGGCAGCAACATCTGGCAGGGCCACACTTTGTGCACAGGGCCTGAGTGGTTTTGTGCCTGAGCAAAGTCCCCAGTGCCTGGACAGACCAGGGTCACAGAGAAAGAGCAGCTCCAGGGATTTGGAGCAGGAGGAGAGGCCAAGGTGTGGGGAAAGGGGCAGGGAATGTCTGTGACCCCCCAGGACAAACTCTGTGTGCTCCTGGTGCTTCTGCAAGACAAGCAGAGCCCTGAGCAGCCAGGCTGGGGAGCCTCCTCTGGCATTCCCAGAGCTGAGGTGGAACACAACAGCTCATTTGCCTTTTCTGCCTCTGAACTGAAAGACCATCTCAAACGTTTGTCCTTTCTTCCTCAGGCTGCAGATCAATGAAGTTTCTGTTGAAGCTGGACTATAAATATTTCTAATTGTACTCAATGAATTAAATAAGTGATGACACATTTATTTTCCAACTCTAGAAAAGAATTTTTTTTCCCAATATTAATATTCCAGTGTTCATAGAAGTGTTTATGCCAGAAGGGGCATTTTGTGCTGAAAGATTCTGATTAACCTAATTTTTTCCTCATTCTTAAAACATAAAGAAGAATAATCCAACCCCATTATAGCCTATGGTTTGTTCTCCTGAGGAGCAAAATTAGTTTGTTTTGTCTTTAACTGAGGCGTGAAAGAATTAACCAGAGCAGTTGAGATGTGGACTAAGGTGTTTTACTTTTCATAGTCTCTGGCACAGTGGAAACACTGGAGAAGTTTAATAATCTGTTCCTTCAACTGCATGTAATTCTCAGAATAGGCTTGAGCTAAAAGCTCTGTGTAATGGTTTGGAAGTGAGTGGGTGGAATTAATCTAAAACATTGTGCAGAGAAACAGCTCCTCACTCACACAGGATTTATTTGGTTAAGGCTGTGTTAAAGTCCAGCCTAACAGCCATGAGCTACTGCCAAGGGCAGCCTCAAACACTTGCATGGAGTGGGAATTATTCTTGCTTTTGAAAGTTAAGTAGGAAATGTCAATTACAGTTTGATCTGTTTAAAGGAAGAGCATGGGCAGTGAGTGTTGAACAGAACAGAAGCAAATGCCTCAGTGAGCAGTGTGTGACAGAACAAAGGCTGGGAAAAGCTCCACTGATGTGCTGTGATCATTGTGTCCCCAGGTCAGGAAGTGTCCTGCACCACTGGAACGAGATCTATCATTTTGTGGAGCACTTGGCCCGCAAGTTCATCAGGTAAGGAGGGCTGAGGTGCCTGCCTGGGGCTGGGGCTGCCAGGGGCTCCCAGTCCCAGCTTCCCACCAGGGGATGTGCTGGGGAAAGGCTCTTGCTCTCCTCAGATCTTCCACTGACTGCTCTTCCCCACGGTCGTGTTCTGTGGGGAATGGGGGGAGATCAGATAATTCCAGTTATTCCTGCCTGCCTTCCATGGCTCAGATGGGGGGAGGAATCCTCCTGTCAGAGGTGCAGATTTGGGGCTGCAGGGAGAGCCTGTGGCTCTCCTGAATGACCTGAGGCTGGATGAGGAATCCCTCAGGACAGGGGGTGGAATGGGTTGTGACAAACATGAGGAGCCCTCCCTTGTCTCTGTGGTGACACCAGGATGCATTTAAGCCTTTCTTGCTTTAGCAATCCTAAGATTGTGGTGGAAGTGTTCTCTACATCTTTTACATTTTCATCCTGTTGAGTTGTAACTGGGATGGCAGTGGCCTGTGTGGTTGTGTGACACACAGAGCTCTGCTCTGGACCACCAAATTCATGCACTTTTCTTCTCTCCTCCAGCCCTCAGCTGAGGATGTCCTTCATTGTTTTTTCAACCAGAGGGACAATTCTAATGAGGTTAACAGAAGACAGGTAAGAAGAGGTTAAAAGGCTGACAGCAGCTTCTGTGTCCTTGTAGCTTCTTTGCCTTCCTCAGTGGTTTCCATCCCACTGGGAGCAGAGTTTGTGGCACCTCTGTGCTTCTCAATTTCATCAGAGCCACATGCCCGTGCTCTTAGAATGCACTAAAGCCTCTCAAGGCAGAGGTTCCCTGCTTAATTTCAACTTCTAAATGTCTTTCTGTCAGCTGTCAGGGTTTCAGCTCACACTGGTTTTGTTGAGGGAGCCTGCACTCCCCAGAGATTCAGGATTTTGTCAGAGAAGCAGAGACTTGGTGCCTGTGAAACATCCTCTGGGAGTTTCTTCTGCAAACAGATGGGTGAAACTGCCTTCCCATTCCAAACAGGCCTGGGAGCCAGAGGTGACACCCACACTCCTGGGGTAGAGGGGAACATGATTTCCTTGAAGGTCTGAAGGTGTGTCACAGACAAAATGCTTGGCATGAATTGCAGGGGTGTGGATTTTTTGGCAATAAGAGATTGCCTTGTTTGTGAAGCAAGTTCCAGCCTCCCCCTTACAGACCCCCACGTTAATCCCAGTAAAATCTATGGGATGGATTTTTTTTTATTTCATTCTGACTTCCAAGGAGAGCTGGATGAGGTCCTTAAATCGCTCTCGCTTCCTCTGTTAACTTCATTGCCACGTGGAGCAAAAATATCTGTACCACATGTGTGGAGTGTATAAGTCAGCATGTGTTTTACATATTGGATGTCTGAAATCACATACCAGAGCAGCTGCCATGGGGAGGAAGCTGGCTGCCTTCCTACAGAGCCCTGCACACCCACACCAGCCTTGAAAATGTCCTTAAACCCAGCCAGCCTGAGCATCCTCTGCCCCTTCCTGCAGCAACAGGGATGGAGAGAATGAACCACATTTATTTAACTGGCTGTCCCAGCCTAGGAGCAAACCCCACTGCAGAGCTCAGATTGCTGCTCAGGCCCTGAGCTATGGGGCTGAGATGTTTCCTGGGGGGAGTGGATTCCATGTTTCCCCAGCTGCCCCAGAAATGCTGGGGACAGCAGGATTTGGTTGTGGGGGTGGTCTCAGAGCCAGCTGGCTGCTGGGTTGTACTGGGCTCTGGCAAACAAGGGGTGTTTGACACTGGCCTGTCTCACCTGGGAGAGCTCCCCCAGCCCAGCCCTGCCTCTGATGCTGTTTCAGCATCTGAATGGGAGGGTTGAGGGTGCTGAGCATTCCCTTCTGGAAACTCATTCCTTTTGGGAAAACTCAGTGAGCCCAGTGGGGCTGGACTGACATTTTATTTACTTTTGCTGTGTATTTTAAAATTTCAGTATTGACCTCTGAAAAGCAGTTTTGATCAGAGGAAATGCTCCATTTTACACCCAGCTTTGGTTTGGTATGTGCATGGGTGCCTGAGAGGAGGAACCTTGTAAGTGTCTAGCTAGTTTGGGATGTCACAGGTACAAAATGGGTTCTTGGAAGTTTGATAATTCAAAAGCAGGCAGTCTTTGCTCTCTGGGGAGTCTCTGCTGAGCAGACTGAGCCGTGTCAATGCTCTGCAGAAGTGACTCTGGGATGCCCCTGTGGCCCTGCCTGCAGTGACTTCATCCCTTTCCCATGGAGATTGTGCAGTTTGCACAGGTACACCCACACACTGCAGGGTTTTATCTTGTACTGAAGACTCCTGGCCTGTGCTTGGCTTCCAGAGTTTGGTGTCTGCCCCTCAGAGGAACAACAAATCACTGCCCACCCCACAGAGCCTGCAGCTGACCTGTCACTGAGCCTGGCCCTCCTGAAAAGAACTAAAACATGAGCCCTGAGTCACAATAGGCCATTGGGAAGGGCTTCAGTCTTCCAGGCAGCTTAACCAGGAGCTGAAGATGTAGCTCCACATAAACTGGAGTTGCCAGGATAAGTCTGGGTGTCATTTTTTTGTAGCTGTTTGATGATGTTTGTATACTTGAGCAAGAAAATATGTCGGGGAAAGTGAGCCAGGTGCAAGTCAGCTGCTGGGGTTTGAGCAGGGAATATTCACTTAGGAAGAAATGAATGAAATGTGTGGCCATGGACCTTGGGGTTGGTGCTGTTGTGATGTTTTCCCCAGGCAGTGGGAGCACTGGGAGCACAGCTCTGTGTTCCACATTCCTGGAGAGACACCTGCCCTGTGCAAAGCCTGGGTTAAACCCTTCCCCTGTGTGTGCCTGGCTCTGCCCTGCAGGTCCCCAGCTGGCTGCCAGCACAGCCTGTGCCTCTGCTGCTCTAACAGTGTCCCTTCCTTGCAGGGAGCAGATCCGCCAGGGCCTGGAGGAGCTGCAGAAGGTGCTGCCAGGAGGGGACACCTACATGCACGAAGGATTTGAGAGGGTAAAGCTGCAGCCTCAGGGCTGGGCACAGCCCCTGCTCCTCAGGAGCTCTGGGACACAGGGGCTGGCTCAGAACTCTCTGGTGGGTGAGTGGGACCTTGTCCCTTTGCTGCAGCAAGTACAGGGAGTGTAAGGGCTCAGTGCTGGAGCTGCAAGCTCTGCTGATTCTCTTTCTTGCTGCATTTTCTGCCTGGCACTGAGTCCCTGTGGCTCTGTGTCCAGGAAGGATGGGGAGTGTTCAGTCCTGCCTGGGCTGAGTGGGGCCAGCTCACAGCTCACACCTGGGCTGGCCAAATGATTTCAGACCTTGCTGCCTGTTCTGACCTTCTCCTCCTGGGCATGTTTTTTACATATTTTACTATGTAAATGTGGAGTTTCTCTAAACCTGAACTCCTTCACTCCCTCCCACCCCTGTCCCTCGTGGGTATTTGTGAGGGGTTTGAACTGTCTGCCTGTTTAAAGTGCTGCCCCATCACTGAAATGTGAACACAGCAGAAACTCAGGTGACCCAGCAGAGCTGTTGGTTTGTTTGCAGTTGGAATAGTTGATCTGGAGGTGCTGAGGAATATTTAGCATTGGGCATAGGATGTTTCTCAGGGATGAAAGTGGACAGGATTTTCAGAGGAGAGCACTGGGGTTGGTTTGGCTGATGAGACCTTGCAGGAATGCATCCCAACCCCAGGCAAGGACCTTGCTCTGAGAATCAGATGTCTGAAAGCAGAGCTCATGTGTGAAGTGCAAATGTGACATCCTTCCTGCCATCATCCCTTCCTGTCTGCTGCACAGAAAGTGTTCACAATGTTCTTATCATTGATTTATTACTGATAACCTTCTGCTTTGATTTCAGGCAAGTGAACAGATTTACTACGAAAACGTTCACGGTGAGAGGCTTTCTTGATCCACTGAATGTTTTTTTCTTTTTGACTGATAACTTTAACCAATCTAAAATGCAGCTTGGCTGTGGGAAGGGTGGGGGTGGCTTCTTTCCTTGCAGGGATGTGGTGCTAGTCAGGGAAGTATTCCTGGAAGGGAAAAGAGCAAGTGGAGCTTTAAGGAGCTGGAATTGAAGTGTTTCAGGCCAAAAGGGGGAAGCCAGGCTGGCTGCAGGTGCCCACCCTCACCAAAACTGCCTGGTGCCTTACTTTTGCTGGAGGGCTCAGGCAACCATTTCTTCTTCCTTCTGAAGCACAAATGCATGGAGAAGTTCTTAGGTAAAAGATTTTTCTAACTAGCAATTATTAAAACCAGCAGTAAGTGCAGGGAACTGGAAAAATGTTTGTCCTTTCCTTCCCTGTAATAGATGTAAAAACTTTCTGGTTTGGAAGGGAAGGCTGCAAGGTTTAATGATGTTCTTGAAATGTTATTTAGGAATCTTGGGGATTTTTAGGCCCTTTTCCCACCATCTTCATTTAAATCCCAACTGAGCTTTTTATCACAAGCTGAGAAAACCCCTCTGGATTTCTTGAACTGACATTAATAAAATCAGGAGCTAACTAGGAACAAATTGCACTGGGTTTTTGGTGGCTGCAGCCTCATTTTCTGGTCTGAAATACCACCACAGTTATGCCCTCTGAGTGTGCTCACAGGCAGGATGTTTTCTGAGGTGGTTTAACAAGCAGAAGCAAAGGCAAGGGACTGAAGAGGTTTGTGTGTTCAGGTTACAGAACTGCCAGTGTCATCATTGCATTGACAGATGGAGAGCTCCACGAAGATCTATTTTTCTACTCTGAGAGGGAGGTAAGTGACTTTTACACATTTGTACTCAGGGAGACAGTGAAATGTCTGGGCTTGCTGCTGTGATTGCAAAAGATAAGGAAAACCTTTTTCCCCAGTGAGAAAACTGCACTTTGGTGCTCTGCAGACATGGATCTAAAGAACAGCCACTGACAGCAGCAACCTCTGACTCAGCACAGCTGAGAGTGGCAGGGGAAAGGAGAGGGAGGGGTTAAAACTTCCAGATAAAAATAAACATTGGAAGAAGGAATTGTTCACAGCTGAAAAATTTCAGTATTTACTGGATTGCTCTGGGAAATGCTGAATATTCTCACTTTCACTTTTTTTCCTCTCACAAAAAGTCACGACTGCAGAAAGAGGCTGGCTTCTGTCACATCAGAAAATCTTTCAGATCACCCAGTCCAACGTTCCCACAAATATCTTGAGATTCAAGCACATATTCTCAACATCCTCATTAAATTAGTGAACTGTGCAAAATGTTAAACAGTGGGGTGAGCACTGGGAGCTTTGCTGCAGAATGTTCCTGCATCCTCCCTGGAGAGATGAGCAATTGGCACTTGTCAGTCAGACCAGGCTGATCTAAGCTTGGCAGATGGTATTTCTGCATGAATTTGCTATGGACAGAATTTTTCCTCTCGGTCTGCCCAAAGTGCAGCATTAAATCCAATAACAACAAAAAGAATGGGTTTGTGGAGTAAAACCAATATTGCTCCAGCAAACGTCCTGAATCTACAGCTCCCCTCCTTACGGTTCATCTCTTTTTATTTCCCTTCTAAAATAAAAAATCCACAAGAAAAACAAGTTTGTCTTTAGAGGTGAATGAAGAAGTTGAAAGGTCAGAAGTGCTGTATTTGTTTTGGTTTGGGGAGGAACAGCTATGGGCTGGTGGAAGGAGATCCTGAACTCAGCACTTACTCTGAGTTGCTCCAGTTGTTTGGGTTGAAGCTTCCCAGAGTAAAACTGGAATGATGTTTTTCTGCTAAAAAGGCTTTTTTGCTGGTGAACAACTTGCATTGCTGCAGTCTAGCAATTTAATCTCTTCTGGGAAGGAGCTTTCAGTCAGGTCAGGTGTTCTTGTTCTGCTGAAATACAATTAAATTACTGCATCCATACTTAGGCATTTGCAGCAGTAAATGCAACTCCAATGAAGCAGCCTGGGAAAGTCAAACCTGTGGCTGCTGTCTCTTCAGTTCAGGATGCTGTGCAAGCCCTGGGAGTGATGCAGTTTTAGGGCAGATGGAATGGAGCCTCTCTCACCTCTGAAACAGAACACACAAAAGAATTTTAGGTTACTGTTATACTGGGATGTGCCCTAAATGATGAAAAGAAAATTGATTTAGCCTGTCTGACATCTTTTGGGAAGCTAGAGAAGCTAGAAAGGTGAACCAATTAGGTTTTAAAAATCCACCAAATACCTGGCAGTTGCTTTACTAAACAACAGCAAATCTAGCAGCAGATAAAACCTGATTTTACAGAATCGTGGAGGAAAGCTTTTCACATCCTCTTCTGCTAAGCTCCCCCTTTGCTCATTCTATAGAAAAAGAGTGAATTTATGGTTAGGAGCTTTGAGGAAGCTGCACCCCAGCCCTGGGTAACCCTGTGGTGCCTCCTCTGCTCCCCTTGCAGGCGAATCGCTCTCGGGACCTGGGAGCCACTGTGTACTGCGTGGGGGTGAAGGACTTCAACGAGACCCAGGTGAGGGAGCCCCTGGTGCTGAGGGGCTGCCACAGCCTGCACAGGGCTCACAGCCCTGCTCAAGGCTTCTCCAGGCCTTTTCCCCTCCTTCTGTCACCTCTCTGAAGTGACCACCTGTCTTGGTTTGAAGGACAGGTGTCTGCCAATAAAGGCAGGAGCTTCTCTTTGAAATGGACAATGTAAAACCCCTCCCTACAAATTTCCCTTGAAGCACCTTGAGGTTCTTCAGGTGTCCCCACCCTGTAACCTGATCACCTTCCATTGTTCTCACTCAGTCACATGATCACCCCCCATTGTCACCTTGATCACCCTCAGGTGTCCCCACCCTGTAACCTGATCACCTTCCATTGTTCTCACTCAGTCACATGATCACCCCCATTGTCACCTTGATCACCCTCAGGTGTCCCCACTCTGCCCTGATCAGCCTCCACTGTCCCCACCCAGCCCCTGAGCACCCTCAGGTGTGACCTGAAACTTGTCCTGGTTTGGAGGACAGGTGTCTGCCAATAAAGGCAGGAGCTTCTCTTTGAAATGGAGAATGTAAACCCCCTCCCTCCAAATTATTATAATTTTGAAATTAAGGGGCTCTCAGGCAAAGATATGGGAATTAGGAATAACAGTTCTTTACTAGGAAAATTAAAATAGAAATGCAGTGTTACAAAGAACAATCCCAACCCTGCCAGAGTCAGAATCCAAGCTGACACCCGTCAGTCAGTCAGGGTGTTGGCACAGTCCCATTCCATGGTGGCTGCATCCTCCTGCAGTGGCAGATGTGGCTCAGCTGGAGCAGTGCTCCTGGAGAAGGGGCAGTTTCCTCTGAAGGTGCAGGGATGATGTGGCAGGGTCTGATTTTCCTCTGGGATCCAGTGGAAAGAAGGTACCTTGGTGTCCAAATGTCAGTTTTTATCTGGGTAGGAAATGTTTGGCTCCTGCCCTGGCTGGAGCATCTCCCATGGGATGATGGAATTTTATCAGCCATGCAGTGGGACTCACTGGCCATGAACAGGAGATCTCTCCTGGAGGGAGGATGGGCTGTGGGAAGATAAAGATGATTGCCCAGCTGGTTAAAGCTGGTCCATGAGCAGATAATGTGTGCCAGGAGATCAGGGGCACTGCCCCAGCTGGGTTAACAGATAGGGACAGAATTCACATTGCTGCAATACACAGAATTCACATTTCTGGCCACGTCCTGTATTGCAACCCAAGACAGCACCTGATGTGGCTGGGTCTGGCTTTTGGCCCCTCTCTGTCTGAGCCTGCCCCTCTGCCTGCCCCAGCTACTCTTGCTAATGCTGGGGGAAAGCAGGGAAAGGGAGAGCAGTGAATTCTCTGGCCTGAGCTGGAAGCAGGAAGAAGTTCTGGGGATGTTTTTCCCCATAAAACTGAAGTATTGCCATGTAACCCTTCAGCTTCAGTGCAGCTTTCCCTTCAGAAGGAAACTGCTGTAAAAAGCAAACAGCTTCATTAGTGACTAATGCTTCACAGTGTTCTGACTTCTGAATTTCTCATGTGAATATTAGTATGTCTGTGAATTGTATTTCACACATAACAGTTGACATTTTTGTAGCATGAGGGAAGCACTTGCACAGCCCCATTGCACACAAGCAGAGGCTGAAAGACCTTTCCAGGTTTTTCAGTTTTCAGAAAAGGAGTCAAACCACACTTGGTATAGAACAATCTCCCTTGACTCAACCCCAGAGATTGGTATAACCCAGAGTAAGCCACTGAAAAAGCAAAAAGGGAATAAAAATTACACTGAGACAGGCCTAAAGCAGCACACCTCAGACAGCTGCTCCTTGAAGGCACTTAGATGGGGAAAAATTTACCTGGAATTAGATGGCTGTGCCTGAAGGCCCAGAATGGATGAAGAGGAGGATGGAGGGGGATGAAGTGGGAGCTGTAAACATGCAGGTTTTGTTGTGCAGCCCAGGCAGGCAGCAAGGAGCAGCAGGGCAAAGCTGCCCCAGGATGGCTCTGGCTGCAGAGCTGGGGGTTCTGGGGGGCAGGAGCTGGCCAGGGGCAGCCCTGGGGTCTGGGGAGGAATGTGGGGCTGCTCTGCTGCCTCCAGAGAGGCTGCTGGTACCTCTGCCAGGGGGATTTACTGGAACAAGCCTTGGCCTTGCAGCACTCACTGGGTCTGCTCCAGCAGATGCATGGAGAGCTCATTACTGCTGAGCTGGGCTTAGAGCTCTGCCTTAACCCTTGCTGTGCTCTTGGCAGCTGAACTGCAGGCAGCTCTGTGCAGCTGATGTCCTGGCTCCCCTCAACTCACCTCCACCTCAGGAAGGTCACTCCTCCTCATCACAGAGGTTTCTGAATGCTCCTCTGAAACCTTTCAACCTCCACCCAAAACATCCCCTGGTACCTCCCTGCCTCCTTCTGTTTGGCTCTGTGATGGTCAAACACAAATCTCTGTCCTGGCAGGAAAGGTGAATCAGGCCTGGATCTCCACATGGGATATAATTTCAAAGAATTGTGGAAGAGTAAAGGGGGAAAAGACCTCCATGATTAAAGGTTGAACATTTTTTGGGTTCAACCTTTGCCCTAAAGCTCATTAGCCCCTGGGTACCAGTGAAAGCCACATTCTGTCTTGTCTCCAGGTCTTTTCTGATCCCTGATATAAAGCTCTATAAAGTCAATCAGGCTAACAAGATAAACATGTTACTGCTTAATAAGCCACAATACAGTGGCAATGCAGACAGAGCAGCTGAGTATTTGAGGGTTTTATTTGCAAGCCAGTTTATCAGGAGAAGTCTTAATTTGCTGCCTGCTGGCTAATTGATGTCATTCTTTGCATTTCTGTTCATGTGCTCTCCCTGCTGTGTCAGCTGGCCAGGATTGCTGACAGCAAAGACCACGTCTTCCCAGTGAACGATGGCTTTGAAGCCCTGCAGGGGATCATAGACTCTGTGAGTATTTCCACCCCAGTGTTTGCACTCCTGCACAGATGCAGGTTTGGCTCTCTGTTGCACACAGATAGAGATATTATCAAAGAAAGGCCTTAAAAATATGGTTGAGGCCCTGCTACTCCAGCTAAGCCAGCAGTAGCTTGTGAGCTCCTATGAGAATCAGAGGAATGAAAAGCCAGGTCACACAACTACCTCTTCTAGTAAGGAAAATAAGTCTGCACCTGCAAAAACAATGGATCTGTCCCATGAGAATCCACAAAGGAAAAATGTAAACACCTGAGTCTTAGCAGGTACACACAAAAATAGCTTTTAACCATTGAGTTAGCTGCCAGCCAATCAGTTGCACATGAGGTCTGTGAAAACTGTATAAAATGAGTTATGTGAATAAAGAATTGGCTTTTTCCTGTATGAAGAAACAGAGTTCCAGCTAGTCTCTTACAGCAGTTGTGTGTTCACAAGAACCTGCTGAACAAAAATCCACTGCATCATTTAGTCCAAGGGAACCAAGCCTGGTCTGTGCTATAATGCTGCTTCAAGGTTGAGTTTATCCATAGGTTATCCCTAGGTTTCCCTGTTCCTGGATTTCCTGCAGGGCTTGGGTGCAGCCATGAGAGCTCCAGTGCCTGGAATATGGGAGTGCTTCCCCTGGCTCCAGGGTTTGGGAAATCCCCCATCCCCACTCTGTGTGTTCTGGTTTTGGTGCAGCTGCTGGGTGATAAAGCCCAGGTGGAAGCTGGGCTGGGGAGGGGGCACTCACTGGGGGCTCAGGCTTCTCTGTCTGCAGTGGTTCCACACTGCTTGGACAGTGCAATTCCAGAAATCCATTCCCTCAGCAGAGGCTCCATTCTCCCCAGTGCTCTGGCATGGACATGGAATACAATCCCTGGTTTATTGGTTTTCCTGGCACTGTCTGAGAGTGGATCTACTGCCTCAGCTCTCTTGGACAATCAGGTGTTGCATGTCATTTAAGAAAACAACAAAAAAAAGCAATGGTTTGCTTCCCAGCCCTGCATTCCCTTTGCAGCTGTTTTTAATGAATTCCAGCAGCAGCTCTGACTCCCCTTCCAGTGTCACTGAGCAGAGTGGGAAGATTTCAGCCTCCAGGCAGCCAGTCCAGAACTGCTCCAGCTGAGTGGTGCCAGACTGCCCAGCCTGGGAGGGAGGGAGGGTCCCAGGGCAGTGCAATTGCACAGGGATGAATCTGTGAGCTGGGCACTTGCACTGGAGAGGAGTCACTGCAGCAGCCCAGGGAGAAGGGAAGTGGTTTGATGTGTGAAAGGAATGACAGGAGGACATTAATCACTCCAGAGAATAACAACCAAACTGTAGATTCCTGTTCTAGCTGGAAAATCAGGTCCCTCTCCCCTACTCTTCTCATCCTTGCCAAAAGCACCCCTGTGCTGGAGCAGACAGAGCATCTGTGGTCACAGGGAATGTTAATGGTGAAAGGGCCCTGGGATTTGGAAACTTCCTTCAGTTCCTGTGTAAGAGCTGGCACAGCAAGGATGCTCACGTGGGGAGAGCCTGGATCAGGCTGATGTCACAGGGCAAGGAGAGAGCCAGGGCTGAGCCTGGGGAGATGAGTGTTTGAATGAACTCTGGAGATGTGAACCCCTGGGTTTGTGGGGTCTGCAGGGATTTGCTGTGAGCTCTCCTGGCTTGTCCTCACTGGGTCTGTCCCAGCCCTCTGTGTGTGCAGAGCTGGGGGACTTGGAGCCCCCCTGGAACAGGGAAGAGGGTGGGAGCTGGGAGTGGTGGAGCTCAGGGCTGGCCTCAGCTGGATCTGCTGAGCAAAGATGTTGGGGTTGGTGGGGCTGGGAATGTTCCTGAGCACCTGCCCTTCCTTTCTGTGGGAGCCAGAGGCCTTGGAGTGAGCAGCTGCAGGAGATCTGCTCCAGCATTCCAGGAGGGATTGTCCCCTCCAAGCCCTGGAAACTGAGAGGAAAACCCAATCCCACACTGAGGTCATGCCTGAAAACATGAATCTTTAAGTGGGTGTTCAGTGCACCATGGGGTATGGTCCTTTCTCTCCCATGAGTTTAAGTGTGGCTTTTTTAAAAGCAAACAAATTTCTTTTTCTTCCTCATCGTGCAAAAGCCACTGCTAAAATTCCAGCTTCCCCCTGTTAATGATTGAGTGGTTTGAGTTTGTCAGGAGGGAACAATCTGGAGCAGAAGCAGATCTGACTGATTGCTGCAGGCTGGGAAACAAATGGAAGGAACTGAATTATTTTATTAAATTTTCCTTTGCTATGAAAAATTTCTGCAGATCATAACCTGTAAATCTAAAGCAAATGAAGCAAGTCTTAGAAGAAAACTTGAAATCCAACTTCATCCCCTGCCCAGTACAGCTTTGGTAGGAGTGCTGGAGGCAAGGAGCATGAAGCAATGTGGGAGTCAGGATGGGATCCTGTCATCACCTTGCTGTGAGCCTGGCACAGGAGCAGCTCTTGGAACAGAAAACTCCTGCTCCTTGCCATGTGTTAACCCCTGGCACCAGCCTGGGGCTTATCTCAGAGCTGGAGCCCTCAGCAAGGGAGCAGCTGTGGTGGGTGAGGAATGAAGCAGCATGGAGTATTTATTCCATGGGGCTGCCTTGTGCCTGTGGAACTGCACAGAGGCTTCATCCTTCCAGGTTCCATCTCTGTGTGCTCCTCCTGGAGCCTCGTGCAGGGGGGCTCAGCTGCTCTCAGGGTTTTCCTGCCCCAGCTCTGGGGGCTCCTTCACCCCAGGAAGTCTCAGCTTGGGAATGCCCTGAATTCTTCTGCCACACAAATGTTTCCTGGGGAAGCTGCAGTGCTGGATGTGTGCAGTGAGGGGACCCTGGAGAGGCACTGGAATGTGCTGATGGCTTTGTGTGCCCTTCCTGAGCTGCCTGTCCAGACTTCACTGGCACTTCCCTGGAGCAGGGAGAGGAGCAAGAGCCCCTGAGTGGGGACAGGGATGAGAGAAGGTTAATTCCAGGCATGTCCTGCAGTTCCAAATTCCATAATCCACACAAAACATGTTTATCAGCTGATAACCCCCAGCCTCAGCTGCACAGTGTTCCTTGTTAATTTTAATGGTGTATGATCAGCTTTCCACTCCTTTCTTCCCCCAAATGCATCTTTAAGAAGCACTTAAACATGTGTTGTTTTATTTTTTACTTAGCTCATGTAGATATCATTGGGCAGGAAACACTTCATAAATAAATGGCTGTTTTGTAATTGGCAACAGACTTTGGCATTCAGTAATTGAGCAGAGCTTGCTAATGAGCACCTGGCATCAGACTGCAGGTCATTGCCACTGACACTAATTAGGCAGTAACCTTCTATTACACTTCAGCATCCTGTTTGCTAATTAGAATGCCCAAATTTGGTGGAAAGAACGTCTAAGGAATATGCAGCTGCTGTGGTCAAGTGATCTGGCTGTGCTCATTGTGAGCAGAATATTGAGTGAAAGATTCCAGGGGCTGCAGGATTTCACTCCCCTTCTTCCCTTGGCTTCCAAAAGGGCCCAGTGACCTCCCAGGTCCTCAGAAGGTGACAGATCCCATTAAATCTTCTACAATGAAGACACTGAATCCTTTTGGAATGTATTTTTTATGAGAAAGAAACATAAAGGAATTTTTTTGCAATAATTCTGCCTGATGTTCACTTTAAGTAAGGGTGTGTGCTCAGAGCATTGGAAACTTAATCTAAATCAAAATAAATATTGCAATTGGCACCATAAAAGTGTTTAAGGCCAGTTTTTTATAGTCATGTAAAGGGATTAGACTGGACTGGGAGATCTGCATCATCTAATTGAGACACCTGCTATTCCCCCTCTGAGCTGCCTGACAGCAGGACTGTTTGCAAATAGCTCAGCAGAAATCATTAATCTCAAATTTAATCATGTGGGCTTTTACTTCATTTAAAAAAGTACTGATTGTATTTTAGATTCTCTGTGTTTTTCCTTACTCTATTTTTAATTCTTCTGCTGCTTCTCAGTTCTGTTCTCAACTGTTGACTTTCTCTTTTTTTCCACTTGACAGTTCCAGTAAAACCTTGTTCCTGCAAATCTTCTCTCTCCTCACCTGTCAGGCTGCCACCAGCTCAGACCTTCCTGCCTCCTCCAGTCCCTTGGTACTTTCAGCCCTACTTTCTGAGTAACTCCAACTTCTGTTTAAATGTTTTTAAAAACAAAGCCTGGCTCCATGAGTAGCTTTTGCAATTAGGTCTTTGAGGCAGGGAGCTGTGACTGTGAAAAAAAAAAAAATAGAAAAGTTATCTTTTCCTTACAGAATTTATTGTATTGGTTGCTGTTCTTTCCTTACAGATGTTTCAATTTAAAGTTGGGAAAACAGTTTTCATGTTGGGTTTGAGTCACCAAATGATGCTTGGCTGACATTTGCTTGCCTCTTGGAGCTGGGCTGGGCTTTGCTGAGTGCAGGGGCTGGGGCTGAGCCCCCCGAGCTCTGTCCCAGGAGGGGCTGGGGCTGCAGAGCAGGGCAGGGCAGAGCTGCAGCCCGGGCAGCTCCAGCACCACGAGGGAATAAATGAAGTGTCCAGCCCCAGCCTGCTCCCCTCCCCTGCCTGGGGAGCTGTTTGTGTAAATCACTGCAGTGACGTGCTCAGAGCCAGGGACACTCTGCCTGGCTAAGCCTGGCTTAAGTGGAGAATTGTCTGTGAAGAGATTTCTGTGTTTGGTCTGAAGTGCAGAGCAGCCTTGGGGATGCCCCAGGTGAGCTGGCACAAACCAGGTGCAAAACAGCAGTCACAGCCCCCAGGGTGAGACTGGGGAAGTGGCTCTGTGGGATTTCTGGGATGTTTCAGGGCAAAGCTAAACAGTTTAGCTTAAACTTGTGATGTTTGATTTGGAGTTGTGAGTCTGGAGTAGCTTTGGAGAGGGAGGTGTGGCTGCAAAGGGAGGACAGTGATGGGGCCTCCACAGCCCTTTGGGGCTGCAAACCAGGAATCGTTTCAGATCACGGGGTGCAGAGTGCTGGGCACAAAGCCAGGAGTGCCCTGGGACAGGGGAGAGCCTGGCACCCCTCACCTGGCACCTGTCACCCCTCACCTGGCACCCCTCACCTGTCACCCCTCCCCTCCCAAGCACCTCGGGGTGGTTCAGGTGGGAAGTCAGGAGCTGTGATTGTGCCAGGAACACAGAATGCCCTGATAAGTTAAATGTGTGCAAAGCTGCCCTCACCTCTCCCAGCTCGGTGTCCATGGAATCAGGGCTGAGGGACTTCACGGCTTTTTGTCTCTTTTAGATTTTGAAGAAGTCCTGTATAGAAATCCTGGCAGCAGAGCCTTCCAGCATCTGTGCTGGGGGTAAGTATGAGCTTCTCCATGGTGCCTAAAATACCATTTTCAGTTCATCTCTAATTGCTGGAGAGTGCAAGATTCACTAATTACTGGGGGCTAAATATTTCACCTTTTTTGGGGAGTGAATTTCTTTTTCTCTTCAGGGTAGTTTGCATGTGTCCCACTTCAGCCAAGTGATGTCAAATGGGATTTTCTTACAGAAAAGGCCTGAATTCAAAAGTTTTGGGTAAATGTTCTTCTGTCAAACCAGTCTGTCTTACAGTTCTGCCAGATTGAAGTAGATGCACTGTACTTGAAAAGATATTTACACACTTACTCAAGTGATAAACAACGATGCTTATAGAAGCAGAAGATGGTTTATAATCCCCATTTATAACCATCTTTAACACTTTCTAAGTGCTTTGATCTTATCTCTGCCATTCATTGTGCCTTGATGGGAGGACAGGGGTAGGAACAGCTGTGCCCAGCAGAACAGCTGAGAGGAAATGCAGAGAGGTTTGGAAAAACTGTTTGCATCAGAATTTGGCCAGGACTTCACAAGAGGAGCAATCCTTGGAAAATGCCATTTATTATTTGGATCCTCAGTTCAGGGCCTGTCTCCAAGTTTGGGCAAACAGTTCCTGCAGGTAATTTAATCACTTAAGGCTTTGAGACTGATGGAATTGCCATTGACTGCACCAATGATGTGCATTAGTGTCCTTGAAGTCCATGTTTGCAGGTACAGCTGTGGCACCTCGAGTTTTCATGTTGCTGTGCACATCCTGAAGGATGGTGGCAGTTGCTTCCTTTGCAGTTGCCTGGGAAAGGAACACTTAAACTTCTCCAAATTATCTGTCACTAGAAGATTTTTTGCCTTTCTTCAGCCAAAACTTTCTGCCATTTAAAATGGACACCACTGCAGGCCAGTTAAAGTGTCTGTACTGAATTGTTTCCTGCTTCTAAAAATGCAAGTTGAAATTAGGTAGTGTTATAAATACATATTGCAATATTGGCTTTTAGCAAATATTAGAATAGATCTATATGTGTGGTGTTGAAATGGTTTTTAAGATATAGTGTTAAG
Organism: Muscicapa striata striata; assembly: GCA_030060385.1. Lineage (NCBI taxonomy): Eukaryota > Metazoa > Chordata > Aves > Passeriformes > Muscicapidae > Muscicapa > Muscicapa striata. Next base: position 2,036,308 of record JAREIS010000254.1, read on the forward strand.
AGCAACATAAACTAATAGTATCTTTATAGTAAGTAAATCACCTACTTAGATAAGACCCAGTGAAAACATCTGCTACTGATACACCAGTTACCAGCACCAACCATCCATAGAAATTAAAGACCACAGCCCAAATTAAAACTGATTAAAAAAAAATTAAAGCCACAACCAAAAAACACACATGTTCTAAAAAGGTGGACTCGATAAATGGCCATGTAAAACTGTTCTTAAAGTATAAAAACTAGTTTGTAGTAAAGTTTGAGAATGTATAATGGGTCTATGAATATGCAACGGGCTAATAAATTTAAGGAATGTCTCCAAAACAGCAGATGCCAGATGCCAAACCCCAACCATTATAACCTTTTACTTTATTGCTTGTCTCTTACTATCTTTTATTAAACTTTTACAATTGTACCAACACAGTAAACCTCATTTTTCACAGGTAGGGAGAGCGTGGAAGTGACGTTTTTAACAGGTTTTAAACTCAATTGCAAAATTTCTGATTTGAGCAGCTGAGAAGCTAAATGACCATTCCATGAGTTGCTGTGCATCACTAATAAGGCAGTGGCTGTTTTGGCAGAGTCCTTCCAGGTGGTGGTGAGGGGGAATGGCTTCCGGCACGCCCGCAACGTGGACCGAGTGCTCTGCAGCTTCAGGATCAACGACACTGCCACCCTCAGTAAGCTGGGCTGGGAATGGCAACCAAATGGCTCCATGTTCAGCAGGGTGCAGATTGCTTCATTTTATATAGACAGCACTGGGGAGTGCGAGGGGTCCCCACCCTCTCCACACTCCCCTGAACCTTGGTTTGCAGTCTCTTTGCATAGTATGGTCTTTGGTGGTCATCAGTCATTTTTGGTCTTTGGTGGTCATCAGTCATTTTTGGTCTTTCATGGTCATCAATCATTTTTGGTCTTTCATGGTCATCAATCATTTTTGGTCTTTCATGGTCATCAATCATTTTTGGCTTTTTGGTGCCATAATTTTGCCAGTGGTTGAGGTGAAGGGTGAGCTCACCCTCCCTGGCTGGGGGCTCTGTTTGCTCTGTGCTGTGGCAGGAAAAGGCCAGAATCCCAAATTGTGGGTGCAGCCCCTTCCTGAGTGAGGGCAGTTCCCAAAGCCAGGTGGGGACTGGCACAGCTCTGCTGCCCTGGGGAGAGCCCAGAGCCTGCAGCCCCTGCCTGCTGCTCCCAACCCAAACTCTGCTGAGAGAACTGAACCAGGATTTTATGGAAACCTCATGGAGGCTGGAAAGCTTTGTCTTTGTTTGCCCCAAACCTCTCTGCCTGTGATTGTATCAGGGAGGGAGGTATTTTTAAAGATAAGACTAAGCCAACAGTTCCTGAAGCCTTAAATTATCCCAGATGAGATGTAGTGAGCACAGCTAGGACGTGCTGAGGTTAAAGGCATGAGCTAATGGGGTTTTATTGGGATTATTGGCAAGGAAAAGTGGCAGGTGAAGAGAGCATCGACTCATAATGTGCATAGTTATGGGGGATAAAAAAAAAAGGCACATCTGTAGAAACCATGAGGAATATTTGGCTGAGCAGAGCTGTAATCAGATGCATGTTCAGCAGCAGGGTGTTCCTGCCAGCAGCAGGACCTGGGAGATTTGGGTTCAGCCTGCACAGAGTTAAAAGTAATTATCCAGTGCAGTGACTTATGACTGCTCTGTGGTGCTAAAATGTCTGAGTCTGCCCAGATTGTGCAGGAGCCAGCAAAGATAGCTCTGGGCAGAGAGACTGAGCTCTGTTATAAGCAATTGAAAGCTGAATGGAGAGATGAAGGGTTGGTGAAGGAGCAGGCACAGCAGAGCTGGGCTGGATCTGCTGCACTCCAGGGCTCTGGATGCTTGGCCAAGCCCCCTCCTTTGCACAAACTGGCCTGGATTTGCTTTATTCAGACCCTGGGAGCAGGACAGTGCAGGGAATCAGCAGAGAGAGGGATTTATGGGGGACTGGATCCCCAGACTGCCCAACAAATGTCTCCTAAAAATTGTCTCCTGTTTTTAAAGCCTGACAGATTGCTCTATTTCCCTCATCTTTCATTTCTCCTGGCAGCACAGTGCTTTTCTTGTGGTATCCTCTTCACTTTCTTGCAGCCCTGTCACTCTCAGCACAGGAATGTTTTGCTTTGCAGCTCCACTCTCTAACCCCTGATTCCCTGCCTGATCATATCACTGTGACCCTGCACTGAATCTTTTCCCTTTCTAGCAGCAGCTTTTCCCTTTCCAAGGCAGTGCTAGAGAATGTCCCTCCTGTACCAGCTCCTGAGGTGTGCTGGGGGCTGTCACCTTGAGGAGGGACACAATATTAGATTAATTAATCTATATCTAATAATTAGATACAGATGAATGCCTCTATCTTCCCGAGGTGAGAACATGTACCAAGGAGAGCTTGGCCTCTGATTTTGAAGGGTGGCTGAAGTCATTGCTTGTCAAAGAGTGCAAAGAAGGAAGAAAATGGTTTTGCTTCCCTCGAGTGCTGCCCCAGCCTCCACCAAGCTGCAGGGTCAGAAGGTTTATCCCAGGCTCCTGTGCCTGTGCACCCACAGCTCATGTCCCTGCTCAGGGCACAGCAGTCACAGCTGATCCCAATGTGGTTTTCATTACAGCATTAACAAAACATTTCTTATTTATGGCTCTTGCTCGTAGGCAGTTTCTGGCTCAGAAAGCATTCCAGGCTCTTCCTGCATTCCCAGCTCCCACAAAACGGGTTGGAAACACAACCTTTGCTTGCAGAGTGTCACAAGAGTGGCATGAGAGGAGTCAGCCAGGGGGAGCAGAGACCCAGCTTTGGTGGGGCACAGCATTAGGGAGGGGATTTGGCTCAGCTGAGGTGACAAAGGGACAATGGAAGTGCTCAGGATGAGTCAAGGTGCAGTACCAGGTGGGATGAGGTGCAGCCAGGCTGGGCTGGAGTCCAGGGCAGAGCATCTCTGAAATTCAGAGAAATTCAGCTGAATGCAGGTCCTGAGCACAGGGAGAGCTGATGGAAATTGCAATATTTGGGAAGTTTGGCAAACAGCTTTTGCAGCCTTTCCTGGACCAAGGCCCTGCTGATCCTGCAGGACCTGCAGTCAGCACTTGCTGTTGCAGTGGCATTTTGGGATGTTGGGCTTTCCTTGCAGTCAGATTTCAGTGCACCAGTGGGTTCTTTGGTGAGCCATTCACCAAGGGATAAGCTGTTAATTTTGGGTGATTATATGGCTATAAGAACGTGCTGCTGTCTCTTTAGTCACCTTCTTTGGGTTCAGGTAGCTTTTTCTTTGCTTTTTCTTTCTTTTTTTTTTTTTTTTTTTTTTTTTTTGGCTTGCTCTTTTGTGTTAAAACAAGATCTCACTGAAAGGCCTTGCAAGATGAAGCAGCTTTTGTTTTAGTGAGTACTGGCATGGAGAAGCCTTTGGCCTCAGCTGCCAGTCAGCAAAGGAGAAAAGAGGACACTGATCTTCCTTTTCTTGGCATGTGTGCACTGAGACAATGTCATAAATTCGTGGGAGTTAATGACATTGTCATAAATTGGGGTGAGAACAGCACTGTGGGACAGATGTGCCACCACAGCACATGCAGGCAGCTGGAACACAGGCAGGGCAGCTCCTCAGGGTCCCCCTCTTCCATTCACAGCACAAAGCTCTGACTCAGGGCCACAGAAGAGGAAGATCAGTCAGTGCTCCTGCTTCTCAGGCAATTGCCTGTTGGTGGTTTCTCTCACTTTTAAAACCAGTGTAATTCAGGCTGGAAGATTTAACTGAGGTTCAGATGCTTCTGCCTTAAAATGCAAAATTTTAATCCACAACTTTCTTAACTTGGCTGTCTCTGCTGCAAGTGGCCTGACCCCTGCACAGAGTGATCCTGTACCCTGCCCTTCCAAAGAGCTCCACACCTGCAGCTCTGCTGTGGCTCAAACATGAGGCAGCTCTTCACCCCCCATCTCTTTTATGTTTCAAGAGTGAGAAAAATCATTATTTCAACCTGCTCTTTAAGGCCTGTGTGGCTGATTTGGCAGTAAATCCCACTATTTCCCTTTCCAGATGAGAAGCCTTTCGTGGTGGAGGACACCTACCTGCTGTGCCCAGCCCCTGTGCTCAGGGAGGTTGGAATGTACGTTCTCCCTGCCCCAAAATTCCCTGTGCCTGTGGGGAGATGGGGCTGGGTCTCCTGCCTGTGTTCTGCTCTCTTGGGATCCCCAGCTGCCATTCTCTCCTGTTCAGTGGTGCCCTGGAGCCCAGATCTGCAATTAAAGCTGGTGCTGTGAGCATGGATGGAAATGGGGGCTGCAGCTCACCCCAAAACAGAATTCCCAACAGGAAAACATGGAATCACAGTGGGAAGGGCTTGGATTTGGGATTTGCCAGAGCAGAGATCTGGGGACATTATGATGCAGCTGCAATAAAAGGTGGTGCCCTGAGCATGGATGGAAATGGGGACTGGTAATTTTTCCTCAAGGACAGAATTCCCAGCAGAAAACATGGGAGGGTCCCACCCAGGAAAAGATGGAATCTTTTGTTGTGGAGCTGCATCAGAATATAAATGGCAAAGCTTTCCAGGCCATGGGGCTGCTGGCTTTGCCCCTTCTGGCCCTGAACAGCCATTCCTGGGGAGCAGAGGGGGTTCAGGGTGTGGGCACAAGGTGAGCAAGGTGAGCATGGCAGCACCAGAGGTGGTGTACAATTATCTGTACAAGAGGCTTTTCTGAGCAGCAGCAGCCCAGGGCACAGCATGGTATCACACAGAGCTGCCCTGACCTGTCTCTTGGTTTTTTCCAGGGAAGCTGCTCTTCAAGTCAGTATGAACGATGGTCTGAGCTTCATCTCCAGCTCTGTCATCATCTCCAGCACACACTGTGTAAGTCTGGGCTGCTGAAATGCTTCTGTGGGGTGCTGGGCTGCAGCAGCAGCAGGGCTGGCAGGTTGGGTCTGCCCAGTGCAGGGTGTGTTCCCCCCTTGAGGGTGTCAGGAAAATTAACCCACAAACTCCAGAGGTTCATGTCCAAAAAGGAGACAGAGGAGTCCTTTTTGCTTTGTTCAAATAAAGGGAGAGGCCATGGGACATTGCCCTGGGATCTCCCCCATTTTTGGAGGACACAGCCTCCCTTTTTATCCCAATTTCCTGGCTGCATTTCCCTCTCTCTTTCCCCATGGGCTGAGGTACTTGAGAGGCACAGGCTTCCCAAACACCTGGTACCTGAGATTCCCCTCTCATGTATAACCCTTCCTTTTAACTTTGAATTCTTACAGAATTCATTGTTTCCCCCGTAGCTTCTTTCATCTTCCAATATCCAATTTCATTTATCAGCAAACCTGCAGTTTGTTTGTAAAGGCAAATCTCTTTTCCCATTCAGTCAGTGGAATGCCTCCCATTGTTTCTTTTATCTCTCAGTGCTCATTCATGCTTCAGTCTGTTCAGCTTTATTCAGCTGTGGGCAGACTTAGCATTGTCCAGGCCATGGGTGAGGCACTGCTTTAATTTTCCTGTGAACTGGCTTAAAGTAATTTTTGGGAAGCCAGAGCAGTGATGCCAGAAAGACTTAAAAATGTGTCCCCAGCCAGTTTTTGTCCCTGAGCAGCAAAGGCCACTGGGTGTCTGTGCAGAACAAGGGAGAGGCCAAGCACTACCAGAAGGGTTCTGAGGCTGAGGCACCAGCTGGGAAAAGGCTTTTGTGTCACCCAACTTGATCCTTGCTCAACAAGGACAAGATTGTGTGGAGAGAGTTTTCAGAGCTTACATGAGAGGTTATATTCCAAAACTGACAAAGATTTCCTTGTGCCTTAAAAGAAGGGAATTTATTTTATTTGTCAAGATTTAGTTTCCAGTTCACTGATCACTGGCAAAAATGTATTTGCCTGTTGTCAGCACAAAGGGGTTTGCTTGTTTCACTCACATGAGGCAGGACCTGAGAAACAATTCTAACAGAAAAATTATTCCTTCCTCATATGATTTCTTCCGGGTTAGAATTATTATTTGTAGGTTTGAGGACATTAAATACCTGTTTATCTTCTGTTGTTTAAGAGCTGTAAGGAAACTTTTGACAATGGCAGTGCTTGAGGGCAGTGCCTGTTCCTGCAGCCTGGAGCTGGCTCTGCAGTGCAGCTGAGCAGCCACAGCTCCAGCCCTGCCTCTGAGCCCCATGCACAGACATTCAGTGGCTGCCTTGCAAATTGGACATTCCTCCAGTTTTAAACATAAAACTGAGACTAATAATTCTGATAATCACTGAGACTGCAATGCTGTCTTTGATTAAGGTTACAAGGGCTCCAGTCCTGGAAATACCCCAATACAAGATGAGCACCAAATAGTTTAATTGCCTTCAGAGCTGGAATTGGGTCTGTTGGACCATCTGCAGCTCAGGTGGGAGAGAGCTGGGCAGTGAAGTGGTGGCACCACACAGGGCAAAGCCAGATCTGACCTGCCCTTTGTGCACAGCAGCCAGCAGTGCTGTGGTGTCTCTGCCATGCTCAGGTTTGGCAGCAGGTCTGGAATGGCCTCTCCAAAAGCTGCCAGTGCCACACTCACCTTGGTGCTGAGCCCCAACCCCCTCTGCTCCCCAGGAATGGCTGCCCAGGGGGAGAAGGAGCAAAGCCAGCAGCTCCATGGCCTGGAAGGCTTTGCCATTTATATTCTGATCCAAACAAACCCACCCTTGCTCTGCCACCTGTGAGTGATCTGCACAGCCCCATTGTCCCTGTAAGCAATAGCTGTCATTGCCCATCAACTGCCCATTTTCAAGGACTCTCTGGAGTTAATCCAGAGAAGCAAAAATTCAATTAAGAGCATAGCTGAAGCACACAGCTGCTTTCCTGACAAGCAAAGACCGAAAATGAAGAGTCAGAAAAGTCAGCTGGACTTTCACTCCCTGCTGGAAGAATTAGCACGTGGTGGCTGGTGGAGCTGGGGAGCTCTTGGGAAGGGATTTACTGCTGGTGCTGTAGGAGGAGTCTGAAGAACTGGAAGAGAGGAAAGTGTTAAATGCTGGGCTGTGGGTGTGCCCAGGCACTGCAGCCCAAGCAGAGCAGGAAAGGGAAGGTGCAAGAGAGGAAAGAATTGCCCAGGCTGGGTTTGGGGGCAGCAAGGCAGGGCCAAGTTCTGCTGTGCAGAAAGAGCATCTCGGAAAGGAGCCAGGATGGGAAATGAAATGAGTCTTTGTTCATTCTCTAAAATGCTCCCAGAAGAGGAAAAACCACTCATGACCTCTTGCACTGGTGGCTCCCAGACCCAAAAGTGCAGGGACAGCATAACCCAGCTCTTGGCTGGGAGAGCAGGGACTGTCACCAGGCCAGTCAGGGGCTTGGGATGCTGCCTGAGGTGGGGCAGCCCCCACTGCTCTGGCTGGAAACAGCCCCTCTGGTCTGGCAATTCCAGCTGAGAGATGCAGGAGCAGCTAAAGCTCTGATCTTTCACCTGGAGAGGTTTTGCAGCTGCCAGAGGAGGTGGGGACTGGCACAGCCTCACCCGGGTGTCCCAGCTCTCTTCCTGTGCAGCTTGGAAGAATGAAGGAATTTGCACCTTTGTGTTAATCAGTTGTGGATGGATTTGACCTTTAAATGTGGAGAAAGTTGGAAAAACAAGCTAGGACTGCAGCCTGGTAGTAAAAACCAATGACCTTTCACTGAAGGCTTGTTTTTGTTGGGTTTGTTGTTTTTGGGTTTAATTCAAAAGAAGTGTAGTGCAGTGTTAATGTAATGTAATTCAGAGTGGGGTTTTCTCAATTGTGGCTTTGTTCTGGGGGCTGTGCCAGTGATCAGTGCCCCTAAAGGCACTCCCTGGGCTGTCAGCAGAGGCTTTTTGAGGCTGCCAGAGTCCATTTAATGAGAATTTCCTGGGCCCTTGACTTTTTATTTTAGTTTGTTATTACCTGAGGCATTGCTCGCTGGGAGCTCCAGGGCACGAGATTTCAGGTTTGCTCCTACAAGAATTTGCTCTTAAATGCTGCAAATGTTAAAGGCAGGGAGTGGTTTTGCTCCACGGGTCACCTGCAGAGTTAAATGTGCAGAGATTATTTCACTCTGACATTGCTGCAGGGGCTGGTTTGTAACACCCCAAAGTGTGGTTGTCAGATTGCAAAACCCATGTTCCTATGGGCTGGGAAACGGGGAGTCACAGAAGAGACCAATAACCTGGAGGTGGGGGCAGGACAGGATGGAAGTTTTGAAAAGCTTTAATTTGAGAACATCACAATAGTTTGTGGCTGTGCCCCTGTGCCAGTGCTGAGGTTAAATAGGAAATGCAACCCAGGATCTCTGCACCCCACTCAGTAATGAGGTTGAAACAGAGCACTTCTGAAACAAAACGTTTCATTTTATTGAAATGTTTTTCTGTTGAAAATGTGATTTTAATTTAAAGTCAGTTTCAGAAGGAAACTTATCCCAGAGCTGCTGTGTGTGTCCAGGTCATGCTGGCAGGTTCTTACCCCATCAGAGCCTGGAGGAGCCTCTCCTGCTCAGCTCAGGGGGCTGGAGGAAGAGTTCAGTGTTTTATTAAGATCAACACAGTGAGTTCCATAAGGATAAACAGCAATCAGGGGTTAGAGAACTGTCTTCCCCAAGCAAACATTTTCCATTGTAACAGAGGGTGCAGTGATCACTCCTCCTTCCCACCAGGTGTTTGCCTGCTCTGTTTGGAGAAAACAGTTTAAAAGCCACTTTAATTTGTTTTGGATTTTTGAAAATTTATTTTAGAGTACTCTTAATGACCAAATAATTGGTTTAATATGGGGCTAAGGGGGCAGATAATGATTAGCCACAAAAAGCCTGATTTCTTCTACAATTTCAAGGCAGTAAAACATTGAGATCACATTTTCTAAAGCACTGAATAGCAGCAGGTTGCACTTTGCAGATGATGGATGTGCCTTTATGCTGTTTGTCTGGAGGAACAGCCCCCAGTGTACAGCTCTCTTCTCAAATGAGCTTTTCTTGTGTGCCTTGGGGTCCAAGTTCCATTTCCAGCCATGCCTTGGGTGAATTATTCTCCTCTGTGGATTACCTCCTCTTGCTTCCAAGTGTCAAAGATCAGGTTGTCTTGATCCAAGCTCTCCAGAAATTCCTTCTGCACCAGCAGAGAGTTTGGAAAATGCTCTCAGCCTGGTTGTTCTTGCATTACTCTGCGTTCTGGAATGATGGGAGCTCAGCTGGCCCTGAGCTGCAGGGATTCAAGCAGGCATTTGTCACAGCCACAGGTCACTCTGTCCCTGGACGTGTCCTCAGTCTGGCACCGTGCCCTTGCCATTGGGTGGGGGGCTCTGAATGTCTGCCTCTTGCAGCAGGGACATCTCAGAGAGGTTTAGGTCAGGCCCTGCTGGTCTGGGATCAGCAGGATCCTGGGGAGGAGTGGGGCGGGGGGGCTGGCACAGCTCAGGGGCACAGGCACATCTGTTTGGGCTAAATCTGAGCAGCAAGAAGTGGTGCACATCTGGGCTGGAAGCTGCACTGAGCTGGGCTGTGCAGCAGAGCTGGTCAGTGCTGCAGGATTGCAGATGGGTTTTTACTGGGAGGAGTGTCCCAGCTGGAGAGGAGAGGAGAGGAGAGCATCTTCTGGAGTTAATGATGGGGAAACTGCCCATGTGTCCTTGTGCTGGGTGTTCAGAAAGCTCCTGGCAGAGCTGCCCTGAGTCAGCACAGTGAGAGGGGCAGGAGGACCTGGGTCAGGGTCATCCCTGCAAACTTTCTGTGACACCAGCATCGTGTCATTCTGCACTGCAGGAGGGAACAACTGCAAAGTGCTCAAACTGCAGTGAAACCTTGCCAGTACTGGGGCTGCCCCTGGATCCCTGGCAGTGCCCCAGGCCAGGCTGGACACTGGGGCTTGGAGCAGCTGGGACAGTGGGAGGTGTCCCTGCCATGGCAGGGGTGGCACTGGGTGGGCTTTGGGGTCCCTTCCCACCCAAACCATGATTCCAGTGCTGTGAGCTCTTCTTCAAATCCTTCCTTAAGCCTTCCCTTCAATACTCTGAGGAATGTGACATGAATTTGAATCTGAATTAAGTGTCTCATGTACCTGTGAGGGTCAGTGACCTGGGGAGGGGAGGGGAGGTCCCAGCCCCTCTGCAGGGCGGGTGGGGAGGGCAGAGCTCCATTCCTGTGTGAGGAGAGAGGGGATGCTCCTTGTGTGACAGTGACACAGGGACATCAGTAACCATTGAGGGGCAGCGGGTGGGGAAGGGACTTGGGGACACAGCTGGGGGTGCAGGGGGTGTGAGGACAGCTCGGTGTCACACATGTCACACATGTCACACATGTCACATGTGTCACATATGTCATACACGTGTCACACGTCACACACGTTACACGTGTCACACACATCACACACGTCCCAGGTGTCACACACGTCACACGTGTCACACATGTCACACATGTCCCAGGTGTCCCAGGTGTCCCAGGTGTCACACATGTCCCGGGTGTCACACATGTCCCAGGTGTCACACATGTCCCAGGTGTCCCAGGTGTCCCAGGTGTCACACATGTCCCAGGTGTCACACACGTCCCAGGTGTCACACACGTCCCAGGTGTCCCAGGTGTCCCAGGTGTCACAGGTGTCACACATGTCCCCTCTCTGTTCTCCCCAGTCCGACGGCTCCATCCTGGCCATCGCCCTGCTGATCCTCTTCCTGCTGCTGGCTCTGGCCCTGCTCTGGTGGTTCTGGCCACTCTGCTGCACCGTGGTGAGTGACAGAGACCCCAGCCCAGTGCTGAGATGTGTTATCCAGAACAAGGATGGAAATCTTGCAGGAAAAATCTTAGTTGTCTATTTCTGTTCCTGGCTGAAAATGGGGATAAAATGCTTCTCTTCACAGTAGTTTGGCACTTCTGTCCCAAGATGAAAACCAGAATGGAAAAAATATTTATTTGTATTTTCAGAACAATTAAAAAAAAAAAATTGGTTCTAAAATTGGCCAAAGGACTAGCAGCGTGGTAGGTTGCTCAGAGTTATTTGTCTGAACTAGATGGCACATTCCCAGAGGAGCTGGGCCAACTTTTTGTTGGCACATCTGCATGTAAGTCAGTGGAGATGTGCCCTGTGCAGAGATTTGCTCTGGGATCTGGAGGAGAACTGAGGGGATGGGGGAAATGCTCTCAGTGGTGCTGCTGGTTTAAGGTTCTGTGAGAGCAGAAAGGTGAAGCTGATGAGCAAAAGGCACAAATAGAGGCAGCAGGGCATGGAGGGGGTGTGGAGCTGTGGCTGTGGGGGCACTGTGGCTCTGCTGCAGTGGATTCATGTGAGGACAGTGCTCATGTCACAGCCCTGAGTGTGAAAACCAGCCCAGATAAGCAAGGTGGGTGCAGCAGAGAGGGGGAGTCTGCTCCACATGAGACTTTATAAGCTTAATATTTTCCAGATTTAAATTCTCCACTTAAAACATTTGTTGTAGATAAAAAAGCTTTTCCTCACTCTCCTCCTTTACCTCCCACGTTCCCTCCTAGCAAGGTCTGCAAGTGGGGACTGTCTCCCTGATATTCTTCCAATGTAGTCAAACACTCCCCTGTAGCTGTTGGAAAGATTTTATTCCAAGAGCCTGGATGAAATCTCCTGCACCTCTCTGGGAGGGCAGGATGCCTCCCTGTGCACTGCTCACCCAGAAATTCTGTGAAATTCAGGATAAGGATTGCCCAGGCTGTCAGGATGGGGAGAGGGAGCCCAGCAGAGCTCAGGGGCTGCTCTGGCAGTGGCACAGGGAGGAATGCAGCACTGCCAGGAGTGAATTAAGGGCAGAGGAGCTGCCTTGCACAACAGCCCAGGGCTCCAAGCTGCACCAAGCAAACCGCAGAGCCGGAGACATCGCCGCGGATCCAGCCCAGGGACGGCCCAGAGAGAACTGGGGATGTGTCCGGGGAAAAGGAAAAAAACACACAACAAACCCCTCTCTTACCAAGTATCAATTTGTTTCTGAGTGACAAGCACATTTCTAAACCCTGAAATTCCTCTTGGCATGCTTTTTAATTAAATAGGAGTCATTACTATCCAGCGGTTCTTCAGGAAAGAGACCGAGCCAGCTCCGTCCCTGGAGTAAATGGACTGGAGCCAATAGACTCACTCTGGAGTTTATCTGGAGCCCAGTATCTCCTTGGCACACACCCATCAAGGAATGCTGTTTCCAAATGTATCCAAGTTTATTGGTCTCAGAAGTATTCTGGGATGAAGTCTGGAATTCACCACTCGGTTTACAGTAGAGGCAATTGTTGCTTAGTGGATCAGAACAATAATAACTCTTTGCTGTGCCTGATATACCAGCACAGGCAAAATTTCCCTGGATACCTGGGGAGGATATTCCAAAAGCATGGGAGGCAGGCACTAACCTCTCCAAAGGCTGTAGGAGGTTGATTGAATAACAGAAAACAAAGGAGCAATTCTGCCCTGCTGAACTCCCCAGCACTGAGCTCCTGACAGGAGGAAACAAGCACACAGACCAGCATGAGCCTCAGGTTTAATGTGGATATAAATCAAATAGGTTTAATGTAGAGGCAGCCAAAGAGATAATCAGCCTCCAGAAGTGTCCCAAGGAGGACTTTGCAGGCACGTTGTGAGGTTGGCCTGGGAGTGGAGCTGCTGGAAGTGTCTGGATGCAGAGTGAAGCAGAATTAATGAAAGAGCTGGAAGGCTTGGCTGTGCTGGGATGGTGCTCATCCATCACATCTCCCAGGTTTGAGCCTTTGCTTCCCTTCTGCAGCCATGCAGGGTGGCCTGAGGGGCTGGGCTGGATTATTTGCCCACGTAGAAAATCTGCCCCACCTCACCCTTTTTAATACTACAGTGATTTTAAATGCAGGGGTGTGGCTGGCAAATAAATGAGGTGTTGGTATTTGAGCATCCAACACCAGTTTTTAACTTTAAAGCTGTTTTCTGGAAGTAAGCTTGGAAGAACCCAGCAATCCATTTGGCTCTCAGTCTGTTCTGCAGCTGACCAGAGGTTTTGGAAACAAAAAGCTGGATGGAGAAAATACAGAAAATATAGATTAAAACCACATGGCTAAACTGGTGGAAGAGCAGGGGAGGAAATGCATAGGCTCTGCAGCAGCCCTGGAGAGATATAAAATGGCAGGGTCCCCTTGGCTGGATGGAGATTCCTTGCACAGATCCCTGGATTCTGCAGTTGTGCTGACCTGGGCAGAAGGGAGCACAGGATCACTGAGCCAGCAGATTCACAGTGAGCCAGGGAAGGGCTCCTGTGCACAGCTCACAGTGGCCACCACGGCTTTCCTTAGCCCAGAAAAGGGGTTTCTTTTCCATAGTCTTCCCAAGAAGGTGGGTCAGGCACTTGGAGCACTGCCCAGAGGCTCTGGCCTGGTTTATCTGTGTGGGTGAAGGAGCCCAGAAAAGGAAGGAGCTGTGCAGACACTGCATTTCTGCCTGCATGCCCTGCAGGGCTGCATGCCAGCCCCATCTGCTCCAAACTGCACCAGGTTAATTCAAACAGAGCCTTTTCCTCTCCATCATGTCCTGTCCTTCACAAGAAGAAGATTTTGGCATGTGCTATGACCCTGCACTGAATTTGGCTCATGCAGTTCACCTCCAGATCTTAGGGGGGATTTCTTTTTCAGCCTTTTCTTGACATTTTAATCAGTTAAAATTGAGTTTCCTGAATCTGCTCCCAGGCTGACAAGAGAGGTGAACTCAAAAGGATGAGTTCACTTTCCACTGGACCTCCTGTACCTCTTACTTGCATCTCTAAGAAGATTGTATTTTATTGTAGGTGAAGAAATTGGGACAGACCCCTGCTTGTGTTAGCTTTGAAGTGTAGAGCAGATCTCCAAGGGTTTAATGGATACTGAGAAGACAGAAGATATGACAGAAAAAAAAAGGAAATATTCCTTACCCAACTCATACCTCAAATATGAAACAGTCACAGGACTGAGAGGTCAAAACTATAAATATGTAAGGAAAAAAAATAGGAAATTAGTCAGATGAATCATAGTTAATGCTGTTAAAAATTCTTGTTTATTGAGGTAGCAAGAATACATATTCAGTGTTTTCCAGAAGAGTGAAGGTAATTAAGGACAAAAATAATCTGCTCAGTTAACAGCATACTTCCAAACTGTAGCCCTAATTAAAGGCAAAGTCTTTTATTTCTTATTTTGCACTGTTTGCTTCGTTTTAAATTATGGTCTGTCCCATCCTGCAGCAGATACTCCCCTCTGACATGAAACATATTGGCCCTATTTATCATCTAAAACTCCAGGGATGGTCACTGTGTGATTGCTGGACACAGAGCTGGTGGAGATCTCTGGGCTCCCAGGACAGAAAACATCTTAGACACATTCCTGGAATATGCAAAATTTGGATTCAGCATGTGCTTTCTTATGCCTGAATGGCTACAGAAATTTCAGGGTGACAGAAAATTCGTCCTGCCCATTGTTTTTAACCTTCCAGGAGGTGGCTGCTGGCATTCCTCTGCTTTGCCACTGGGTTGTCCATGAGGAGCAGCTGCTTCTCCACAGACCAGAGGCACAGAGAGCCTCAGCTCACACAGCCCTGTCCTCCTCATGCATGTTGGGATCTGTGGGGAAAGGCAAAGAATTACTTCACTGGCCTGGATTTTCACAGCTGAGTGTGTGGAAGTGCTGACAGCTTCTCTCAAGGTTCCTTCCTTTGCCAAGGAAAGCCAGGGGCCACCTCTCCACCCCAGGGGCCTTCACCCCTGCAAACAAATGAGCCTTGGCAGGGTTTTATAGCACAGTGGTGGTGGAGAAACACAGAAAATAGAGAGAGGGGATGGTGTGGGACTGCTCAGGTGTTCCTCACCTGGAGAGCAAACCCAGGGCTGAACCATCATGTTCTTCTCCCAAACACAGGGCAGAGACCCAGCAGTGCCAGGGGTGGCTCAGGGTCACCCAAAGCCCCCAGGTGTGTCCATGGAGCCCCCGTGGGCAAACACTTGCCAAGCCAAACTGGCTGAGCTGAGCTGAGCCTGGCCTGCTGCCCACTGCTCCTGCAGCAGGTCCTGGGGCCACAGTGGGGTGGCCATGTGGGCTGTGTGCTCACAGGGTCCCTGTGGTGGCATTTCTGCTCCTCTGAGCTGCTGCTGCTTGTGCCAGGTGAGTGGGCATGAGCCCCTGGCATTGCTCTGGGCTCCTGCTGGGGGATGGCACCAAGGTGCCACTGCCTTCACTGCCTTGCATGGCCAGAACAGGGGGCTCAGTGCCCCAAAATGAGGCTCTCAGTGCCCCAAAACAGGATCTCAGTGTTCCAGAATGAGGGTCTCAGTGTCACAAAGAGGATCTCAGTGCCCCAAAACAAGATCTCAGTGTCCCAAAACATGATCTCAGTGCCCCAAAACAGGATCTCAGTGCCCCAAAACATGATCTCAGTGTCCCAAAACATGATCTCAGTGCCCCAAAACAGGATCTCAGTGCCCCAAAACAGGATCTCAGTGCCCCAAAACAGGATCTCAGTTCCCAAAACAGGATCTCAGTGCCCCAAAACAGGATCTCAGTGCCCCAAAATGAGAGTCAGTGTCTCAGAAAAAGGGTCTCAGTGCCCCAGGGTAAGGATTTCATGTTCACAGAGCTGTGACTGTAACAATCCAAAAGGCAGAAGGAAAGATTTGTGCTGTTGGAAGGCCCAGGCAGGGAGTCAGAAATGAGATTTTTTGGTAAGATTTGAACTTTGAAAGGTCGTACAGGCTGTAAGGCCCAGGAGACTGAACTCCCCCATCTCTAGCCTTGTCCAAATGAACCAATCCATGCTGCCAATTTACAGGCAGTTCAGTTGCTCTTAGAAGTGCAAAGCACTCAGAAATGGAAGGAATGTCTTTTTCCCCCTATTTTGGCCTGCGGTAGAAAACACTGATGTGTTTACAGGAGTCAGTTTGTGTGTAGGTGTGTGCATAGGGGAAGGAATGCAAATGTATGGAGAGCAGCCTCTCCTCACTCCAAGTGTGTGATCTCCAGTGGCACTGGCTGAGAAATTGGGTTTGGATGCTCAGCTGGACCAGACTTGGGCTTATTCTGATGTTGCATTGCAGTGTAAATGAGAGGAGCTCCAGGAGAGCAGGGGGAGCTCCAGGAGGGACCCAGGAGTTCCAGCAGGTGCATTTTGGATCAGATCTCTGAAGTCTCTCAGTGTCTGATGGGTTTGTGTCCAGGGATTTGGTTCAAAAGGAAGTCTCTGACAAATGCCAACCATCAGACTGGCCAAAATGAATCTGGAAGAATCTCCTGTGTCTTGGTGCATTGCACACTGTCAGTATTGATTGAAGAAGAGATGGGGTGCTGTCTCCATCTGACAGCTCTCATGATGCTGATATCCAGGATTTCCTTTCCACAGAGCAGTAGTGGCATGCAGACAACTTTTCATCTGCTTCTCACAGAATTATTTAGGTTGTAAGAGGCCTCTGAGATCACCTAGTTCAGCCTGTGGCCAATGCCCACCTTGTAAAGCACCAAGTCTCTTCAGCAGGGGCTCCCTGGGGCCACCCAGACAGGAGCCCTGTGGGCAGGAGCAGCAGTGCCAGAGCCCAGCAGCCACCCCTGCCCTGCAGGGGCATCCCCAGGACACCCATCCCCAGGACACAGCAGCTCCAGCCCTGCTCCTCCCCAGCCAGAGGCACATGCTCCTCATTAATGGCCACATTGCATGACTCGGGCTCTGCAGAGCAAAATAAAAACAGTGAGCTCATCACAGGAGGAAAACACGAGTGAGAGGGATTGCTGTAAATATTTATATCTTCGGGGCCTTTAATGTGATTGCAATTTTCCCTTTCTGCATTTCAATGGCCAAGCTGTTGCTGTTTGGGACTGGGGTTTGCTTTGTCTTTGTTTGGTTGTTGTTTTAGGGTGATTTTGAAGCCCACATGGGTGTCCCCCATGCCAGGACAACCTCAGGACATTCAGTGGTGCTCAGACAGCCCCTGCCCCACAGCCTGGAGTGCACAGGAGCTGCCAGGTCCAGATGTACCCCAAGCCCTGGAGCAAATCCCACCCTGGGGCAGGCACTGCCCTGCCAGGGCTGGGCTGTGCAGGGTGAGCTGTACCAGGGCTGGGGGACAGCTTTGGACATGCCTGGTGTCACTGCCCTCCCCCTGGAAACCTCCCTGTTGCTCTTGGATGCAGGCTGTGGGAGCAGAGCTGCCTGCCAAGCCCTGGATGCAAACTCTGTGCATGAAATAATGGCCTCACACCCACATCAACTGCACTGGGTCCTATGGAGAATATCCTGGACCAGGCTGCAACCTCACTCTGCCTGCTTTATTAGAAACCTCAGTGAGCCATACATGTAAATATATAGAGATAGATATTGGATATGTGTGTGTGTATGTGTGTATATTTATGTGTATATGTATATGTATATATGTATGTATGTGTGTATGTATGTATATATGTATATGTGTATGTAAATTTATGTGTATATGTATATGTATATGTATATATGTATGTATATGTGTATGTATATGTATATGTGTATGTGTGTGTATATGTGTATGTGTATGTAAATTTATGTGTATGTGTATATGTATATATGTATGTATATGTGTATGTATATGTATATTTATATGTGTATGTATATGTATATTTATATGTATATGTATATGTATATTTATATTTATATGTATATTTATGTATATGTATATGTATATGTATATGTATATATGTATGTATATGTGTATGTATATGTATATTTATATGTATATATGTGTATGTGTATGTATATGTATATGTATATATGTGTATATGTATATGTATAGATATTTTTTAGAGTTGATGGCAGTGAACTGTATGAAGCTGATAAAGTGAAGAGCAGGAATGTGAAGAGCATGAGGTGAATGCAAAGGCAGCAGGTCTGGGAGCAGGTGCCAGCCCTGCTTTGCAATGTCCCCAGGGCACTTTGCTTCTCCTTGGCTTTGCTCTGCAGCCTTTGTTCAGACAGGAAATGATTTGGGGCAGATTTGCACACGTGTGCAGAGGGCAGCAGAAGGAGATGCTGCTTTTACTGTGGTTGTTCAGGTGAAGCATCAGTGCTCAGAGCCAGCACTGACTGTGGCAGCTCCTGGGATTGGGACAATCAGGGATTTCAGACTGAATTTTCTGTTGCCTCGCCTGATGAGCAATGTGGGTTGGAGCTGTCATTAGGAATGTCTCTGGCAGGGCTTTGGGACACCTCCTGCTCCCCCTCAGTGACAGTGGCACCCAGAGCCACCCCCTGATTCCACTGGGCTCTAACAGAGGTGTTCCAGCAGCACATCCTGTTGTTTTCTCCTCTGGATTTTTTTTTTTTGTGACGTTTGAGTCATCCTGAAGAACAAAGCATGAATTTATGATTCTCTTTCTCTTTATTCCTTCTAGATCATCAAGGAGCCTCCCCCACCTCCTGCAGAGGACAGTGAGGTGAGTGACACTGAGCCCAGCTCTCCCCAGAGCTCAGGACAGGTTTGGTCCGGAGATTCAGTGGGTGAGCTCAGGAAAGGGCAGCTCAGCACTGAGCTGCTCAGAGCAGCCAGGCTGTGATTCACACCAGGGCCAGCCCTGCAGCCTGTGTTTAACTCTGAAGTTAGTGCAGCCTGAGCATGTGCTCAGCTGCCCTCCTGGAATGGCACCAAAATGATTTTGGAGTTTGGGATACAAAACCACTCCTGGCAGCAGCTGCCAGTGCTGGGCCCGTGGAGCACAGCTGCTGTGAGAAGGGGAAGCTTCTGCTCCTTGCACTGTCTGAGCACTCAGAGCAGATGGAAAACCCCAGAAAATCCTCCCAACATCAGCAGAGCTGCACAAGGCAGGGAACTTTTAGTGGAGAGTAATCAACAAGTGCTAAATCAACATTAAATCTTCCACCTCACCTCTGCTTACAGGTTTTAGATGAGCCTTGCCACAAATGGTTAAAGCTGTGCCACCATTTCTGAGCAGGTTGTGCCCAGTTTTCCATCTGCCCCTCTCTCTGTGCTTGCAGCCCACAGGGAGCCTCTGCCCTCTCCCAGTGTTTTCCATTTGGGATTTCTCTGCAGCCCTGGGCTCTGTGCAGCATCTCTCACACAGAGAAATGATTGGCGTGGCTCAGCCCTTGGTGCAGGCAGAGCTCTCTATAAATGCTGAATTCTGACAAAATTCAGGCACTGCAGAGACAACTGGGAAAATAATTATAAGGGTGGGGAGAGGGGTAAGTTGTCCAATTTTTATTTTTTTTAATATCTGGCCAAATTTAGTTTGAATTCTTACCCTGAGTGGTTCAGATGTCCCTTGTGGAGCCTGAATTATCCTTGTGTTACCCACAGATGAGGTTCCCTCAGGTCAGGGTCAAAGTGTCCAGAGCCCAGCCTGGCCTCTGAGATAAACACAGATCTTTGTTTTCTGCAATCCAGCACTTACGAGTCTGGATCCCTGACTGTGAAATGCAGCTCTGTCCTGCTTCTTCTTATTTGTTACAAGAAACTCTAGCTCCATCTAAAGCAGATTTTGGGGGTGGAAAGCTGCCAAGTTCTGTACAGTCAATTTCCAGCATCCTTAAATGCACTTGGATTTTCCAGGGCTGTTTTTGATGCTGCAGCTGGGTCAGAGCTGGAGCTCCCCAGTGGCCATGGGTAGGAAAATCCAGGTGAGGCAGGCAGGGAATGGGAATCCATCCCTGGCACAAACTGGGCTGCTGGATGTGGGGTTTGCTTTTCCTGCTCCTCCTGCCCTGAGCCCCATTCTCAGTGTGTAGGACATCACTGGTGGGGGCTTCTTGCTTGTGTTGCAAAACCTCCCCTGCCCTTCCCAACATGTAAACAGGCTCATTCTGCAGAAAACTTGTGACTCCTTTGTTTTTCAAGTGTCCCTGCTGCCTCTCTGTGCGTGTGCTGTTGTCCTGGACTTGCAGGGTTTTTAAGGGCTTGTGGGGAAAATTTCCTAAACCTTGGTATTTCCTGTTGTGAGAAGTCCAGTCTGTGCTGAACTGAAGAGAGAGAAAGAGAATTGCTGAAGGAAAATATTTAGATGGCTTCGCTTCCACTTTTTTTTTTTTTTTTTTTTTTTTTTTTTTTTAATAAAAAACAAAAAAAAGTCCTGATGGAAAACTTCATGCAGAGATATTGAGTTCTTGGGTTGCAGCAAAGAGCTCAGCAGCTCTGCCCGGGGCCAGGGAGGGAGGTCAGCTCTGAAGAGAAGAACCTGGTAGTTGTGACCAGTTGTTCACCCTTCCCTTAGACCAGGACATTTCTGCAGCCCAGTTTCTGTGTGTTTTGATAAACTGAAATGCTTTTGGTTGCCATGAAAACCAGAGTTCTTCTTGGATTGATTTTTTTTTTTCCACACCGAGTTTTTCAATCTTCCTGATGGGGAGTTTCAATTTCAAAGTATTTTTGGCTTTTCCAGTTTGGAAAGCTCCTAAGTTTTGGAGTTTAGCCAAATCCCTGTGAAAAATTAAAGAAAGAAGAAGAAAAAAGAGAGAGGCACCATTTTTCTTTTCTCTCCACATTTTTCACAGGAAATACTTCACGTTTTTGATGAACTCTGCTTTTCTGCTTTGCCAGTTCACAGCCTGAACTGTAGAAATTAAAGGGAAAGGCACTATAAGAGCTCCATGTACACTCTGACCTTACAAAGTGCAGAGAAATTAAAATACCTTGAATTTCGCTAGAGCTTTAACAGCCTCATTTTAAATAAACTGAAGGGAATTTTCTTGATCTGTTAATTCACCCAAATCTGAATGTCACCATGAGGTTCTGGGCACGTGTGGCTCTGTGGCTGGTGATGTTGAATTTAAACCTCATTTTTCACACAGGGCCTGATTCTCTCTGGCACAAGCCACAGGGCTTGTCCTCCCCGTGGACTTCCATGGGCAGCTGCCCCAGGTTCACTCCAGGAGCTAATTCCATTCTTGGGACTTCTCCATGAGCTTTCCCATCCTATTCCTCTGGGCCAGCTCCTCTCAGTAAACCTGGGCTTTCACTGGGGTTGTTTCCAAAGGTACCCCGAGTTTACCATCACTCAGGAGAGAATTTATTCCTTTTCTCTTTGCTGGCATCCTGTGAGAGCTGAGCTCCACTGTGGGATTTGCCTGGGCCCTGGAGGGTCCCTGCAGCACAGGGAGCCACGAGCAGCAGCTGCCTCTGCCCAGCCCCAGCTGAAGGGAAGGGATGGCAGAGGTGAAAAATCCCAAAATCTCCTTCTTGCAGCAGCTGGACTGTACCTTTCAAGTGGTGGTGTTTCTATCGGGAAACCTTGTCCTTTCACGAGTGTTAGAAATGAGAAACAAAAGTCTCGATATTCAGCAAAATTTAGATTGACATGAGTCTCTAGACAATTTGTCAAGTCTCATAGATAAGCATCTGGTCTTGGTAGATAAGGAATGGCAGAAGTCAGGAAGGCTGGTCTTAGGGATAGGCTGCAATTGATTACACAAAGGCAGGAAATCTGATTTTGCAGCATCTATTGAGCTGTGTGAAAGCCTTGTTTTGCAAGCTGTCAGTAGATACAACTTATTTAGAAACAATATTCATAACAGGGGATTTAAAACAGAATTATTTCATCATATATTTTCCTTTCTTTAGTGTCATGCTTCATTTCAGACCTAAGTATTCTGGTTTATACAAACCCCAATTCTTTTATGATTAACACGACTCTTTTATCAGTTATCACACGAGTGCACATCTTCAGAAATAACGAGGCAGGGAGCAGAGCTCATTCCTTCCCTCCCTGGTCCCTGCTCCTGGCAGTGCCAGCCCTTGCTGCTGTTTTGCAGGAGGAAGATGATGATGGGCTGCCAAAGAAGAAGTGGCCAACAGTCGATGCCTCTTACTATGGTGGGCGAGGAGTGGGGGGCATCAAAAGGATGGAGGTGAGGAAACCCCCCCTGCTCCCCATGGAGGGGGCTCAGGAGACAGGCACAGACTCCTTGAGGGTTTTTTGGTGCATCTGAGTCCAGATCATTTTTCTATGGGAATATTTGGGAGCCAAACATAGAATTCTGAAGTTTGGGACCATCTTGGGACCAGCAACGTCCATGCCTGGGATACAGGGCAGCACTGCCCCTTGTACAAATTACAGGGAAATGGTTTTAGTTTTTCTGACAAGCTTTCCCACTCCCACATCTCTCATATACCACCACGAAGGACAAGCTCAAAATTTGGGCTGCAGGCTAGAAACAAACCTCCCAGGCTGTGCATTGCCCTTCAGCTTGGCTCTGGGTGCTGGGGGAGCAGAGGCAGGGCTCAGGGGGGTGACACAGCCTGACCCTCCCTCCAGGTGCGCTGGGGAGAAAAGGGCTCCACCGAGGAAGGTGCCAAGCTGGAGAAGGCCAAGAATGCCAGGGTGAAGATGCCAGAGCAGGAGTACGAGTTCCCTGAGCCCAGGAACCTGGGGAGCAGCATGCGGCCGCCCTCGTCCCCCGCAAGTGGTACTCGCCCATCAAGGTGAGCCAGCCCTGCCCAGGTGTGCAGGAGGTGGGTGGGGGATGAGTGTCACACCCAAGGGTGACATCTTGTCCCCAGAGCCCTGCCCAGGTGTGCAGGAGATCCTGCTGGGGGGATGTGTCACACCCAAGGGTGACATCTGTCCCCAGAGCTGTGGTCCCAGGTGTGTGCAGAGCAGCTGGATTCCAGAGTTCTGGAAACGGGAGCTCCCCTGAAAATTCTGAGGCTGAGGTTCAGTTCTGACTCTGGAACAGCTTCTGCTTCATAACAATAAGAATTAAGTTACAAGGGCGCCTACAAATATTGGCAGCATCTCATGGGTGATATTCTTAATTCCTTTAGAAATGTCTCTCTTATCTACCATTCCAACTGTATGCAGGATGGGGACAGTTCCAGTCCAAAACACTGTGTTCAAATGCTGCCAAAACTTTGCAGTGTTCCACATCTGGATAGTATTTAGCAGCCTGGACAAGAATTTACCTAATTATTAATTGCCACCACACCCCTTACTGAGCTGCACCCAAAAAGTGGATGGAGACAGGATAACTGTCTCCAACACTTTCCTCATGGACAATCATCAGCACTCACCAAGGCCAGGAAGGCTCATTCCTGTGGAGCAGAGCCCTGCTCTTGCTCTCCCTGGGCAGTAAGGAATTAACAAAATTGGCAAAAGCCATGTCCTGGAGGTGTGAGCACACAGGATGGATTTGCAGGGAAGGTGCCTGGGGCTGGACCCTCAGCCAGGCCAGCACTGCCTGGGATCCATCCTGCTTTGTCCAGTCTGCATTTTAAAATATGAGAGGCTCCCACCACTTCTTGGGGGGAATATTTCACAGACCTCACCCATAGGAAATGTCTCCTGGTAGTCACCTTGAATTTCCCCTCATCCCCATGCTCCAAGTGTGCTGTGGATAAAGCAGATGTTGAATTTCCACCCCCTGCACTGGGCTGGTTGAAGCACCCTTTGCAGAGCAGATAAACACAGGGCAACAGGCTGCTTTAAAAAGCCATGGGGAAAGGAGAAGGGCAAGGAATTAAACTTCAGAAAGAGTGAACCAAGGTGCTTGAACCTGGTAAATGTCACTGTCTGTGGGGTCTCCTGAGCATGAGTTCCCCACTGCAGGACATGTTTACAGTTCAGGTTTTCCCAGCCTGAGCACCAAAGAAGATTCAAGAGTTTTCTGAGGTTTCCAAGGTTGTTTATTGTTTCTTGTCTAAGAAATTCTTTCTCTGACTCACAGAGATCTGTTCAGCAGGAGATCCAAGGCACACTGCCTGCCCTTGGGGCAGGACTTATCTTTTATTCTATAAATTATATACTTAATGTTTACATATTATTTTCCAATACATGACACCTTTATTACACTGTCCAATTTTGTCCCAGACCAATCCAGTGGTGCCATCCTGGCACTAACATGGATGGCATGAAGGAGAAGAAGAAGAAAGGACACACCACACCCAAAATCCTCCATCTTAGCTTCAAACCCTCTAATATACACATTTCTAAAAATTCACTTTTCTACCTTCTAACAATCTAATTTATACTCTGCTTATTTTTTATGATTTGCAATTCTTCCTGCAATGTTGGTAAATTTTTCAGGGACTTAAATCCAGTCCCCAGGACCCCTGGGCACCATGCCAGGGCCCCTGAGACCTCTGCCAGGGGGGTCTTGAGGCACCCAGGGAAGCCAGGAACACCCTGGACTCCCACAGGTAAAGAGCCAGGAAATTCACATTTTAGGACCAGTCTTCTTGCAGGTCACAGGCCTCCTCCACACTGCACAAGTACCAGCCCCTACTTGGAATGTTCTGCCTTTTATGATGGAGTTCTTCTTCCCTCTATTTTTCAATCTTCCCTGAGCCAAGTCTATAAGTAGGTAGACAGCTGAGAGTGGATAAATTGCTTTTTTTTTAAATGCTCCAGAGATTTATTTGTTACCAAATGTGACCACTGACACTTAACAGATCAGGGTTATTATTGTTGTTATTCTGATTTGCTGCTGTTACTTCTTTGCACGGTGCCAACTGGATAATCCTGCTTTTAAAATGTCATTTCATCTGTTTGAAAAGGCAGTGCAGATAATCCAGGGGGAATGACAAATGTGAAAACTTGTTAAGAACCTCTCCAAACCCTCGGTTTGTCTGAAGGGAGGGGTAGCACAGAGTGGAGGTGGGAGTGAATCAGACACAGAGTGATGAAGGTTGGCAGAGCCCTGCAGGGTCCATCAGCACCATGTTCACCATTGAACAGAAACCCTGAGTTTGTGCCACCTGCACGTGTTTTGAGACAGGTTTTGGGGAGAGAGGGAGTGTGCACCATGGAAATGGCAGGGATGGATGGCAGGAATGGGGCTCACCCTGCCCTGCCAGCCTGGGCCAGCCCTTTCCAACCCTTGCAGAGAAGTTTTTCCCACCACCCAAACTGAACCTCCCCAGGCACAAGCCAAGGCCATTTCCTCTCATCCTGTCACTTGTTCCCTGAGCTAGAGACTGACCCCAGCCTGAGGCTGAAGCAGCAAGTGGAGCTCTCCAAAGGAAGCCTCAGGTGAATCCCAGGGGAGGGATCCACCCACCCCAGCCCTGCCTGGGCCACCTGTCCCTGTGTCCCCAGCCTTTGTCCCCTTGTCTCCTCTCCCAGAGCTGCCACTGGGGTTTGCAGACAGCCCCAAAATGCCTCTGCCCCCCAGCAGCAGCTCTGGGGAGCACTGGGGTAACTCAGGGTCAGTGCAGTGCTGAACTAACTGTGGATTCAGAGGAAATTCCATGGCTGGAACTGAGCACTCCTTCATTTGTCATCTGCCCTGACTGCTTCTTCTCTCTGGGCTTCAGATCCAGTAGGACTCAAGGCTTTATTTGCCTTCAGACCTTCCTTATTTTTTATCTCCAAGTGACCTCGTGCTTCAGCTGGGCTCCAGACACGGAGGCACAGCCCATCCATGGAGGGTTTCTGTTTCCAAGGGAAAGCTTTGCCATTTCCCTCCTTCCACCATCATCCTTTCCATGATGCACACTCCCTCTCTTCCACACAGATGTCCCAGAGGCTCCCAAAGATGGAGCTCTTGGCTTTTCCCAAGAAATCATGGTAGGCTCTTGGAAATTAGGACTGCAGAGTAAAAAGGAATTGTTTTTTTTTTTTTTGTTCCATGGAAAGTTGTCACTTTGCCTCAGCTTTCCTAAAGGAGAAATGGAAGAAAAAGGTGCTTATTTCTTAAAGCTGTCAGAGTGGACAGGAGATCAAGAGCTACAACCAGCTCTGCTGCAGAGGAAAGATGGAGTGGAATAGAAGGGATGGTTTCCTTCAGCTCTGAGGAATTCTGCTGTCCAGAGTCAGAAGAATCTGACAGAGAAATTTCTTGCTTCTTCCTTTGAGAATCACAGAGTTTCCTGGCTCTCACCTTTGGAAGTCTTTTCCCAATATCCTATGGAAACAAGTTCCATGCAGTCATTTCTTGTGTCTGCCTCCACCCATGGCAGTCCCACAGAAGCTTTGAACCATGGGCTGGACATGCTGGAATAGAGATCCAGAGGGGATTATGGCCCTGATGGTTCCTTGGACGGGGAGGAGAAGGGCTCTGCCCCCATGGAAGGGAGTCTTTGGTCAGACACCAGAGACCTCACAAAGGACCTCCCACGCACCCCAAGTGTCAGGTCTGGAGGTCACACACCCAGAGCAGCCCCTCAGGAAAATCAGCTGCCTGACTGTCCTGCTGTGAAGGACAGGTATCTGCCAATAAAGGCAGGAACTTCTCTTTGAAATGGAGAATGCAAACCCCCTCCCTCCAAATTATTATAAATATGAAATTAAGGGGCTCTCAGGCAAAGATATGGGAATTAGGAATAACAGTTCTTTACTAGGAAAATTAAAATAGAAATGCAGTGTTACAAAGAACAATCCCAACCCCTGCCAGAGTCAGAATCCAAGCTGACACCCGTCAGTCAGTCAGGGTGTTGGCACAGTCCCATTCCATGGTGGCTGCATCCTCCTGCAGGGGCAGATGTGGCTCAGCTGGAGCAGTGCTCCTGGAGAAGGTGCAGTTTCCTCTGAAGGTGCAGGGATGATGTGGAAGGGTCTGGCTTTCCTCTGGAATCCAGTGGAAAGAAGGTTCCTTGGTGTCCAAATGTCAGTTTTTATCTGGGTAGGAAATGTTTGGCTCCTGCCCTGGCTGGAGCATCTCCCATGGGATGATGGAATTTTATCAGCCATGCCCTGGGACTCACTGGCCATGAACAGGAGATCTCTCCTGGAGGGAGGATGGGCTGTGGGAGAGATAAAGATGATTGCCCCAGCTGGTTAAAGCTGGCCCATGAGCAGGTAATGAGTGTCCCTGAGCCCAGGAGTGTCTGTCACACATTACCTGTGGAAAGCCAGGCATGCTGTTATCTGTCAGCGCTCTCCTTTGCACTGCAGGGAGCTCCCAGCAGTGGCAGTGAGAGGAACCATTGTTCTGCACCTCTCCTGCAGGCCCTGGGCCTGGGCACTGCCCTGGGCCCAGCATCAGCCCCTGTTTTGTGTCCTGCAGGGGAAGCTGGACGCGCTCTGGGTGCTGCTGCGCAAGGGATACGACCGCGTGTCCGTGATGCGTCCCCAGCCAGGAGACAAGGTACAGCCTCCCCTGAGCCTCTGCCTGTCCCCCTGGGCTGGAGACAGGCACTCCTGAGAGCCCAGGGCACACCCTCACTCACACCTGTCAGCTCTGTGTGGGAGGTTTGGCTGCTGTGCTTGCAGGGCTGTGCAGGGGCAGGGAGCCCGGAGGAGCCCAGCACAGGCTGCCCTGGGAGCACAGAGCTGCTCTGCACCAGGGACAGGGGGGATTCTCATGGACAGTGAGGGATGTTCCTGCATGGACAGTGAGGGGTGTTCCTGCATGGACAGTGAGAGATATTCCTGCATGGATAGTGAGAAATGTTCCTGCATGGATAGTGAGGGATGTTCCTGCATGGACAGTGAGGGATGTTCCTGCATGGGTAGTGAGGGATGTTCCTGCATGGACAGTGAGGGGTGTTCCTGCATGGACAGTGAGGGATGTTCCTGCATGGACAGTGAGGGATGTTCCTGCATGGACAGTAAGGGATATTCCTACATTAATAGTAAGTCATATTTCTGCATGGAGAGTGAGGGATGTTCCTGCATGTTCTGACAGGACCCAAGGGAACACCCAGAGTTCTGTCAGGGGAGGGTCAGGCTGGCTATCAGGATATTCTGTGATTCTGTGGTTTTCCTTCATTGAATTCCCCTTGTGGCAGAAAATGTCAGATTTATGTCTTATGCAGTCAGTCACACACCCCTGACATGAATCAACAAAGAGCTTGGAGTTGTTTCAGGAATATATTTGTCCCAAAGTGTTAGTAACTGCAGTGCTTCAAGAAACCCAAGTGCACAGGAAAAATGTCATTTTCTGCTAGAGAATCACAGGCCTGTAGCATTTGGTTCCTTGTGAGCATTTTTAATGAATACAGGACCTCTTTGTGAATTGAAAGGTTTAATATTTTATTCCTTCCCAGGGAACCTTCTCAGGCTGCAGAAACACCAAACCCTCACAGGCAGCAAGTGTGGGGGTAAAGAGCAGCTTGGGGTTTGCACACCTCTGGCAATATGATATTGCTGAGAACTGCAAGGAGGAGCTGTTCTGACAGCAGTCTGCACCTCCTGCTTTCTCCTCTCTGGCCTGGAGAAAGGGAAACATTTCAGACTCAGTGCTGTCGAATGGGCTCCTTAATTCTCCCACTGATCAAGATTAAAAAAAAGTGAAGCCAGATGAAAAATAACTGGAAGGCATCTCTGTTTGCTTTGGAGCCTGGGAAGGGGTTGGACTGGGTCCCAGGGTTACATCACTCCCATATAGAAGCAATCCCTTGCTGCAGCCAGTGCCTTTATCCCCTCCAGCCCTGGAGCTGAGCTGTTGGGAAGATTCCTTGCATGGAACAAAGCAGGGGTTCCACCTGGAGCCCTGAGCTGAGCAATGCTGCTGTTTGTCTGCTGCAGCTGCCAGGGGTCCCTGCACTGGGAGGGGAGGTGAGCCCTGCCCCAGGGTGTGGGGTGGGCATCCCAGCCCTCCCCTGTCCCTGCCCTCCAACTGGCAGGAAAATTAACCCACAAACTCCAGAGGTTCATGTCCAAAAAGGAGACAGAGGAGTCCTTTTTGCTTTATTCAAATAAAGGGACAGGCCATGGGGCATTCCCCTGGGATCTCCCCCATTTTTGGAGCACACAGCCTCCCTTTTTATCCCAATTTCCTGGCCACATTTCCCTCTCCCTTTCCCCATGGGCTGAGGTACTTGAGAGGCACAGGCTTCCCAAACATCTGGTACCTGAGATTCCCCTCTAATGTATAACCCTTCCTTTTAACTTTGAATTCTTACAGAATTCATATTGCTTTCATTGCTTTCATCTTCCAATATCCAGTTTCATTTATCAGCAAACCTGCAGTTTGTTTGCAAAGGCAAATCTCTTTTTCCATTCATCGATCAGTGGAATCCATCCCATTGTTTATTTTATCTCTTATTTGATCTTTTATTTGATCTACCAGCAGACTCACAGCTTGTTTGTAAAGATAAATCTGACATTGTTCTCCCAAAGCAGGGGATGCCTGGTGCTGGGGCTGCTCCCTCCTGCCCAGGATCCCAGCAGGACCCCCCTGCAGCCCCTGCCAGCCCCAGCAGGGAGCAAACCTTGCTCTGAGCCTCAGGAGCCTTTTAACAACTCCTCTCCTAGCCCAGAGCAGAAGGAAAATCCAGGGATGCTCAGGACCTGTTCTGAGATGCACCCAGAGAGGCTGAGATGCACGAAAAGATGATGAAATTCTGTTTCTTTGGAGTCAGAGCTGGGGGTTGGGGTCTGAGGTTACCAGCAGACACAGATGGTTTCAGTGAGGCAGG
This sequence comes from Muscicapa striata striata, assembly GCA_030060385.1. NCBI lineage: Eukaryota > Metazoa > Chordata > Aves > Passeriformes > Muscicapidae > Muscicapa > Muscicapa striata. The sequence goes on from JAREIS010000254.1 coordinate 2,065,488, forward strand.
GAAGTGAGATCACATGGGATTCCTGTGGTCTTCTCACATTTTCAAGAGACTAGGTTTGCATTCTTGTCAGCATTAATGAGGTTATTTTTATATTGGAATCATCATCAGAGAGAGGTGATGTAAATATATGTAGATTTTTTAGAGAACTTTATCACTTTTATAATGGAATACAGGAACCCTTAGTTGTGCAAATTGCTCACAGGACCCAAACAACTCGTGTTTCCCTGAAGTGCCTCTTGCACTTCCTTGATAAATGTTGTTCTGTCAGGAATTTATGAGATTATCAAAATGTGTTTCAAGCTCAGACTTGGCCAGGAACTCTTCAATCAGGGAGCAAACTGTGTTTTAATTTGTCATTGCATTAATTGCATTTTCATTTTGTGTTTGAATAGGTGACTATAGATCTAGAAGGGTATAAAGAGAGGAAAGGTATAACAAAGCCATGTATAATCATATGTAAGGATGTATCCTACCCAAATTAATGAAGATTCAGGGAAAAGAACTTTTTTTTTTTTTGGAAGTTTACTGGTGGAATCATGGTGGGCCCACAGTAGAATTTTCTTCTTTTCTGTCCTTTCTTGTTTCTTTGAATAACCTTTAATCTGTGCAATGATGGGGTGTTTCAGAGAGGCTGCTGCTCCACCTGAGGGATCTGGATGTCTCTTTATTTCTGGCAAATTCAAACCCTTAGAAAACCAAACCTCCTTTTCTTCACTTTCCCTGTCTGCTGGAGAATGGTGTGTACTTGCAAAGACCAGTCTGGGAAATAACTCCTTGTCTCTCACTTCCCACAGAGTGCTGAAAGGCAAGGAAATTCAGTCTGAAAAGCTGCAAGGATTGGGGCAGTGCTGCCACACAACTGGGGGTGTGTTCCTGTGCTCCAGGTGTCAGCTCAAAGCAAACCCAGAGCTGCCCAGGTGTAAATCACACCAGGAATTCAGCCTTGAAAATGTGGGCAGCTGCAGGGAGCAGCACTGTGGTGGTACTAATCCATCTGAACTCTGAACAGGGGATCTGTGAGAGCAGCTGGAATATTCTGTTAATGTAGTTCAAATCCTCCCCTAACCACAAGGAACAGTTTTTCTTGCTAGCTCATTTTCCCATGCACAGCTCCCATGCAGCATCCAAAGAGGAAATTAGGAGGAAATTCTTCCCTGTGAGGGTGAGGAGGGGCTGGGATGGGATTCCCAGAGAGGCTGTGGCTGCCCTGGGTCCCTGGCAGTGTCCCAGGCCAGGCTGGATGGGCTGGAGCAGCCTGGGACAGTGGGACTGTCCCTGCCAGGGCAGGGGTGGCACTGGGTGGGATTTAAGATCTTTGTAACCCATCCCATGGCTCTGTGAGGAGAGTTCTCTGAAACCATGGGATGTGTTTTATTACTGAGTAGGCACAGTGAAGGTGATGTGTGGGTGGCCAGGTGGTGCTGGTGGATGAGGAACATCACAAAGCACACAGGCAAATCCTGCCATCCTGGAAAATCCCCTGGCCCCTGCCTTATTTTGGATTAGGAGCTTATTGTAGAGACAAAGAAATTTGGATGGAAGGTAATTGTCTGATTTCAAACCTCCTGAAACAAAGAGCCAGAAACCAGGAGATAGGATTTCAAACCCCCCTGGTTTAAACACCAGACACGGTTCCTTTTCAGAGCTGAGAGTAAAAGCAGCTGTGCAGCCCCCTGGGTCACCCTTGCACGTGTCCCTGGCAGGATTCTTGTCCCTGCACACCCAAAGCCTCCCAGGCACCAAGAGGGAGCTGCTTTAACCCATCCTTAGGTCCCAGCTCACACATTTCTCCTGACAGGCAGCAGAGCCTGAGAACAAAACCATAACCTTTCCACACATTCTGCTGCAGTGTGGTTTTCCATGAGCAGCCATGGAAAAGTTAACCTAAACATGAGCTCTTTTTCCTGGAACTAACAGCTCCAAAGCCAAAAGCCTGGGCTCTGCTCCTGCAGAGTGCTCAGGGCTGGGGGAACGAAGCAGAGCTGGCCTGGAGCTCCTGAGGACTCCTAAAGGGTCCAGTCAGACCTGATCCAGGGCAGGATTTATCCCAGACAGAATTCAAGGTTATGCCTTTAATATTGATGTCAGAAGCCAAGGCAAACCCAGCACCAGGGACTGTGGGGATGGGAATTATTCCTCACCAAAAGCTGTGGGAATTATTCCTCACCAAACACTGCAGGACCATACTCAGTGTGCAGTAATTCCCACTTCCTTGAGCCATCAGCACTGCTCAGGGTGATTGTCCTGAGTCATGGAAGGTGAAAACACCCACCAAGCTCTGTTCTCACCTTCCCATCATGGAAAATCCTGTCCTGGATCCTGCCCTGTCCTCTCTGCCCAAGCTGCAGGCAGGGAAATGGGTTCATTCCCTGTCTCCTAAATGTTCTGACACCATCTTCCACCTCCAGCCCATCCTGATTGGGATGCCTGGATGGGGTGATGAGCCTTGGTGGAGAACCAGGAGGAGCTGGTGCTGGGGGCCACGGAGACACTCCTGGGGTCAGTGTGGGAAGGTCCCTGCCTGGGACCTGCACTCCTCCTGCCTGTAGTACCTCAGCTCTTGGTGAAAGACCAAGCTCAGACCCTCCTGTTTGGCATCCAGCCCCCAAAGCTGATCAAGGCCCGTTGATGTGAGGAGTGTTGTGCTCTCTCCTGTGTGTGGATGAGCACAGAGCTGCCCTGGCAGCAGGAGCTGTGCCCTGCTGGGTGCTGGGAGCAGCCTGCTCCTGCTGCAGAGCAGGCACAGCTGGCCAGAGGCACAACAGCAGCTCAGGGATGGGCTGTTTGATTTCCCTGCTGCAGCCAGGGGAGCAAAGCCCAGCTGTGGCTCAGGGTCCCCTTTGGGTGAGGGCAGGAGGGAGGACACAGCCCTGGCCACGAGTCCAGGGCGAGCTGAGCCCTGCAGAGCTCTGGGGTCCCTGTTTGAGCTCTGCCATGGCACAGCCTCTGCACCTCTGCATGCAGCTGTAACATCCACCTTTCTGCTTGAAGGAGCTCTCTCCCTCCTGGGCCCTCTGTGCACAGAGAGCTGATGGTCCCTGGCTGCTGGGCCAGCTCAGGGCCAGCTCTGGCTGTCACAGCTGTGCTCCCAGCCTGTTCCTGCATCTGTGAGCACTAGGAGGCTTTTAGTCCTCAGCCCCAAACTCAGGGATTTCTGAGCTTCAGTGCATCCTCCTGAATGCTCTCAGGGCAGTGCTCGGTTCCATTTGGATCAGCAGCTCCATAACCTCACTCTTGGAGCATCCAGACAGAACATCTCTGCACACAAAAACAACTGCAGCTATTTGTTCTCTGGCCGAGGTTTCTGACTGCTGCTTTTTGTTCAGGTTTATTTTATCCTCAACATACACAAAGAAAACAAAACTAATGCAAATAATAGTCTGAAGCAGCTCGAGTTGCGTGGCAGGAGATGTGGCACTGGACCAAGGAAAACATTCTTGTGGGGTTTTTTCTGAGCACAACTGGTTAATCTCAGGCTCAGACTTTCCCTCACTCAGCAGGCTGTCCCACAGTATTTACTGAAAATCTCAGCAGAGTGCATTAAAACAACATTAGAGGTGAGGCAGGAGCTGAGCAGAGCAGGAGGGCTGGGTGCTGTGGGGTGGGCAGGCTGTGGGGCTCAGGCAGATGTTCCTCCAATGCACAGCTGGCAGAGGAGCTGTCTGGGCTCTGTGTCCCTTCCACAGCAGCTGCTCCCATCCTGCCAAATCCTTCCAGCACCTTCCTTTCCCTGGGCCCTCCCTGCAGAGCATCTGTGCTCAGAAGGGCCAGCAGGGAGGAGATGCAGAGCTGTGCAGGGGATTCAGAATGGTACCCCAAGAACTCTGCCCCAGCTCACAGGGTCACTGCTCCATCTGGTGTTTTTTCACCAGGAAAAACATTTACTTTGGGAGAGGAAAGAGTAAAACAGAAAATAAGCTCATGCTTACCAATCCAAAAATAAGGAATGGATTCAGAAATCCTCTAGTGCCTTTTTGGATGATTTCATATCTAAAGGAATGAATCCATAATACAGTAATGCTGATTCTGACATTTGAGTATTTACAGTGGGATTTTTTGCAGGTGAAACTTGTGAGAGAAAAAAAAAAAAAAAAAAAGCTCAGAGGGCAAAGGTTTTGTTTAAAACTGTACAACAAACTGTAGCTTAGCACCAAAGAGCAAGAAAAGCAGTTTGTTGGCTTCTCACAAGCTCTGGGATATCAAGACATCCTGATGAGGAATGGATGCATTTCAGGAAAAATTCTGAGCAAGAAAATGTCTTAGTTAAACAGACCTTCCCTTTTGCCTGGTAAATGCTTGGAATGGGATGTAAAGGCCACGTGTTTGAAGGAGAGAGAGGCTCCAAAGGGGCAAATCCCAGATTTTGTGCTGCTGGAAGTTGAACAGTGAGGTGTGGGAAGAGGCATCTGTGGATGGAGCCACAGCTGGTGCTGTGACTGCAGCTCTGGGATTCAGGAAGGACAGGACAGGACAGGACAGGACAGGACAGGGGGAATGGCCTTGGAGGGCAGCTTTGTGTTTGATACTGAGAGGAAATTCTTTACTCAGAGCCTGGGGACCCCTGGCTGTGTCCAAGGCCAGGCTGGGCAGGGCTGGGAGCAGCTGGGGTGGTGGAAGGTGTTCCTGGCATGGCACACACGGGAGGGGGTGCTGTGAAAAACACGGGTCACTGTCTTGGCAGAATTAAAAGGTTTAATAAAGAGACAATAGGAGACAAACATAAGCAAAGGGTTAAAGGGGCCAGGGGCTTGGCATGCTGCCAGGAGCACACCCTGCTTCGGGAACACCCCTTAAATACCTTTATAATTTATCCATTTGTTACATATTCATAGACCTTCATGCATAGTCAATTGTTTCTGGGAACTGTTCAGCATGGCCACTCCTTGGCTCTGCCTTTTTAGAGCGTGTGTGTTTCTTGGCTTGTGGTTTTATTTTTCCTTATCCCTTTTAATTTGGGTGGTGGTCCCAGTCAGTGAGTGTTGGTAATTGTTGTGTCAGCTGCAGGGTCCCCATCACCTGTTAATGGGCTGTTATTTTTGACTGGGCAGGTAGTTTAAGCACACTGTCTCTAAAAATCTCATGTCTAACTTTTACTATTAACAAAGACTATATCCATATAGCAATGCTATTTTAACATTGTACATACAGCATTTATCCCCCAGCAACATGTCCTGCATTTATACCGGTCTGTGGGGTCCCTGCCATGCCGTGGGGTGGCAGGGGTGGGAGGGGCTGGGATCTGTCACGGGTGCCGTGGGTGGCACTGCCACCCCGTGCTGGTGACAGTGCCTGTGCCACTGACTCTGCTCCTGCTCCTGTTCCCCTCCAGGGCCGCTGCATCAACTTCACGCGGGTGAAGAACACGGAGACCCCCCCCAAATACCCCCTCAACAACTCGTACCCCTCTGCCCCCATCTACACCCCCCCTCCCCCCGCCCCCATCTACACCCCCCCTCCCCCCAGCTGCCCCCACGCCCCCTCCCCCTCCTCCACGCTGCCCCCGCTGCCCCCGCCCCAGGCGCCCCCAGCCGGGCCCCGCCCCCATCCCGGCCCCCCCCCCGCCCCACGGCCTGAGGGGTCCCCCCGCTCCTCCAGAGGTGGCCAGGGGCCCCCTCAGCAGTACTGTACCCCTGAACCCCCCTGGGCCAGGCCCTGCCCTGGGTGACAGCAGCACCAGTGACCCTGCAGGTGTCCCCTCCTCCCACTGCTCCTGTCCCCTGACCCCCCGAGCATCAGCGCCGCCAGACTCCACCTGAGAAGCCCAGAAGAGCTCCAGGTCCATCCCAGTGAGGCTGTGCCACCTCTGTGGGCCACCTGTGCCACCTGTGCCACCTCTGTGGGCCACCTGTGCCACCTGTGCCACCTCTGTGTGCCACCTGTGCCACCTCTGTGTGCCACCTGTGCCACCTGTGCCAGCTCCCTGTGCCACCTGTGCCACCTCTGTGGGCCACCTGTGCCACCTGTGCCACCTCTGTGTGCCACCTGTGCCACCTGTGCCACCTGTGTCACCTCTGTGTGCCACCTGTGCCACCTGTGCCACCTGTGCCACCTGTGCCAGCTCCCTGTGCCACCCCTGCCACCTCCCATGCCTGGCACGGTGAGCCCAGGGCTGGCAATCAGCCAGAGCAGCTGAAGTGACTCTGCCAAGGAGATTCTCCTGGGCCTGAACTGCCCAGGACTCCTGCCCGTGCAGAACCCAGCCAGGAACCTGGGGACACCTGCACGTGGGACAGGGACAGGGACAGGGTCAGGACAGCCCTCCCTGCCCTCTCTGCAGGCCCAGGACCCCCAGGCTGGGCAGGGTGTGACCCTGCAGGCACTGCCAGCCCCAAGGGGGGCACACCTGAGGGGCTGGGCAGGACCAGGGGCTGTGGGGTGGGTTTGTGGTTTGTGGTTTGTGGGTTTGTGGATGTTGGTTTGTGGATGTTGGTTTGTGGAATGTTTGGGTTGTGTTTTTAGGAAAATACACCAATTTTCACCAGGAAATCAGGGTGCAGGGGAAAATCACCCCTGTCCCTGAGGACGAGGAGTCATTGGTGACAGGTCAGCCTTCAGTGTTCCCAGTGGGACAGAGGCACAACCAGGGGGAGTTTGGGCAAGGTGTGCTCAACAGGAGAGTCTTGGCAGTGAGTTCAGGCAATTCTGTCCATCCAGTCCATCACTCCATGGTTCTGCACTCTAACTTAGTGCTGCTTTCCACTTGAAAGAAAAAGACTCTGACTGTAAAGCAGAGGTTTGGTGTCTTGAGTTCCCTGAATCCAGCCTGCTTGGGCTCCTTGTTGCTGTCAGTTTGAAAAGGTTGCCACTGATGCATCCCTGTTTTTCTGTAAATTGAATTATTTCACCTTAAAAATGTTTCCACATGGATTTTTTTGTTGTTTTTTTGTTTCCTTTCCTACACAAGTAGCAGCTGCCTCCCCAGCTCTGAGTGAGGAAGAGCCAGTGTCCCTTCTCACTTTTGCCAGCTCCCAACAGCATCACCCTTAGCAGCAGTACTGACTGAGGCCAGTCTGCCCAGAAATGCACTGGCTGCATTTCTCCTGCTTCCTCCTCACCTTCAGGGCACCCAGCACAGCCCAGAGCATCTCCTGCCCTCCTGTATCCCCCAGCCCCCTGAGCTCCTGCTGCAGCAGCCAGAGCTCCCTGATGGACCCTGGGATCAGTTCTCACCAAACTCTCTCTGGAAACCTGCCAGCAGAGAAACCACCTTTGTGGCTGCACTTCCAGCAATAGCAAAGGGCTCTGGTCTCATTTTTTACCAGATAAAGAAATGCTTTGCCAAGTACTTTCTTCAGTGCTTTTGGAAATACCAGTTCTAGCTTTTCTAGCAAAACAAGGGAAAAAAAAAAAAAAAAAAAAAAAAAGAAAATCTCAAGGAGGGGGAAGGGAAGGGAGGAAAGAGACTGGGTGGAGCCCTGCCCTGAGCCCTGGTCTGGTCTGGTTTGGTCTGGTCTGGTCTGGTTTGGTCTGGTCTGGTCTGGTCTGGTCTGGTTTGGTCTGGTTTGGTCTGGTTTGGTTTCACAATGGGAGTGTGCAAACTGGGAGTGTTGTAACACAGGACCCACGTCCCCAACAGATCCTCAGCATTTCAGAAATATTTGGGAAGGAAATTGATTTTCAACAATCCAGCATTTTTTAATTTTTTAAGTGTTGGTTAGCCAATGAGTTGTTAATTGGTTAATTAACCAATAAATCCATTGCTGGGGGGAAAAAATAAAAGCAATGTATTCTCCATGACGTTTTTGCAGATGTCCATAGAAATTCTCATTCTCTCAAACTAAGGAAAAAAACCCAAACCCTGCAGATTTAATCAGGCCAGAAAAACCAGGATTTTCAAATGCTCCCTTTGTAATCATCCAGTTTGAGAATAAAAAAAAAGCTCCAAATTGTTTGTTGTACATATTGTTGCTGCATGCTTACCATATGTTAGATGGAAGCATTTCCTATCCCTTGTGGATAAAAGAACATTTTTCAAGTTGTAGTAAATTATTATAAAGCCAATGACATTTCATGGCATGATACCATATCAAGCTGTGCTTGTTGTATTTTTTCTTTATGGTTGTATTGCTTTTTTTTTTTTTTTTTTTTTTGTATAAATGTACAAATATTTCCTGTAGTGACGAGCACCTGTTTGACATGGCATTAATTGGGGCACTGCAGCTCCAGGCCACCCATCCATTGGCAAAGGGGTTTTTGCATGTGGATCTGGGTGGAGCTCCTGAAAAAAAAACAAAAAAACCAAAACAAAACAAAAAAAAAAAAAAAAAAAAAAAAAAACAAAAAACCACCAAACAAAAAAAACCAAAAAAACCAAAAAAAAAAAAAAAAAAAAAAAAAAAAAAACCCACAACTGCAGAGGATTGGTTTTGGTGACCCTTCCTGATATTCCCACAAAAATTAGAGCACGTCTGGTGGTGAATTTTGTAGCTGGTTTGTATTTAGGAAGGAATCCCCCTGGAGAGGGATGGGATGGGATTCCCAGAGAGGCTGTGGCTGCCCCTGGGTCCCTGGCAGTGTCCCAGGCCAGGCTGGATGGGCTGGAGCAGCCTGGGACACTGGGACTGTCCCTGCCAGGGCAGGGCTGGCACTGGGTGGGGTTTAGGGTCCCTTCCCACCCAAACCATTCTGGGGTTCTGTGATTTAGGACCTGCAGAAATGGCTCCCAAAAGTACCTGATGTGCCTTCAAAAGCCACATTCCCTTTATGCTGGACCCTAAAGATTAATTCAGGAACTTCATGGAAGGGCACTGAGAGTGAAAACCTGGTCCTGAGTTCAAAGCAGCTCCCACTGACAATTAATGCCATGGAATGAGGTCGAATTAGCTAGAGCAGCACCAGTGCTCTGTGGTGCCCTTTGTACTCCCTGTGTACCTTTCCTAGGCCACAGCAGCCAGCCTTTAGTGAAGTGTTCATGCAAAGGGAGCTGAGGGATGCCACAGCTGCTGTGGCCCCCAGAGCCCCAGCTGGGCTGGTGACAGCAGCAGTTCAGGTGTCTGATGGCACTGAACCAACCAGCAGCTTTTATCCTGCCCTTTGGTTGCTCCCCTTGGCTCTCCTTCATCCATTCAAACCTCTCTGTCAGTGCCTGGCAGCCTCCAAGGGTTGAGCCTTTGACAAAGGTTCAGGTTCTCTTTAGTTTTATTTTATTTTGTTTTATTTTATTTTATTTTACTTGCCCGGTGTTACCAAGTGCTGCTGGCATCAGTTCTGGGGTCACCTGAGCTCTGTCTCTGCTCCCTGGCATGTGAGGGCATCTTCTGTCCCTGCTCATTCTGGGGAAGGGCCATGTCTGGCTCTGGGGGCTCTGGCAGGTCTGGGGGTCACAAGCTGGGCCCTGTTTGTGGTGCTGGTGCAGGGGGGGAGCAGAGCAGTCCCTGTTTGATGTTGAATCCCGTGTTGTGAGCTCAGCCAGTGCTGGGCAGTGATGTTTTACTCCCTCTGTTTGTTGCATGTGTCATTTGTTAAATCCAGTCATTACTCTTGCTGACCTTGATGTTATTATTAAAGAACTACACAAACCTCTGGTGGGCTCTGAGCAATTCCTTCTCGAGGAATCCTGGGCAAAAAATTCTCCCAAGCTGTGGGGCCAGCAGTGCCAGGGCTGGGGCTGCTCCCAGGGCTCTCCCTGCAGCTGCATCCTGCTTGTTCCCCATCTGCCCTCGGAAACCTGAGGAGCTCCTCTCTTGGCAGGGAGAGAAATTGCTTTTTTCTCCCTAAATTTGGCAGAGAAAGCCCCATTTGAGTCATAGATAAGGGTTTGTGTGGGGCTGATGGAAACACCAGGGGGACTCAGCCAGAGCATCCTCTCTGCTGCTGGAGAGTGTAATGCATCTTTTTATTTCAGAAACAGCTATGAAATAACTTGTAAAAACAATATGAGCTGTAAAATAAATCATCCTGGCTGCAGACAGTGCCTGGAAGTCTGTAGCACATCTCCTGAACTTGTAGATTATTTAAGTATTTTTTAAGAGTTAAATGTTTTGAAGGGTCCTTCCTGGTAATGTGGGAAGGAAAAATACGTTGGAAAGGTGCAGAGCACGAGGGGAAATGTTTTCTCATCCACAAGGTCAGTGCAGTTGAATATCCATGGCTGGGACCTGGGGGACAAAGCTGGAGCTGTTTCCTCTGGGAAAGTGAGAATTTTGGACTCTGCAGTGCCTGGGGTCAGACAATGAAAATTTCTGTGCTTTGCAGAGGCTCCAGACCGAGGGGCCTGAGGAGAAGGCTGGGTTTGATTCAAGGGTTTTATTTAAGGCATGGGCACCTGTGAGCCCCTAAATCCCTTAAATGAAAGGATGCAAGGATGAAACACCTGGAAATACCCATAGCTTTGCCTGAGAGCCCCTTAATTTCAAAATTATAATAATTTGGAGGGAGTTTCCATTCTCCATTTCAAAGAGAAGCTCCTGCCTTTATTGCAGACACCTGTCCTTCAAACCAGGACAAGTTTCAGGTCACACCTGAGGGTGCTCAGGGGCTGGGTGGGGACAGTGGAGGGTGATCAGAGCAGGGTGGGAACACCTGAGGGTGATCAAGGTGACAATGGGGGGTGATCATGTGACTGACTGAGAACAATGGAAGGTGATCAGGTACATGGGGGAACTGATGGACTGGTGGACAAGTGGAAGGTGATCAGGTTACAGGAGTGGGACAGCGAAGAACCAAGGTGGGCTTGGAACAGCTGGCTGGGGCTGACACATGGGATTGAAGGACAAGGTGTCAGGACCAGAAGGTAAAGGAAGGTTGGTTTTCCTGAAGAACCTCAAAAGCTAAAGGAGATCTTGCGCCCACACCAGTTAGGCCCAGAGGGAGGGCCTGCAATGCAAAATGGTTGGAGGGTGCTCTGACAACACTAGCCTTTATTGGATCCCCTTCCTTCAGCACCAGGGACCGGCCAAGCCTGCAACTCGAGAGATTTCATCTGGAAAGGCTCAGAAACATCCTGCCTTATAGCTTCTTGTTTGTTTTACACCAGCCCCACAGGCATGGAAACTGAAGATCCTCACTTGTCTGAACCCTGACCTGTCTGGGAGGTTGGAGACTTTCTTGTTGCTCTCAGCCGACACCCCGAAGGCAAAAATAATCCATTTGCAAAATGAAATCAGTCTGTTTTTATATTAAAGAACCATGTGAAGGTGAATAACCTGTCCAGAAAGGGTGAAAGGGGGAGCTGCTGGCAGAGCTGTGATTTGTGTCCTGGGTGCTCTGAGAGCCTCCTGTGCCAGCAGCTCCTCCCCAGACAGGACAGCAAACCCTTGCCTGTAAAAAACACCCTTGCCTGTAAAAAAAACCCTTGCCTGTAAAAAACACCCTTGCCTGTAAAAAAACCCCTTGCCTGTAAAAAACACCCTTGCCTGCTCCTCTGCAGCTGTAGGAGAATCCTGTAAGATGCTTTTTTTGGAGACTGAGGAAATTTGCATTGACCCAGATAACACAGAGAAATGCAGCTTTAATTCCTGGCTGTGGCAATGGGTGAACCGAGGGTACATGTGACACCCTCAGCCATCAGAGGCAAAAAAAAAAAAAAAAAAAACAAACAAACAAAAAAAAAAAAAAAAAAAACCAAAAAAACCAAGAAAAGTGTTCAGCAATTTTGTCCTGGGTCCCTCTGGCTTTACACGAAGTTCTGCTGCTGCTCTGTGGGCTAGCACAACTGAAGGATGAAGAAACCCAGGATTAATTCCTGCTAGCAGATTCCTGGTCCTTTCACCATGCCAATGTTCTCTGGAGCAGGCAGGGTCTCCTGGCCATGGTGCTGCAGCACCAGAGGCTCCTCCTGTCCCCCTGCCATTCTCCAGCCCAGATTTCCCTGCCTGGTGGATTTGCCATCTGCAGAGGGCTCTGTCCCTGCTGAGGAGCAGCAGGAGCTGTGTCTGCCCAGGGCATCCTGCCCTCTGTGCCCTGCAGGAGGGTTTGGACACTTCCCACCCCTTCCAAGGGATTCCTGGCTGCAGCTTGGCTGACTCAGGCACGGGCTGAGCCAAGTGGGACCACCCAGGCCACCAGCCTCAGCCACTGGGACACATTCTTACATTCCCACAACACCAAATTAAATAAACAAGAAACAGGCCTGGATGTGAGGGAGGAAAAAGAAGGCACAGGCTGCTGGAGAGCAGGCAGAGAATGCCTGGGCTGAGCAGGGTGAGCACAGACCCTGGGGAGCTGCAGGGACCTCGCTGCTCTGAGGGACCTTTGGCAGGAGGGGTCAGAAACCAGCCCCAGGGAGCCCAAAACCAGCCTTGGAGAGGGAATTCGGACACCTCTGAGCTGCCACTGCCCAACAGCTCCAGGAGCAGGAGAGGAAATCACAGAAATCACTGCTGGGGCTGCCAGGGAGGGAGGGAAGGCCCTGCTGGCCCCAGGAGGGACAAGGGGGACACAAGGACATGGGAGACATGGGACATGAGGGACATCAGGGACACAGGGACACAGGGACACAGGGACTGAGGGACATCAGGGACACAGGGACATGGGGGAAAAGGGACACAGGGACACAGGGACGCCCCTGTGGCTGTGCAGAGGGCAGAGCAGGGCACTGCTCGTGTCCTTGGTCCTGCCACGGAGCCCTTTCCCCTTCCCGTCCATTTCCTGGCCAGAAATCCCTGCCTGCTCTTCCTGCCTCTCTGCTGCTGCTGGAATGTGATTTAATCACAGTGAGGTCCCGGGGAGACAGCGAGGCAGCACCAGCTGCCCTGGGGATGTCTGTCTGTCTGTCTGTCTGTCTGTCTGGGGATGTCTGTCTGTCTGTCTGGGGATGTCTGTCTGTCCATCTGTCTATCTGGGGATGTCTGTCCGTCCATCTGTGCCCAGCAGGGAGGGGATGGGGTCTGTGCTCAGCAGGAATGGCGATGGGGTCTCTGTTTACATTTCTCCCAGAGCTGCTCCATCTGCTAAAATCCCTAACTGGGCACTTGAACAAAGTGCAGGATGGTCCAGCCAGGCTCTTGTGACAAAGCCAGGACTGAGGGGCCAACCCTCAGCTCTGTCTGAAGGAGCCACAAGGGGGAAATTTGGGTCCAGGCCCCCAGAAGTGTCACTGAGCAGGGCAGGGGAGCAGGGAGGGGCGAGTTGGGCTCTGCTCCTGGGGCTGCAGGAGCCAGGGAGGGAAGGAACCCCCCGAGAAGAGACAAACTGGCATTTCTAAAGCAAAGCACTCCACTTTCTGCAATTGCTCTAAAAACCAAGGTCATCTTTGGAGACTTTTATTGTTTAAAACCTACAAACAAGACAAGAACTCCAGTGTAAGCACAGCCAGTGAGCAGAGTGGCCTCTGAGTGTGTCACCTCCCCAGGGTGGCCCAGGCTTTGCTCACATTTGGCTGCTGGGCTGGGCAGGGCAGCAGAGGGGGCCTGGGGGGGCTGGGCTGAGCCAGGGGTGCTGTGACCCTTGGGGTGCTGTCACCCGAGGGCTGGTGACACCCAGGAGATGGCATCACCCCAGGGCTGGTGTCACCCTTGGGCACAGTGTCACCCCTGGGGTGGCATCACCTCAGCACAAATGTCACCTGGGCATGGTGTCACCCCAGGGCCAGTGTCAACCTGGGCACAGTGTCACCCCAGGGGTGCTGTCACCCTTGGGCACGGTGTCACACTTGGGGTGGCATCAGATCAGTGCTAATGTCACCTTTGTCACCCCAGAGCTGGTGTCCCCCTGGGCTGGTGTCACCCCTGGCAGGGCCTGGCTGTCCCCGCTGGTGTCACCCTGGCTCCTGCTGGTGGCAGCTCTGGGGCAGGGCTGGTGCTCAGTCTCTGGAGGCAGCGATGCGATCGACCTGCAAAAGGGACAGCAGCCATAAAACCAGCAGCCCTGGGGCAGGGAGTGATCCACAGCCATAAAACCAGCAGCCCTGGGGCAGGGAGTGATCCACAGCCATAAAACCAGCAGCCCTGGGGCAGGGAGTGATCCACAGCCAAAAAACCAGCAGCCCTGAGGCAGGGAGTGATCCACAGCCAAAAAACAGCAGCCCTGGGGCAGGGAGTGATCCACAGCCATAAAACCAGCAGCCCTGGGGCAGGGAGTGATCCACAGCCATAAAACCAGCAGCCCTGGGGCAGGGAGTGATCCACAGCCATAAAACCAGCAGCCCTGGGGCAGGGAGTGATCCACAGCCATAAAACAGCAGCCCTGGGGCAGGGAGTGATCCACAGCCATAAGGGTTTCTTGAAGGGTTTCTTGCAGTCCTGCTCCCACCTTGCCTTGTGCTCCCATGGCCAGACTGCAAGTTCCAAGCCCTAGAGAGGAGCCTGGGGACCTTTCAGTGCTGGCTCTTGCACAGGGAAGGTCTTTGAGAGGAGAAGCCTGAGCTGCTGCCTTTGTGTAAGAAAATAAAGGCTGGAGTTTGATGCTGCTGCCCTGGAGAGGTGAAGATCCCCAAGGAAATGAATCCAAGAGGAAGAGGGTGGATTTCCAGACAGTGTTTTGTCACTGTGGGATTCCCTCACAAAGGCAGGCAGGTGTGCTCTGCCCTGAGCCCCAGCACTGCTCTGAGCTGAGCCTGGGCCCAGCTCAGCCTCACCCACCCACGGCTCCTCCTTGGAGAAGCAGCTGAATTTCAGCAGCTCTGCAATGTGGGTTCCCCTCAGTGAGCACATGTATGGGCTGTGCTGACTGCAGCTGCCTCTGTGCTGATTCAATAAGGTAACTCAATAAGAATTAAGGTACAGAAACAGCTCTGCCTTTGGAGTATTTCATGGGCTTCCTTGTAGAGAGGAAAAAAAAATCACAGTCAGGAAAGGGCAGGTGAAACAGGAGAAATTAAATACAGGCTGAATCTCTGACCTGCAAACAGCCTCACTGCCAGGAGAGGGGCAAGTTAAGCCCTGAGGTTTCCTGCTTTGTACATCCAGCCCTTAACTTCCACAGGGGTTACCTCTGTTCTCAATGGATTTAACTAAAGACCAGTAATTCCATTTGTTTAATGTAGGGCACTTGATTTTATTCAAAGGGTGAGATACAAAAAAAGTAAGCAAAGAGACAAAAACCAAATTATAGAACACTACAGACAAAAGTAAGACATCTTCTGCAAACAGCACACAACAGGAACAGGGTACAGTCTGGTCCCCACAGCCCAAGCCAGCTGGATATGTACAGCAGAGGCAGAGAATCTACAAGGGAGGAAACGTGGGTCTGCCACTCAAATGTCTATTTACAGAAATTGAATTGAAGGCAAAGAGTTTTCTTTCTTTTTTTTCCAACCCAAATACTTCTCTCTTTCTTCTTCTTCCTGTTCTGGTGAGGAGGAGGGACTCCATGCTTTGAGGCAAGTTTGGTACATTCAGGTAGGATCTAAAATCAGCCACAGCTAAACACTGACCTGCTACTTCAGCTACTCCATTTCAGTCCCTCCCTCCATCCAACACGGCCACCAGGCACCTGCTCATGGCATCAAGGACTCCTAGGGACAGCCAGGGAGGGGCAAGGCCCAGTTCTGCACTGCTGGGGGTTTGCTTTGTGCCCCAGAGCCTCACTCTGCAGCTCAAGCAGAGCTCAGTGGCTGGGCTGGGCTGAGGCTCCAGACCCAGGGCTCTGGTGGGGCCCAAGAGCTCCAGCCCACGTGGCTGGGAAAGGCTCTGGGTGCTGTTCTGGCTCTCTCAGCACAGGGAGCTGAGCCTGACCCAACACAGGGTGTCCAGGCCACTTTTTGGACAGAAGGGTCCCCCCAGCTCACCCAGGAGATGGCCCTGCCCAGGGACAGCCCCCAGGCACTGATGGGCTCCTGGGAAGAACGTGCACAGAGTGCTGGCTATGACAAATCTGGGAGAAAACTGCCCACAGCCCTTCTGCAGCAGAGCCAGGGAAAAAAAAAAAAAAAAACCACAACCTTTTTGGCTGCAGCATATTCCATGTGCAGCCTAATTTCCATGTGTGGAATCTCTCTGAGAACTGCCAGGCAGAAACATGTGCTGAGCTGGGAGCTCTCTGGTCTTTGGTCATTAAACCCCCACCAAGACCTCAGGGCTTCCCTCTGAGTCTCTGCAGGTGAGGAACAGAGTTACTGACAACAAAATAAACTGTGACCAAAGTGGGCAGGAATAGGAGCTGCTATTCCAGATGGCAAAGGCCTTGTTTGTATTTTGTATTTACCTGTGGCTCAATTTTAGAGACAGGGCTACTGAATTTTTCAACACCTCAGTGAGGAAGGAGAGAATTTTACTGGCTCAGTAAGCAAAACATTCATTTGGGAGAGCAGAAGACTGACTGGCTGTTAATAAATACCACAAGACATCCTAGAAGTTTTCTAAGGAAAAGAGAAACATCATCTGTTCATCGAAATGCAACACGTGGACAAAATGAGGTAAGGAAAGCTAAAAAGAGTCCTTTGTACATTCTCACTTCACACTGCATGGCAACAACAACAACAACAAGGAGATGCTTAACAGGTTCCTCAGCAGAGGAATTCTTCATACAGGTGTGCTCCAGAGCATCCTTTGGGACTGAGCCTACAGCACCCACCAGCCTCACTGCACAGCCCTGAGCCCTCAGCTTTGCAGGCAGAGCTGGACACCCAGGCAGGAGCAGGGGGCAGGCACTGCCTCTCCCCTGACCCATCAATGCCTCCAGCTGCAAGGAACAAGGATTTGTCTGGCACAGCACAGAGCCAGAGAGCTCAGCACGACCCCTACAGCTCCACTGTCAGCCTGGACACTTCTAACTCAGCCTCCTGCTCTTTGGTCCTCTTGGTACACAGCTTTCACCAACATGCACTACCAAACTTCTGCTACCAGCTTGTGTCCACCCCCTGCCACAGGCAGCCCTCTGGGCAAGGCAGGGGAAAAGCAGTGCTGGCTGCAGGCACAGAAAAGGGGCCTCAAACAATTCCCTAGGAGGAGCTGTCCCCAGCTGTGAGCATTGCCCAGCCCTGTTTTTTCCCTAAGGACAATTATCACCCTCCAGTGAAGCAGGGAGGGCTACAGGTCATGTTTAGGCAGAGGCTGGCACAAGGCAGTGCCTCACACACAGCATTTGCTGAACTAAAATGCAGCATTGACCACTTTGTTCTTAAACAGACACTGGCAGCACAATGTGTTCATAAATTAATAGTCTAAATATGACAGATTAATAACCACATACACTGGCTTGGAGAAGCTGTTTCCAGGCATGCAGCATCTCGTTCTCACAATGAACTGAGCCTTGAGCTGGCACTGCATTGAAGTGGAAGAGTCCCTGTGGGTTCACACAGAGCAGAAGTGCCACAGAGTCTTTGGGAATACCTTGCTCATGGAGCAGCCTGGGTGACTGTGCCAGCCTGTGCCAGGGAACTGGGGCTGGCAGGGCACTGGGCAGTCCCCAAGTACTGCATTGGCTAAAGCCATTTTTCAGGGGCAGTAAATGACCTGGAATATTCACCAGCACCATTTCATACCTTGTGGCATGGTTTTACAGTGCCTGTGTAAAGCTAATTCAAAACCCAGCAAGATGGGAGGAAATTCAACTCTTCACATTAGGAAATACATAACTGCCCTTTGATGACTCTGAAAAAGTCAGCTTTTGAGCCCTGAAGATACATTTTGGGTCATTTTTTATTTTCTTCAAGCTTTTTATAGAAATATTACCAAGGTATTTATTTCTGTTGTGTTTATGGAGCCTTTTTATCCCCTCCAGGTCTGTCACAGCTGGGTCACAGGTGTGTCACACAGCTGTGTCACTCAGGTGTGTCACACAGCTGGGTCACTAAGGTGTGCACAGCTGGGTCACATCTGGGTCACTCTGGTGTGCACAGCTGGGTCACTCAGGTGTGTCACACAGCTGGGTCACTGGTGTGTCACAGCTGGGTGCACAGCTGGGTCACTCTGCTGTGCTCACAGTGCCTCTCAGTTCGAGGGGAAAATCCTCAGCACAGGAAATCTTCCACTTGTTTTGAATCCTCAGCAGAGGGAATCTTGCCCTTGTTTTACAAAGCCCCAGGCAGCAGCAGGCAGCAGCTGTGAGCCAGCCCTGACTCCCCTCCCTGCCCTCAGCCCCACTGGCCCTGCTGGGCACACAGCACCGTGCCCACTGTGCCTGTGAGATTGTCTTGCTCTGCTTTTGGCACAGATAAACCCTCCTGGAGCAGCTCCTGGCACACTCACCAGGTGCCCAGGGCAGGAGGCTGTGCCAGCTCAGCTGAATTCCCCTTTGCACCTGAGGCAGGAATTTACCCCAAGGGCTTGCCTGCAGTTTTGTTCTCTGGTAAAACATCTGCACAAGCATGACCAGTACCAGCTCTCATTCCAGTTATGTGTCCTGGTGTCCTGCTCCACTGCCTGAGAGCATGACAGGGCATTGAGTCATTCCTTCAGAGGTTTCTCATCAGTGACTGGAATGAGCCACATTGGGTAAGAGACAATGACATCAGCTCAGAGTAAAGTGGAGGGCTCCTTACCTAAAAGACTCAGCAATCTTTAAGGAAAACCACTTAACATCTTTCATGGAAGTCTACTGATCAAAAAAACCCAGAGCTATTGACATAGCATGTGGAATCAATTGGACAATCACTAATGTAATGGAATTATGGTGATCTTATACACAAACAACAATTTACCAAAATAAGATTTACCTAGGGGGCTTTAAAATCGAGTTATTTTGGTACCAAAAAAAGTCTTTCATTGAATTCCCCTTTGCCCCTATGATTCAGATGATCTTTCACTCTACAGTTACGGACTTGGCCAGATTTCTTGGAAAATCAACCTGCAGAGAGGGAGGAGAAAGAACAGGCTTGTGAGTATTTACACACTTGGTTTGTTTGTGTCTAACTTTGCAACGTGTGGAATGTCTATCCTGTGTTTCAACTGAAAACAATCCAACATATTCTCACATTAATTTAGGCCAATCAGTGCAGAAAACAGTCCACAACCTTAATTGTTACAACTGCTCTGTCAGAACTAAGGAGGGAGTCCCTTAGTCCATGTGGTTCCAGTGGTAAGAGGTCTCTGATAACAGCTGGAGGCCAGTGTCTGTATTAAGATCAAACAGCTAACACCAAACTGTTTGCCAAACACCCTTCTGATTGTCACCTTCCCTTCAGCTCCCTACAGCCCTCCAGAGCCTGGCTGCTCCTCCAGAGCACAGGCACAGATCCCAGCTCAGCTGCAGCAAGCTCAGCCCTGTGCCCTGGGCCTCCCCCAGCTGTGCATTGGCCACTGCTGGCCCTGGCCCTGCAGCAGTGGCCCAGCCCCCAGCCTGGCAGCAGCACACAGCAGCACACAGCAGCACACAGCAGAGGGAAGGGGAAGGGGGCTGTACTCACATCATAGCCCCTGAGCACGGCCAGGTGGAAGGCCAGCAGCTGGAGGGGGATCACACTCAGGATCCCCTGCAGACAGTCCACTGAGTGGGGAACTTTGATTGTTCTTTTGTTGTTCTTAATGGTCTCGATGTCCTCCTTGTCACAAATCACCACAGGCCGGCCCTGCAACACAGGGGAATGCTGAAGGAAATACCTGGAAGGTTCTTTCCTCACCTCTGTGCAGCATGCCAGGGGCAACATTTAATACTTAATTTGGAACCAAACAGCTTCACATCCCCTGGGCAGCCCTGGGGGGTATTTAAGGGTTAAACAGACTATGCCAGGCTTCTGCAATTGCTGCAAAAACTGCTTCTGAAATGCCCACAGTATTTACTGAACTCACACAGTGAGTGTGAGTGACACCAAAGTGGACGGTCTGGGTGTCTGGGAACTACTTTTCCATTAAAAGCAGCACCTCTGGAGCACTGCAGAGCCCTCACCTGCCGTGCAATGACCTGCTGGAGAGCGTTCTGGCACTTGGCATAGGTGTGGTCTCTCATGATGATCATGATCACAGGCATGAGCTTGTCCACCAGGGCCAGGGGGCCGTGCTTCAGCTCCCCAGCCAGGATCCCTTCTGAGTGCATGTAGGTGATCTCTTTAATTTTCTAGAAGAGGGAAAGGAATTAATGAAACGTTGAGCAACCTTGTAATGTTTTTGTAACCATCTCTGTGAATTCTTGCACTTTGAAAAACACAGTTCTGGCTCCTCTCAGATGCAGATGCGTGGGGCCAAAAACCCAGATGTAAGCAGTGCCCCTGGGCTGGGCTGTTTGCAGGCACCAACACTTCCAGTTGTGCCACCAAAGCACCAGAGCCCTTAGAACTCCCCACAGCCACCCTGCCAGCCTGACTGGGCAGGCAGAGGCAAAGAGGACACGTTTGCATGGCAGGGGGGACACAGCACTGAGAACAACACCAATCTGCAATATGTGGGTTTTGAAAGTACATGCTCAGTTTTCCATTTATTAGGGGACTCAGTTTGTCCAGTACAGCATTCCCAGTGTGAGCATGGAAAACACACCCTTCCAACCCACTGCAGGCTGTGACATGGAATCCCCAGCAGCAGCCTCAGCACTGCTGTGGTGACTTTCAGCTATTTGTAATCATGGCACAGTTTGGGTGGAAAGGGACCTTGAAACCCATCCAGTCCCAGTGGGCAGGGACACCTTCCACCATCCCAGGCTGCTCCAAGCCCTGGCCAGCCTGGCCTTGGGCACCTCCAGGGATCCAGGGGCAGCCACAGCTGCTCTGGGCACCCTGTGCCAGGACCTTCCATTTAACCCAGTGCTGCCCAACACACCAGAGCCATGGCTGCACTTCCAGCTGCACCTGGAGCCAGATGCTGCTCAGGTCTGAAGGCTGTGGCTGTGTCTGAGCCAGCTTTAAAGAAAGAAATCTTACCAAGGCTCCCTCCAGACACGTGGCATAGTGGTAGCCACGTCCCATGATGAGGACAGACTTCTGATGGTACAGCTCTGTGGCCAGCTTCTGGATCTCATCATCCATGCTCAGCACTTCTTTAATCAAGTCTAGAGGGAAGGGAAAGAACCCAGATTGAGTGTGCTCATGTGTGTGCCTCACACTGCACTCCTCACTCACACAGCCAGCAGTGACCTGTAAAACCCCTGGACTCAGTTCTCCTGCTCCAGTTTGGTGGCCTGGAGACACCTGAGAGAACATGGCTATAAGGAATGGGAACAGCCTCACTGCCCCCCTGACCCCCCAGCCCCCCCTGCAAGTCCAGCCCTGCTGAGCTCCCCCAGCCCTGCTGAGCCCCCCAGCCCTCCTGAGCCCCCCAGCCCTGCTGACCCCCCAGCCCTGCTGACCCCCCAGCCCTGCTGAGCCCCCCAGCCCTGCTGAGCCCCCCCAGCCCTGCTGAGCCCCCCAGCCCTGCTGAGCCCCCCCAGCCCTGCTGAGCTCCCCCATCCCTGCTGAGCCCCCCCAGCCCTGCTGAGCCCCCCCAGCCCTGCTGAGCCCCCCAGCCCTCCTGAGCCCCCCAGCCCTGCTGAGCCCCCCCAGCCCTGCTGAGCCCCCAGCCCTGCTGAGCCCCCAGCCCTGCTGAGCCCCCAGCCCTGCTGAGCCCCCAGCCCTGCTGAGCCCCCAGCCCTGCTGAGCCCCCAGCCCTGCTGAGCTCCTCCAGCCCTGCTGAGCCCCCAGCCCTGCTGACCCCCAGCCCTGCTGAGCCCCCAGCCCTGCTGAGCTCCCCCAGCCCTGCTGAGCCCCCAGCCCTGCTGACCCCCAGCCCTGCTGAGCCCCCAGCCCTGCTGAGCCCCCAGCCCTGCTGAGCCCCCAGCCCTGCTGAGCCCCCAGCCCTGCTGACCCCCAGCCCTGCTGAGCTCCCCCAGCCCTGCTGAGCCCCCAGCCCTGCTGACCCCCATGCCTGCTGACCCCCAGCCCTGCTGAGCCCCCCAGCCCTGCTGACCCCCCCAGCCCAGTCCCACCTGGCAGCCCCTTCAGCCCCCGCATGATCTCCTTGCGCCGCTCCTGCATGGAGATCCTGTCGTCACACATCATCAGGGCAAACATCACCAGGGACACAAACTGGCTGGTGTAGGCCTGGTGGGGCACGAGAGAAACGTCACTGCTGCACTAGCAGGGGAAATCCTCAGCCCAGCTGTGCCCCTGCTCTCAATGTGACACCCAGTGGCAGCTTTGATTCCAAGTGAGCAGTGAAAACCAAGGTGGGCTCAAGAGGAAAATCTCACTTGGGCACATCCCAACGGGGCAGGCGATGATACTCCAGGAGATTCAGACCCAACAACCAAGATTTCCTATTCTAAGCTTCCCTGGTGACTGCTAAACCCTATTTTGTGACCATGCCCATGTCCTTCTCTACTGCAAGTGACTCCTGAGGGGACTGGAGAGGAGCAGGGCACTGACTGGAGATGTTTGGTAGAAGCCCATAACAACCAATCTCAACCAGCTGGGATTTTTTTTGGACCACACTCAGGGAACACAAAGGCAGCTGCCATTTCCCACCTGCCTTCTTCAGGAACAGACTCTCCTGAACTCCTCCCCTGTCTGCAAGAGCTGTCCCTGCCTTTGGGGGCAATCTCTGTGCAGGCAGGTGACAGGAGGGCTCACCCAGGGCAGGTCTGGTCACAGGGACACCTGAGGGACACTGCAACAGCAGCTGCAGTCTGGCCTCTGAGGCCCTTGCAAGACAAACATTATGAAAAGGGCTTGGGGCCAGCCTGGCACTGAAGTCATGCAGAGGTAAGATCAAGGTGTAGAGTATTTTTGTCCCTTCCTAAGCAAGGACCAGACAAACTTCTGTGTGGCTGCACTTGAGGAGAGTGAAATGGCTCTGAAGGAACCCAGAAAAGCTGCAGTGATGCTGCCTGAAGGAGTCTGCTGTGGAAGGGGAGCTGCTCTGCTTCATGCAGCTGGAGGCTGCAGAAATCCACAGCACCCAGCAGCCACATTAACATGCCTGGGCTGTTTAGAATATTCTCAAAAGGAAGTTCTGGGCAACCTCAGGGCAGAAACTTTTCAAGTTTTTATTTCATATATGCACAGCTTTGGTAACACCCCACTTCATCAGAGAAAAAATGCCATTTATCTCCAAACTGTAACTGTTGGCCATGTGAAAACAACAGGGACAAACAGCTTGTTCAAGAGTTTCTTGTAAGAGACTCATGAATTTTCCATGATCAAATTCCCCAATGAACTATTAAACTCAAATGTGGTTTTTGGCTGAATTTATGTAACAGATTGACATCATCTCGCCTCTAAATATAACTAAACCAAAGCAGATTTCACCATGCAGAAGCATTTCACCAAAATGAAAGGCAGAAAAGTAAGTTATTTTATACTGTATCTCACACTGCCAGAATAATCCTGTTAACTGGACACAAACAGTAGGTTTCTGTAAAAGACCATTCCCCCATTTGTTAGAAGTATAGCTTTAATATCCCATTTTCTTTGGTGAAACAGAGCCAGTGAGGGAGTTACATGCCAACAAAGTTTCCATTATCTTGTCTATTAATTTCCTTTTTAATCTCTGACCTTAAACTGAGCCTGCACCTCGAGACAAACAATGGCAAAGAGAATAGTGGCCTCTTAGGGAATCACTCCCTCCGAGACCCGTTTGTTTCTAGTGTTTAATGCAGATTCCTTGATTATTTCATTTTTCTAAGGGACCCCAAACAAAAGCCCCCTGCAAGCTGCAGGACAGGGAGGTGCAGGGAGCTGCTGCTCTGTATCTGCACAGCCAGCAGCAGCAGCAGCAAGCAGAGGCAGGGCTGGGCAGGGCAGGGACAGGCAGGGCTGGGCAGGGCTGGGACAGGCAGGGCAGGGACAGGCAGGGCTGGGCTGGCTGGCCCTACCTTGGTGCTGGCCACGCCGATCTCGGGGCCCGCATTGATGCGCACGCCGCAGTCGGTCTCGCGCGAGATGAAGCAGGGACAGGCAGGGACAGGCAGGGCAGGGACAGGCAGGGCAGGGCAGGGCAGGGCAGGGCTGGGCAGGGCTGGGCAGGGACAGGCAGGGCAGGGCTGGCTGGCCCTACCTTGGTGCTGGCCACGCCGATCTCGGGGCCCGCGTTGATGTGCACGCCGCAGTCGGTCTCGCGCGAGATGGAGCTCCCCACCGTGTTGGTGATGCCCACGGTGAGCGCGCCCCGCTCCTTGCAGTAGCGCAGGCACATCAGCGTGTCTGCTGTCTCCCCTGCAGCACAGGGAGCACACACAGGGAACAGGGAGCACACACAGGGAGCACAGGGTGCACAGAGCACACACAGGGGAACAGGGAACACACAGAGGGAGCACAGGGGACAGGGAAACACAGGGGACACAGGGAACACAGGGATGGGTGCTCAGTGCTGCTGCCACTGCAGGTGGGAAATGCACAAACTCCCCAACCAGAGCCCCAGGGTTTGTGCTCCCTGCAAGCCACAGAGGTGGCAGCAGCCACGTCAGCCCCAGCACAGTGAGTCTGAACCCTAACCACAGGGCAGTGACACCCAGAAAACACAAAACCTATCTGCAGTCCTTGGTGTCAGGAAAAGCCAGTGTTCTGCTACAGTCTGGAAAAAGGCAATTCAAGGGTTGTCCCTTTTACAAAAATCTACCTCATTTGTTTTCCTGGTTAATAAAAATTCATCTGGGCAGGGAGGTAGCAGGGGAAACACATTTCAGGGATGTCTTGAGCTTCTCATGGGCTGAGCTCCAGAGACAGGCAGTGAATGGAAGCTGCTGTGCCTTACAGCTCATGGCACCAGCTTGCTTTAGTCCTGAAAGGACACAGCTCTGAGCACTCCTGCACGTGCAAGGTGACAGGAAAGGACAAAACCCCCCAGTAGAGGTCAGTGCCTTTCTCCTTGGTGCCCAAACCTGTCCTGCACAGTGCTCCACTCAAAGCCAGATGTGCAGGGTGGGAATCTACTCTAAAAACAGATTTATGGGTGGGGGGAGCAAGTTATTTGAGCTCAGTGTTTACTTTGGGTTGATGAGCAAGCTTAGGTTCCAGGAAAATCTTTGTTAGTTTGCCACATTCAACACTTCAATGAAAGGTGGAGCCTCTTGTGTGCCCTCAGGAGTGTTCCCTGTTAGACTGGGACAGGACTGGCTCTAAGGGACACAAAAACCTCAGGGAGAACCTGACCCTTAGCCCCTCACAGAGAGGATATTCTGAGATGAAAAAAGTTGCTACAGAGAAGAAAAAAATTGCTCCCAAAAGGATGTTTTAACCTGTGGAGACAAAGTACTGACTGGTTTTAGTGTCCCAGCTGAAGATCAGTCATGAAAGCCTGAAATGCAACTAAGGGGGAAAAAAAGTAGTTTTGTATCACAGCTGTCCTTGAAAATATCAAATACCTCATATAAATTATTTTATGCCTCAGTGTGCCTTTTATCTCCCACTCCATTCCAAGTTAGTTAGTTAATCCAAGTTAGTTGGATTTTTTGCTATTCATGTCAGAGAGTTTCATTTCTTCTGTGGCTCCAATCCACCATATGGTGGTGCTTTAACTAGAGAACTCCAACTGTTGCAGAGAGCAGGGGAGCTGCCTTCCTCCCCAGCCCAGCAGCACTCTGCAGGCTGTTGATTGATGCAGAGAAAGGAAGCAAAGCTCCTGTTACACCTGTCAGCCCCAGGGGCCCTGCAGCAGCAGCACAGGGAGGGAGCAGAGCCCCCCTGGGGCTGGAACCTGTGTGCCACTCACATCACAGTCCCACAGCAGCACCAAGCTGGGCCCTGCTGCCTCCCCCTCAGTCTGGGCAGCAGGGATGAGGGCTGGGAGGGCAGCTCCTACCTGACTGGCTGAGGAAGAAGCAGACGTCGTCCCTGAACACAGGGGTGTTCCTGTCCAGGAAGTCACTGGCCAGCTCCACCATGACAGGTAACTCAGTCAGCTCCTCCAGCACCTGGCGGGTCTGGCACAAGGAGGGGCAGCAAGTCAGCTATGACATCATGCTTAGAGAAACAGGGCTGTGCACAAAAAAAGCTTTCTAGCTGCCACACTGGAAAATATTACTGTTAAAACCCCATGTGAAAACCAGTGCTGGATTATACTTTAATTACTCAGTATTGCCCACACTCAAGTCACCACCAAGCCCTGTGAGAGGCAACCCTGCCTTCCTTGGCACTGCCACCAGCCTGTGAGGCCAACTCCTCCCTCAAATGGAGATTTCTCTTTAGTAAGGCTCACTTATTATATAACCCTCCATATAAATTATGTAATGCTGGGTGTCCTGTGTGTGCA
Source organism: Muscicapa striata striata (assembly GCA_030060385.1). Taxonomy (NCBI): domain Eukaryota; kingdom Metazoa; phylum Chordata; class Aves; order Passeriformes; family Muscicapidae; genus Muscicapa; species Muscicapa striata. The sequence continues at coordinate 2,091,458 of JAREIS010000254.1, forward strand.
TCAGACTGCAGCCTGAAAAACTCAAACTCCCCTACATCTAGACCAAGCCTGATCCCCACCTGGCTCCTGGCAGCCTGTTTGCATTCTGCTCCTGCATCACCCCTCCCCTGCCAGCTGCCTTTCTTAACAGAGCAGCTTTTGTTTTCCAAAGCCTTCCACAGCCATGGAAGTCACAGGAACCACTTCCCCAAGTTCAGCTTCATCAGCTTTTGTTTCCTCCTGCTGCTGCTGTGAGCTGAGTCTGGTGTTTGCAGCTTTCACAAGGTTCCTCCTTCATTCACCTGTGTGGACTTGCTTACTCTTAACCTGATTAAGGTTAAGAATCAATCCCTAACCTGAAATCAATCCTTAATCTGCTTGGCACTCTCCATACACTCTGCAGGGAGACCTCAGGGCCTCTGCCAGTGCCTGAAGGGGCTCCAAGAGAGCTGAAGAGGGATTTGGGTCAAGGGATGGAGTGGCAGGACCAAGGGGAATGGCTTTAGACTTGAATGAGATTATTAGGACAAAACTCTGCCCTGGGAGGGGCTGAGCCCTGGCACAGCTGTGGCTGCCCCTGGATCCCTGGCAGTGCCCAAGGCCAGGTCGGTCACTGGGGCTTGGTGCAGCCTGGGACAGTGAGAAGTGTCCCTGCCATGGCAGGGGTGGCACTGATGGGCTAAAAGGTGCCTGCAGCCCACCCCACTCTGAGTCTGGCCCAGCACTCACTGCCACTCCTGCGTGGTAACTCGTGCCACAGGCGATGAGGATCAGACGCCGACACCTCTGGATCTCCTTGATGTGATCCTTCAGCCCACCCAGGTTCACTGGGAGCAAGATCAGAGAGCAACATCAGGGTGGCCAGCTGGGAGAAGTTCCCAAGATCACTGGTGCTAACAGCATGTTACCATCCCCATCACCCACTGTGCCAAAAACCAGCAGAAATTGGGACCTTGCCAGCAGCACATGGAATTCTGGAGGCTCTGACACACACTTCATCTCATACCAGCAAGGTTTCCTTCTCCCACTCCATCACCCATTTCCTCCCCTCCAGCCACCCTGAGTAACTGCTGGACACTGAGCTGTCAGGAGTGAGGGGGGCCCAGGCTCAATTACCAGTGTAGTCATCAAAGTTGACCCTTCCTCTCATTGTATTAACAACAGATTCTGGCTGTTCAAATATTTCCTTCTGCATGAATGAGCTGAAGTTACCTATGAAGAAAGATAGAAAACAAATTAGAACACTTTATCTCCTGGCAATTGCCATTTTTCCTGTGTATGTAGGGAAAAGTTTGGACCAGACAAAGATTATTAAACTGATACTACTTTTTCTGTCAAAACATCAGCTCATGAGAGCTTGATTCAAGTTCCTGGAAGGTGTCAGTGAAGGGCAGATCCAGACTGGCAAGTTTGTGAGGGATGAGTCCTGGGAAAACCAGATGGCTCCAAGCAGGAGGCAAAACTCTCAGCCCCACAATTCTTCTCAGTAATGTCAATGACTAGAGGGAAAGCTCCATTATGCTGCAGACAGGTAAAAGATGTTATAAAAGAAAGGCCTTATGAAATCAGACTTTGCTCTGCTAGATTGCCAAAGCTTTGGCATGCTTTGGGAGGAACTATCCCCGTGCACCTCAGCGCTGAATAAATGCCAATCTCCTTTCTGACTCTCACTTCCCACAGCTGCAGAGCCCTTGCTGTGTCTCACCCACCCTTCATGATCTGCTGCAGCTCCATCTGCAGGGTCTGCACGGCCCGGCCCGGGTGGTCGCCGGCCGTGCGCTTGACGCGGTGGATGGACAGACGCCCGTCCACCACGGCCGCCACGTCGTCGTCCTCCAGGAAGATCACGCGGTTGGTGTGCTCGATGACAGCGCTGTGGGGACACAGGGGACATCACAGCCTGCTCTGCAGTTGAGCATTTCCTCCTCTTGTACAACTGGGCCATTCCTGTCAAGCACATCTGCCAGTGGAACTGCGTTTTTCCCACCCAGCTCATCACTGATTTCAAGCCTGCTCTAAGGAATGCTCTGAACTGCTCAGACAAAGCAGCATGTGCAGCAGTGGGATCTGTCTGCAGTTATGAGGGCAGAGATCTGCCCTGGGCACAGGCTGCTCAAATACAGGGACAGGCTCCTTCCCTGGTTTTCCCAGGGATAAGCCACTGTCCCTCCCTGTCCCTCACTTTGCCCATCTGTAAAACCAGGGACAGCTCTGTCCCCTATTAAAGCACCCGAGATCTGCTCACTGAAAAGCTCTAAAACCAGAACACATTCGGGTGTCCTGAGAATCTCCACAATTCTCTGATGCAAAGAGCTGCAGAAGTCAACCACAGTTGTATTTTTACATTCCTGGAGCAAGCACTCATTTCTCTTGAGCCACAGAATCCCAAAAACTCTGCAAAGGTTGCTGGTCTCTCTTCACACCTCTGGGATTACAATACATCACTTTTGATGATGAAGGAATTGCATGTGTGCAGAGATCCCTGGAGAATCAACACAATTCTCCTCATGATTAGCATCTGTCCTGCTAATTTAGGTCAGTAGTCTCTCAGGTTCCCTAACACTGGGAAATCTTACCAACAGATAAGCCTGAAGAATGGTAACACACTATTCCAAGGCCAGTGCTCATTACTTTAACAGCAACTCTGCTTTGGTGAGTATTTGTGAAGTAATGGCCACGTGCACAAAATTTCCTTTATTCACAAAGAAACCAGAGCCTCCCCACCTCCTGTTCAAGAGAATTTAAACAGGATATTTCCACACACACCAGAGGTGCTGAAAAACCCTACCTGGCATCAGAAGCAAAGTAATACTCCACAGCTTTCTCCTCCACGGGGAAGAGGCAGGTGGTGCTGTCCACTCGGGACAGGTTGCAGCTCCCCTTCTTGTCTTTCCCTAGGAGACAGGAGGGTCAGGAGTGCCCAGGTGACACAGCTGGGCGCAGGTGACACCCAGCAGAGCCCCCAAGGCACAGTACCAACATGAAGCACTATTTTTCTGCCTGCAGTTGGGCACAGCAAACAGAACAGCAGCACTTGTGCTGCTGTGCCCATCCTCAGTTGGCTTGCAAGAGTTTTATTGCTTTTTAAGAAGTCTGCAGGTGTATTACCAGTGCAGTTTAAAGTTTAGAGGAAAACATCAGAAAAAAATCCAAATTAAAGTTTTGTGTGGCTTCACTGGCAGAGAATTCAAGGTGCTTTATGAGCAGCCACATTTCCCCATTAAACCTGCCCTGCTGACCATTTTAAGTTCCTCCCATGTTCCTCTCGGAGCCCTCAGAAATGGAGCATTGCTCTTTCTTCATCTGTTACTCTCAGCACTGGGGAAATTCTTCCAGAGCTGCCACCTGTGTGCCCACCCTGCTCCCCCAGCAGGTGGAACCCAAACCTATTTCTGTCTGGCTGAGCTCACTGGTCAGACACAGCTCAGGAAATCCAGGATTAAGAGCTCGGCCTGCACTAGCAAACACAAGCACCTCATCCTGATCAGAAAACCAGACTGTGCTGCTGCCAGGGAGGTATCCAGGGGTGCTGGAGGACACAGGACTGAGAATCAGCTTTGGGAAAATCTGTCCTAGAAGTTCATCATTTCATCAAAGATCCTGTCTGGAGTACTCTGGCAATTCCCAATACTGTCTCATCCTCCTCCTCCAAGCTGCTTCTTAGTGGTGAAGCTCATCAGGGATGCAGATGAGGCATCCAACACCCACTGCTCAGCACCAGCCTCCAGCAAAACTATTTGCCAGTCATTGTGCAGGGTATGGGGAGGGTGGGGGTGGATTAATCAGCTTATCTCCCAAAATGAGACTATTGCTGAAGAACAGCAACACTGAAGTTACTCCATTCTATATTTATTCCATAAGCCTGATGTTGTTTCACCTACTAGACACTGATCTGATTCAGTGATGCAAGTAGAGCTCGTGGTGTTCTGACTTCCACTTCTGCAGAAGAAAACTTAAAGGAAAAATACTGCTTTCATGTTGATACTCAGTGAAAAATCACTCAGCCAGTGATTTAGAGCCCTCCAGTTCAGTCATCAGTCAGTCAGTCAATGAGGAAAACAGTGTCTTTGTGGTGGAGCTGACAGGACAGGCTGATTGGTATTGAGAAGGGACAGAGCAGAGCTGTTAGTGGCCACTCCCCCACAGAAGCACCCAGACCTGATCAGAGCATGCAAATTTGGTTTCTCAAAATAGAGCAGTTCCCTGCATTGGCTTTATTATGTTGCATTGCTTTCCTGCATTACAGATTCTGCAGATCATTACAGATTCAACCAGATCCTCCCTCTCACAGAAAAGGGCTCTCCTGCTTCAGATGTGAGCTTGGTTCATCCCATCATGTGATGGCTTGGCCTTTGAAGCACTTCAAGTGAGTAACAGATGGTTCCCCTGATAAATGAACACGGGAAGGAAGTCCCAGCCTCAGGCCAACCTCAGAGCTGCCACCAGGGGCTGCAGCTCAGCCTCACCATGGCCAGGGGAGGACACAACTCTGATACCCCAGCTCCAGGAGGAATTTTGGGCAGTGCTTGCATTTGGATTAGCAGCAGCCTCCTGCTTCAGGAGTTTATTTTTAAGGTAATTGCTATTTTTAAGGAAACACTGTTTCCTTCTGCAGCCAGAGCTGCAGGAACACTCAGTACAACCTGCAGTGTCATCAGTTTTTGCACATATGCTGAGCATTATGTCCCATATTTGAAATGGGATGGGTGGATTTTCCTGTGCATTGCTCGTGATGTTTCTGATCAAGAAGGAATTTTGTTTCACGAGTTTCACTTCACTATACGGAAAGCAATAACCACATATTAAAAACACAATGCATCTTGGCCCCATTTATGATTCCTTTCCTAAGGAACTGGAGGATTTGTCTGAAATTCCAAGTGTTAGCTTTTCTCCAGTAGGCACCTTCCTCCATTTTTATGGATATTCCATCAAAAGAATGATCCATAGATGGTACAGCTGGAAGTGCAATCGGAAAAAAAACAAACCAAACTTGAGATAATTGGTAAAAAAACCAGTGTTACATGAATACATTAATATTACTGCTAATCATCCAGTCAAAAGGCAAAGCTTCTGGGGCTGCTTCTTACAGCATGGGATCAGCAGCTACTGTTAGGAAGCAGCAGGACAGGGCAGCAATTCCTTAGATCCCTGCACTGCTCAGAACACAGCTCCATGTCCCAAGGACTGAACAGGCTCAGACCCATCTGACAACAGGGAATTACAGAGTGACCCTTAGTCACTCTTCATCTTCAAGGGTGTCTGCAGTGGAAGAACACATGTGAGAGCAGGATGGACAGAAACAGGAACACTGTTCCACAAAGGAACAGATGACATGGGGTGGCAGGGGCAAGGTGAGTGACACTGCCAAGGGACAGGCAAGGCCTGTGACAGGGCCGAGGGACAGGCAAGGGACAGGCAAGGCCTGTGACAGGGCCCAGGGACAGGCAAGGGACAGGCAAGGCCTGTGACAGGGCCCAGGGACAGGCAAGGTCGGTGGCAGTGTGAAGCCCTCTCATCTCAGTTCTCGAAAACCACCAGGCTCACATATGCCAACATGCCACATGGAGAATAGAGACTGCACTTCAACTGTACTGTTTAATTTATTATACTGAACTATTCCAACACCCCTGGCAGTGTCCAAGGCCAGGCTGGACAGGGCTTGGAGCACCCTGGGGCAGTGGAAGGTGTCCCTGCCCACAGCAGGGGGGTTGGAACAAGATGGGCTTTAAGGCCCCTTCCATCCCAAACCATGCAATGACTATACTTTATTCTACTACACTAAGATGTATTTTCCTTGCAATAACTGGACAATTAAAGCTTTGATTACAACACTAGAGGCCAACCCGAGGTACATGGTGGATAGAACACATGGTTAAAAACCTGCTTTTAAAAAAGCCCTCTCTCAGAGTTTCTCCCATTTGCCATTGGCAGGTGCAGTTCAGAGCACACAGCAGGGAGTGCCCAGCCCCAGCCCCAGCCCCAGCCCCGGGGGCTGCTCCCCACTCACTCACCTGTGCGGTACAGGATGGGGATGTGGTCAGTGGAGAGCTTGTGCTCGCTGCGCACCCCGATCAGCAGGGGGCTGCCTCGCCTGCAGGGACAGGGACAGGGACACAGGACAGCCTCAGCTCCTGGGGACACCCCCACACACTGCTCCTGCCCCCCAGCAGCAGCTCAGCTGCACCAGGGCACAGTCAGAGCCTCCCAGGGCAGCTGCTGCTGCTGCAAACATGGACAGAATCCTGGGATAAAGAACACGTGAGGAACCTGCACCAGGGTGAGACAAACTCCTCCAGAGTCACTGCACACCTGAACCAGGGCTTGTTCCTCACTGCACATTCTTACAAACAGGTTTGGCACTGAAGTTCAGCCCTGGTGAGACCACTCCAGCTGATGCTGGTGTTTAAAAGTGGGATAGGAAACCTGAACACAAGGCTGGCCCAAATTCCAGGCCAAGTGGAGGACTTGTCCAAGTGCTGCCACAAGGGCAAGCAAAAAGGAAAAGGCAAAATCATCTCCTTTTAGATCATAACCAAAGGATACCAAAACAAAGCTGTTCCAGACCAGGTGTGGTACAGCTGGCCAGTAAGAAATTTCAAAAATATTCCTGAGAACTTTCTGTTATGATAGATGGAAAACAAGAGAAAGAAAATGAAAAACAACAACCACCCTCTCCCCAGCATATACAGTGTGATGAGAACCATCTCTACTCACTCTGCTAACTTGGGGGCACAAAACCAAGTGACAGGGTACAAGAATGCTCCTTCCCATGACAACACTCACCTGGTACCGACTGCCTGCCCAGGGTAATGAACACTCTTGAACACAAGGGCAAAAGCACCTTCCTGCAACAAGAAAAACAAACAGTTTATCCTTCAGCTGAGGCCTGGGCACTGTTTCAGTGTTCCCAGCACAGAAACTGCTCCTGTGTTTCTGTGGAAACAGATACCAAAGAGGTCTCACAGATGCTTCCAGAACCACCTGTAGCTCCAGCCCCCCACCCTGGAAGGACATCCCTCCCCTGAGCCTGGCAGCACATCCTCAACCACTGAAGGAGTCTCCTGAACCCCTGGAGAGACACTCAGACTCCCTTGGTTATCCAAGTGGCTTCTGCTTTAGCTCAGGGTGCAGTGAGGGGGCCTACAGAGGCAAAGACCTGCTAAAAGAACCAGCACAACTTGAGGGTGTTTGCTCAGGTGAGGTGCCACGACCTGCCAGCAACACGAGTTCTTGGCCTGCTGCTACAACAGCTCCTGGCAGGTAAAGCAGTGAAAACTCAGCTGAAGCAGGTGCTGTGGGGTGAGGTGAACTGTGGTGGCTCCTGCTCCTGCACACAAGCAGGCAGTGGAGGCAGAGCAGCTCCCACCAGGGGTCAGCAGCAGTCCCAGATGGAGCTTTGGGAAGGGCTGGAAGCAGCACAGACTCTCCAGGCCAGCTCCCTCCCTGCTCCCACCACCCAGGCAGGGGCTGGCAGGTTGGCTCCAGGTGCTGCCCAAGGAGTGAGACATTTCCAGGTGAATACTGGCAAGTGTTGAAGGAAACACCTGAGCTGAACACCTGAGCCAGGGGCAGGGGAGACAAAGGCAGCCTGGGCATGTGGGCGTGCTGCAGCAGTGGCAGGGTGGTGCTGCAGGGTTGCTGGGGTGGGCTGTGTGTCCCAGTGGCCGTGCCCCAGCCCAGCATTACCAGCTGCTGGATGACCCTCTCCACCAGCGTGGAGAAGCTGATGTCGTCGCTGTCGCGGTTGTCGTACATGTACTTGACCAGCTTGACGATGCTCTCCGTGTCCGTCTCCGACTCGAAGTCGTAGCCCTTGCTCTCCTGCAGGGACAGGGACAGCCCCTGTGGGTGACCAGCCCCCAGCCACCCCTTCCACCTTGCTGGGCCCTCCTTCCCTTCCTTCCCACCTTTCCTTTCTCTGGTTTTACTACTGCCTTTCCTTCACATTGCCTTTCACTTTTTCTTCCATCTTTTTCTCATCCTTTTCCTTTTCCTTGCTCCTGCCTTTCTCCCTCATCTTTCCTTTTCCTTCCCTTTTCCTTTTTCCTACTCTTCCTTTTCTTTCCTGCCTGTCCCTCTTTCCTTTCCTTTTACCCTTCCACACTGCAGTTATTCTTTTTCCCCATCCTTCACTCTGCTTTTCCTCTTCCTTTCACCTCCCTGCCTTTCCTTTTCCCTTCTTTTCCTCTCTTCTCACGCTTTCCTTCCACCTCTCCTGCCTTTTAAATGGCAAGAATATGAGGAGAGGAGGAGAGGGCAATGAGTGGGAGTGTGAGGGGAGTGGAGGAGTGTGAAAGTAAAAGAGTGAGTGTGAGAATGTGAGGGGGAGTTGGGGTGGGAGGGACACAGGGAGGGGGTTTGAGTGGGAAGGACTCAGTGGGAGAACGAGTGGGGGATGAGGAGGGAGTTGGGAGGTGTGAGCAGGGTGCTGAGTGTGAATGTCAGAATGTGGGTGGGGGAATGTGGGGAGTGAGAGTGAGGAATGTAAATGTGAGAATGTACTCCACAACAGGAGAGTCTGTGAATGCAAGGGAAGCAGTGGGAGTGCAAAAATACGGGTGGGGGAACATGAATGGAGGTGAGAGGTAACGTGAGTGGGAAATCACTGTCAGAGATGTGTGAGGGGTGAGTGGAGAACGTGAGAGAAGGAACAGGGAGAGTGGGGAATGTTAATGGGAAATGAGAGTGAGAATACAAGAGGGGGAGTGAGCTGGGAAGGGTGTGAGAGCAAAGGGGACTGGGAAAGGAGGGAGGGTCTCACCCCCCAGGGGTCACTCACCAGGAATTTCTGCAGGTCCTTGTAGTTGGTGATGATGCCGTTGTGGATGACAATGAACTCTGGGGACAGAGGAAAGGCCCTGCTCAGCCCCAGCCTGGCAGCAGAACTCACTCATGTCACTGAGGGACAGGCCCTCAGCAGAATAAAGCACATTTCACCTCCTGCTGCCACTGCCTGCTCTGCCCCCCTGGCATGACTGGGAAGGGGGGGATAACAGTGACCTGGGTGGCACCAGGACTACCCTGACCCTGCAGAGCCTCTGGAGGCACCTGAGCACTTGGCAGCTTCCATCCTGCTGGGAGCAATGAACTCTGTGCTGCTGCTGCTGCCAGCTGAGTGCTGCTGTCCCCTGGGCAGCCACAGCCCAGGCTGTGACAGCCCCAGGCCCACCAACCCCCTCCCCTACAGCCAGGATTCAGGGAAAAAAGATACGAAATTCCATTCCAAAGAACAGCCACAGGAATTCTCACTGTCCCATTTCCTTCTGTCTTCTCCTCCTTGCTCTGTGCCCACACACCCAGCCCAGCCCTGGGCACCCAGGCCAGCCCTCCTGGGACTCCTCATTTCCCCATGGCTGGAAGCTGAGCCCAAGCCCTGCAGCTTCTCCATAACTGGGCTCAGCACCACGGCCTGAATGAGCCCAGTGCCTGTGTCCAGCCCCCCTCCAGGGACACAGAGGGGACAGTCCCCCTCCAGGGACACACAGAGAGGGGCCAGGAGTGCTCCCCAGGCCGCAGGGCAGCAGAAGGCACTGACCATTGTTCTTGTCCGAGCGCTGCGGGTGGCTGTTGACGGGCTTGGGCTCGCCGTGCGTGGCCCAGCGCGTGTGCGCGATCCCCAGGTGAACGTCAAACTCGATGTCCAGGTCCATGTCCTGTTGCTCTGCAGCAGAAAGTTTTAGTCCTGAGGGGTTGTCCATACCCCAGGTCAGGACAGCAATGCTGACAGGCCCAGCAAATCCCACAGGACACAGAATCACAGAGTTGTCAAGGATGGAAAAGACCTTTAGGACAATCAAAGGCTGACCAAAACCTCAAGGGGTTTCAGGGCAGGGCAGATGCACACAGAGCATTCCTCGCTCTGCCAAAACAAAAAGCAACCTTTAAGGAAGAATCTAACCCTGAGCTGTCCCTCAGGAGTGCTCCTTGCCCTCCTGTCACCTGCTGAGCCTGCACACCACCATGGTTATTCAGGCATCCCTAACCACTGTCTCTCCAAAGTCTACCACAAGCATGAATATTTATTTGGAAAAAAATACTTCCTTTACTCCATAAGTGTTTCCACAATCTCTTTAAAACTGTGTATCCTGTTTCTTGAGCAGGCAAACCTCCCTTCAGGAACCCTCTGTCCATCACCTATTTCTGTACCACACACCCCAACTCGTCTGGGCTTTCTGGCTCCTGGTTTACACTAAGATTACACTGACCCACCTCCCTCTGGGACACTCAGCACTCTGCACCTCAGGTGAACACAAGAATGGGTTAAAAATACTTGAGTTACACCAACACAGCAGCTTCTGAATGTGAAGTTGAGATCCTGACTGCTCTGAAAAGCATCTCCCCGCACTCAGACAGCCTGTATGAAACTCCCAACAACTTTGTGCATCTTTGCATTGAGCTCAGATTTAATGAATTAAGATTTAAATAAAGGGAACAGAAAGAGGCAGAAAGAGATGCAGAAGCTCAGTGTCTGCAGTCCCATCAGTGTGACAGTGACACACACCAGTGGCAGAGCCCAGCCCCATAGGAGGGACAGGGACGGCTCCAGCTGGGACAAGCTTTGCATGGGAACATTTAAAACCCAGCTGGGGAGGTTCCTACAGCATCTCTCCTTCTGTCCAAGGTCTTGATAATTATCTCCTGCTAATTCCTCTATCCCCATTTCAAGGAGTTTTTTGGTTGTTTGTTTTGGAGTTTTTCTTTTTGGAATCTGTTTTCCACAATCCATTTTGCTTTAGTAGGATGCAACTCATTTGTCTTGGAAAAAATCAGGATTTCTCTGATGTTCACAGCTCATCCCTGAGCATTTACACCTCTGGTTCTTTACACACAAGTTACTTGGAAATTCATGACTGTGGGTAAAACAGGTGATATTTAAAACACAAACTAGGTGAGAGGGGGAAAGGGAGATACCTACTGTGAACTTCTTCATCCAGAGCCTTCACTTTCCCCGTCTGTTTGATAATGTGGATTTTGCAAGCATTGGCTTCCCAGTCTTTGTCATTTCCACCGTCCAGTCCCACACCTAAACCCCACCGTGGAACATGGAGAAAGAGGGTCAAGTGCAGAAGTCATTACAGTGCTTTATGTAAACAAATTCTGCCCTTTTTCATTCTTCCTGAGTCTTTTCTCCAAAAGCTGGCCTGCCACAGAAAGGCAAGAAACCCCTTAGGTTAGAACTAAAGTTTTCCTTCTATCATCTTGTCAGCATTTTTAGAGGAGAGGGGGAGGGGAGGGAGGGGGAGAGGGAGAGGGAAAGGGAGGGAGAGGAAGGGAGAGGGAGATGGGGAGAATCAAGAACGCTTATAGAAATTTGTATATTGAAGTTAATCCAAAGCTCTGAGCACAGGCACATGCAGTCTGTGTTCAAAAGCAGAGGCTGGTAGAAAGCACTGGCAGCCATAGAAAGCCATGAGCCCAAGGCCAGGAGCTCAGAGAGAGGTACCTGCAGAGTCATAGCCCCGGTACTCCAGGCGCTGCAGCCCCTTGATGAGGGTCTCCAGGATCTCCCGCCTCGTCCGGGGCACATGGTAGTTCAGGTAAGCAAAGATGCCTGTGTGGGGAAAAGAGAATTATCTCACAGCAAAGTCCCAGCTGGGGAAGCTCTGTGAGAGCACCAGGCTCCCACTCAGCAGCCCCAGTACCTGTGGGAAGCTCCCACTGCACTCCCAGCTCTGCCTGCCCCAAGCAGGGCTCAGCACAGACATCACCGACAGTCAAGGGACCAGAACTGCCCCAAACACTGAAAGCAACCCAGCAGGACAGCAGAAGGGATTTCCCTGGGAGGTGGACCTGCACAACAGGATGAGCTGCCAGGAGACAACAAGGGCACAGGAAACCCATTCCTGCAGGTGAACAAGTCGAGGTTCCCTAACAAGCAGCTGGAGAACCACCAGAGAAAGGAGCTCTTCCTCCAACAGCTTCTTCCAAGCTCCTCCCACGGACTAAGCAAAAAATCTCACGCTATCTAAGACGCCCAAACTAAAGGAGCTCTTTTTCCTGTAGGTTGCAAAGGAAGAGGAATTGTTGTTTCTATGGGATGGCAGGGATGAGGGGTGTGAGGGAATGGACTGGGATCACAGGATGGCAGGGATAAAGGTGTCAGGGAATGTTCCAGGACCATGGAATTCCAGGGACAAATGGATAAAGGGTGTCAGGGAATGCTCCACGACCACAGGATGGCTTCTGGCACAAGGACTGCAGCTTATTCTGACCCAAGAACTGGCTCCCTCCAGAAGGGCTGACTTTGGACACCTTTGTTAAATCTGAACCCAAAACACACAGAGACCTGAGATGTTGTTTTCTCCACAGCTTTCAGCAAGTACAGTCACACCTGAACTAAAAAAAACCCAAACCCTGACTGCTCCTCCCAGATCCCAAATGCTGGCAGTGCATGACAAAATGGGCACAGAGTGGCAGTGGCCTCCCCACAGGAGGGGTGGCCCAGCTGGGAGGAGAGAGAAAACCAGAGTGTTTATCCCTGTCTGTACTGCAAACAAACACCAAACACCCATCCAGAAAGGAGCCAACTTGGCATTTGTCTCAGGCACTGGAAACAGCTATTAATTACAGCACAAATATATTAAGATTATTCATGAGGCCTGTGTAAAAAAGCCTGAATCTAGGACTAAGAGAATGCCACAAAAAAAAACCCAACCCTCCCAAAAAAGACCAACCCAAGGAATTCAGTGCTTCACAGAAAACAGAGATTATGAAAATTAAGGAAACCAGAAAAAAACGCAAATGTGAGATGTGAAATATGGACATGCTCTTCCAAAAAACAGACTCTGGGAGATTCAGTTTTGATTCAGTTCAGCTTTTAGATCCTGACAGGAAAATAGCTACAATGGTAACAGAGATGCCACTGGGAAAATCAAATTCTAAGAACTCATCTGTGAGCAACACATTTTACAAATGAGAAGGCAAACAAGACAGGGACCTTTAAAACTCACCTTGGAGAAAACAGGAAAAAACGAAATAAAAATAGAATATGCATAAATGATGCATCATTAAAGTAAAAACTGAGACAATAAGGCTCCTGTAAAAGAACACAGGTCTTCCTCAACGCATTACTTACTACTCTGCAGGCCAAAATTCAATATTTGAAGGCTTATCATCCATTTGTGGTACTTATCATGATGAACTACGTGTAAGCAAACTTCATTTATTGGAAATATTTACAACTGTGTTTCATTTTCCCCTTTACAAACATCCTGTAGTGATGTAATACTTCACAGCTGGGGAAAGTTTGAATCCCCATGTGGAAAACAGATCATCCAGGAATACCTGAGCAATCACACCCTATAAGCACTTCCAATTTTAAGTACAGTTCCCAACTCCACGTCCCAGCTCAGCCCAGAACAGGCCTTTGTCACACGCCAGGGACACGTTTCCTCCAAGCCACAGTGCCCTGTTCAAGCCTTGCTCTCTTCCTCCCTGAGCTGATACTGAAACCAATCAACACAGCTCGAGATACAAGAAGACATTCAGTGCACAGAGCTTTGTCAAGAGCCCTCTCAGAAGTGACAATTTCTCCATCTTTGGAATCACTCAATGGAAATCTTTGCTGGGATAGAATTCCATCCCCCATTTCCCCAAGCCAAAATTTCCCCCATTTCCCCGAGGCAAATCCAAGGAGTTCCATCAGGATCCCACATGGTGCACCACCAGCCTGGATGCCAGGTGCTGAAAACATAAAAACCTTGAGCAGAGCACTCCCCAAACCAGCCCAGCAGGGGTTTCAGGCCCTCCAAAAAAAGGAGTTTTGGTTTCAGTGCACTTTTAGATGCCCTTTGACACAATGCTTCCAGTAACAATGCCATATACACAGATAAAGCTGTGTAGCAGTGCAGAAGCAGGCTGCAGCAGGAAGCACTCCAGCAAAGCAGGATCTATAATGACATGCAATCACTGTGCCTTGAGGAGCCCTGAGAGGGTATTGCTCCAGGTGAAATACACGTGGCACAATAAACCAGCCCTGGGAACTTCCTCCTCATCCACCACTGGCAATTGGGAATTCCCAGCTGCACGAGCAGAGCAGCAAGGACACTGCAGGAATTCCTACCTGGCAGCCTCAGAAAACACAACACCCCTGCCTGGAACACACTGACACACCTCAGCACTCGACACCAATGCAATGCACAACTAGAACAGCAGTGACACTTCACAGCAGAACAAAGCATTTCAGCTACTGACCTGACACAGGACTTTGCATGGATGGACTGGAAAGACCAATTCAAAGCATGTCAGCTTATCAGACAACTCTTGAGTCACACTAAGATCCATAGGAATAAGTTCTCTGTGCATTTTTCTCAAGTGAAATACCTTGAACAATATAATTTAGAATATGAAACATTTCCTTTCTTGCAGGTTTGCCTTAAACACCTTACCTGGGGAACCACCAGAACAATCATTCAGCTGCTTCTGACACTCAACTCTCTCACAGAGCTGATTTTTAATACTCAAGCATAAATCCCAGGCCTTTTTAACATCAGCTATGTAAAGAATTCCCTATAAAGAGCTGGTAATTTTAACAGAATAACATTTTCAATGAATGGACATTTGATTTCTAAAGCTGACAGTCACATACTTTTTCTGAGAACTTTATTTTCCCCGTGAACTTTTTTGGAGCTCAGGTTCCTTAATTTCATGGCACGTTCACAGGCAAATGAAATGAATCATCCCTCCCAGGTAAATGATAAATGTCTCAAGATACATGAAGGAATTGCTTTTTGTAATCCCTTTCCTACAAAAGTAGAAAAGCCTTCAGGCTAGGTTTACTTCCAAATTCCTTTTCCTATTATTGTCAACTCATTTCCATAGACCTTGTTATCAGTACATCCACCTGGCAATTCCAAGGAATCCTTTATCTCCCAATTGCTGCTCAGCCCCACTGGAGGGGCTCCTGTTGCTGCTGCCCTGCAGTTCAGTCCCTGCATCCCAAAACATCCCTCTTCCTGCCCAGTCTGAGGAGCACAAGGTCAGGCCCAAGCTCACTGTCACTTATGTCTGGGAGCTGCCCAGGGGACAGCTGACACTCAATTCATCACCTCCAGGCTGGGAAAAAAGCAAAACAGAACAATATCCACTCCATGGGGATCCACTGGACACTTCTCTCGCTGCCCATGCACACAGATCCCTCTCCAGCTAAAAACAAACAACCAGAGCAGCAATTCCAGGGACCCCTCCAGGCCACAGCCACTGCTCCACGCCCACTCCAAGGCAGACACCAGGTACAGCCAGGTGGAACAGATGTGCAAGGGCTGCATGTCCCCACTGACGTGCATGTAACCCCAGAACTAGAAACTCCAGTCCTTTCCTAAGCCCATTTTTATCTTCAGTAACCACTAGTAAACCAAGACCTGAATTCTACAATCCCTTTCTGTCATTAAAACCAGCCATGCCATAGGACAGGTTTACTGATTTACAGAACAGTCTGTGGAGCCTGGCTACCTTGACAAACCTGTTTCCTGAGCTATTTCATTGAACTGGTTTGGTGCATTCGGACCAAAGCAGAGCCACCTCACACCTGGCCAGGTGTTCAAATGCAATTCCAATCTGGTAGCTGCTGAAACTCTCCCTTCAATGTCAGTATCCAAGAAGAACTTCACTTGTATCAAAAAAGAGAGAAACACATTAAATCCTGAACACACCAGAGGAACTGCTCAGTGTTTTCAGGGCTTGTCACAGCAGAAAAGACAAAGAGCACAATGTTAATATCGCACATTTCAAAAGCCAGACCTCAAATAAGGCAAGCTCGAGGCACCAAAACCATCCCTATTCTTGCAGCAAGCTATTTATAATAATAATTATCCTTTCTATTCTTAGCTTTGCTCCGCTTTGTACTTTCAACACGAATTAACACGGTGTTAAATGTGAGCTGAGGTATGAGTCTCTGACTGATTCTCCACAGCACTCCACAACTTGACAGCTTGAAGGCAATGCCGGTTCCATCCCACAGAAACAATGAGAGAAATGGCAACTTGCACATTAAGTGTAAAACCCACAGCCTCGCTGAGAGCATAATTTTGCACACAAAAATACAGGAAAGAAAAAAAAATAAGGTAGTGTGGAAAGAAGATAGGAAAATCCAACAGATCGCTGTTGCATAAATTTTCATGGAAAAACATTAAGACGACGGGATAGGAAGAGAAAGGATAAATGACATTCCTGCGTGAAAGGATGAGGCAGGGTGGCTCTATCGCCACGGAAAGCGGAGTGCAGAACCAGAGAAGAGGGAGGAGAGAACCAGAACCAGAACCAGAACCACCCGGGCTTGGGCCGAGCTCGGGGCACAGCCGGCCAGGCCGGACCCGCGGCCCTCTGTCCCCAGCCCAGCAGAGCTAAGCCAGACTGACCTGCGGCAAAACAAATTACCGGGAGTTGTAACGCCTAAAAAACACCTCCACGGCTGGCACCGGGAGAGGGAGTGGTGGCTGCGATAGGAGCGGAGCCCGGCCCGGCAGCGCCCCGTCCCTGCCGCGCTCCGCGGGACTGCCCCGGGCCCGGGCAGGGTGGCTGTCCCCGGCAGCGCCGAGCCAGCCCCGCCGGCACGGCCCGGGCCACCGGCCCTTTGTCCGCTGCCGCTACATCCCCGGCAGCCTGGCGACAATTCGCCCTTTCAGTCGCTAACACGGTGCGAGCCGCCTCCGCGCGTTATTCGGGATAACGGGGCCGGGCCGCCTCTCGCCTTCCCGTCCCCGCCCGGCCCGGCCCGGGCGCGCCGCGGCCTCACAGCGCCGGGCCGGGCGGCTCCTGCCGCGGCTCGGGGCCGGCCCGGGCCCCGCCGCGCCCCCGGCCCGGTGCTCACCGCACATGGTGCGTCCCGCTCCGCAGCCGCGCTGTCTGTGGCGCCGGGGCCGCCCCTCGCGCCAGGCCCGGCGCAGGCCCCGGCCCGCCCCGCCCCGGGCCGCGCCCGCCATTGGCCGCCGCCGCCGCCCCGCCCGCCCGGCCCGGGACGTGGCAGCCGCTGCCGGGGCCGCGTCCGCCGGGGGCCGGGCGGGCCGAGGGGACGGGCACCGGGCGGCGGAAACACGCCCGGGACACGGGCACGGGCCCGTTCCCTGAGCCCCTGGTGATGCCCGGCCCCCAGAGCCGGGCCGGGGGGAGCCGCGCTCCCAGACCCTGCCCGGTAATTCCAGCCCCGGACAGCGGAGGGGAGATGCTCCCCCCGGTAATTCCCACTGACGCCAGGCAGGAGCAGCTCCCACGGGATCATCCCCAGGCCTGTCTGCAGCACTGAGCGCCTGGAGATGACGGGGTGAGCGCCCGAGGCTGCTCCGGGCTGGGCAGAGGAGAGCGGCCCCGTGACACGGGCTGCATCCTTCCCAGGCCACGCGGCCTGGCCGCTGGTGTCTTACTCTGGCTGTCATATAACAGCGCCCATTCAGAAGCAAGAGAAAGAAACCATTAAGATGAATCTGCAAAGCAAACCGGGACAGGCATAACTGACCAAGGCGTGACATCCGTGCAGCTGGAGAGCTCAGTGATGCTGTCTGTCCGCAGCCACCCCCACCCAACCCTGCTTGGAGAATTATTAAAAGCCTAAGGCTACAAAACACAGCAATGCCTTAAGAAAAATACCATTCATTCAACTTTATATTACACTAAAAAGTCAATAGAGAAATATTTCCTTAAAAAAACACAGAAAATAACCCACAAGGTCAGGACACACAAAAGAACCGGGACGGGGCGTATTTTGCAGCTGCTGGCAGGACGTGGCCGGACACAGCAGTGAGAAGGGCACGGGATGTCAGGAGCAGGGCAGCTGCGGCCAGCACACAGCACGGACACCCCGGCTCCCCTGCCGCTCTCGGGGCTCCATGTCCCCTCACTGCTGAAGCTGGACCAAAGCCCAGCTCACGGCCGGATTTCCAGCGGGCGGCAGCGCCGATTGCCCACCTTTCCCTGGGAAGGTGAGGGGCAGGAACACGCACCCTGCGGGCAGCCACAGCAGCGCTGCTCCCCGCGGAGCTCACCCTGCCCTCCCTGCAGCAGGGAATCTTGTCACCAATACACTGGTACTGCGTACTTCATCTGAGAGCAAAGATAATTTCACACCGATTTCCAGATCCTGACAGGGTAATACAAACAACTGTGGGTTATTACTGAAAGCTGAAGAAATACTTAGCTAAAATATTTATTTTCAAATTTCTACCAAGTAAGAGGTAGTTTATGGTTACCACATGCTGATGTGGTGCTATAGAGGAGATTCTCCAGCTACTGAACTGATCCTTTTTAGGGACTCGGTGGAATAATTACACTGGCAAGGAATGAAAGAGGGGAACACACCAGAGGCTGTCAAGCCAATCATAAGCCAAATGAGGACCACAGCTCAGGTCCATGGTTTAGCACAAAGAAAGAGCAGAATTCCTGGTCACAAAGCCCTCTGCTAAAGCCAGGCACCAGGAAGAAATCATTCCTCCACACAGAATTAAATATAGCTCCTTGCAAAGCCCCATTTATATATTCCAACAGCAAATACTGTGTATGTTCTGTATGTCAGAACAGCAAACACTTCTCTGCCCTGGTGTGCAGGACTGCAAGGAGCCCTGCTCTGCCACATCCCCCAGAGAGGCAGCCAAGCACAAGGCCGGAGAGCAAACAGGATATGGCAGGAGCAAACACAAACCCAGCCCCTCCTTCCCTCTGCCACCCTGCACGGGCAATCCTTCCTGCACCTTCCTCCTGACGCTGAGAAATCATGCATGTTTAAACAGAACACTAATGGTGGCTGAACGATTTTACTGCTAAATGGGCTAATTAGTCTCTCTACTTACTGAAGCTGATAAGGATCATTCTTTTCCAACATTTACTTTAGAAGATATGATTTTTATAACAAACTTTTGTTGTTTCTGTTGCTATGGTTTGCACAGTAGTAATGAGCAGGGAGGTAACTTTCCACAAGCCATGGCAGTGTTACATCCCCCAAAATGAACAGTTGATGTTAGACGTTATCTTTCACACACACAAATTTGATAGGAATCAGCAGCTTTTTAACAAAACTTGATAAAATTAACAATGCTGAAGCTCCCATTTACAGAGTAAGGGCAGAGAGTCCTGTCAGTCCCACAAGCTGGAGGAATAAACATCTAATATTGCTATAGCACAAAAAAGCCAAGGAACTTCTGCCTTCTTTTTCAGTATTGAAGTTTCTGTAAGAAAAGACAATAAAGAAACGCATCACTGTTTTCTGAGCCCACTATTTCTTTCTAAAGACATAGCACAAAGTAGAGAATTTTTTTTTTTTTTTGTAATACAGGGCATTTAATAAATTAGTGGATGAACTGCTTGAGCTGATACTTTCTCACAGTAAGTACAGCTATTTTTCTGACAAGGTTGATTCGGTTGTTCCTCAGCACAAAGATGGTTTACATACACCAGGAGGTAAATGTTTATTTGGCCACAGATGACGAAGCTCAAGTAGAATTTGCTTCTTTCTCCACGTCATCATCGTCGTCAACAACCTGAAATCAAATCCACAAGTAGTTTAGATAAACAGTTTAAGCTCTCAGTCCTGCAGGATTTATTACATTAAATCCCTGCTGGGCCCAAGGAGAACAGCAGTTATTCCACACCACTGAATGGTAACGGGCTCAGGAGGAAGGCAAGAAAAACTGGCAATCCAAAATGCCAGGAGGAAATCAGCTTTAATTATAGGAGCTGGCCGAGTTGCCACAAAGGCCACAAAAACAATTGCTCCAGAGAACAGGTATTTCATGAGAAAGTCAAAGAATCTGCATTTCAGGGGACAAAGCTCGTTGCTTTTTATCACCAAAGCAACAAAGGTATCAGCAGCCAAGTGTGCCCAGCTCTGGGCTCCTCGGCAGAGGGGTGTGGCACACTGTGGGGAGCCCAGCAAGGGTCACCTGCCTCCCTCCCCTGCTGCCCACACCATCAGCCTGCCCTGCCCTGCCCCAGGGCACTGCTGCTGCTCAGGCCAGCCTGGCACTCACAGCACCCAGGGCTGCTCCCAGGCAGGCAGTCCCAGCCCATGCACTTGGCCAAGATACAGCTGCTGACTTGGAAAACCTGCATCCAAGCATGCCTGGCTTTCCCTAACTGCCAACCTGCTTCTGCTGGAAAGGGACAAAGAGCTCCTTTTCCACTGAAAAGAAACCCTCTGTGATCCCTGCCTGACCTACCTGCTCAACGCCTTCCACCTCAGGGATGTAGAACTGGAGCATGTTCTGTATCCCGTTCTTGAGGGTGATGATGGAGCTGGGGCAGCTGGTGCACGACCCCTGCAGCTTCAGCTGCACAATCCCGTCCTCAAAGCCTTTGTAAATAACATCACCACCATCTTCTTGCACTGTGGGCCTGATGGAACACAATATTCCACTTAAAGCTTGTGGAGCGGAAATATGGATCCTTCCAGGAACCCTCAGTAAAGCAATATTTAATACTCACAAAAAAATTGTCAAGATAGAAGGATTGAGTCACTGTTTCTCTACAACCACCTGGTTCACATTTCTGACAACTCCTGCTGTGCTGGACTATCTAACATAGAACCTTTTCTGGGGGACAGTAGGCAAACCATTTTTGCAATGAATGCAGCAGTGTATGAAGGAATCACTGAAATTTTAGGGTAGAGAGTGAACACCCTGGAGCAGAGCTCAGCCTGCACAGACACCCTGGCTTGCCTGGAGGCTCTCTCCACAGGCAATCATTGCCTCAGTTGCTGCCAACACCTCAGGGGCGTGTCCCCTCGCGGCTGCAGTGCAGCTGTCACCTGTGATAAGAAGCCCTACTTCCATAAATAAATACACAGTTCTCCACAATTTACACAGGACAGAAAACAGCTCCAACTATAAAGCTTAATCCTGCTCAGGGGTGAAGGAACCAGGTCCCAATAAGCTCACCCCAGTGCCACGAGCATTTCTGCAGCCTGCTCTCCCTCTGCCAGCCACAAATGCCCAGCATTGTAGCTCTGTCCCCATAGCAACATTTTTCCAGACCAAGTTGAAACCATCAAGTTACTCTAACAGAAGCTCTTTATACTGATTTCCAAAATAACTCTCTGAGAACTACAGTCCTAACAGAAAAGTCTGTGAACCTGATGCATTTATAAACTCACCACAGCAAATTATCTCCATTCCAGAAAGCCAAAGATCATGATATAAATACCATTTTTCTTACTTGAATTAACTTTTTGACACACTACAGGACCTTCCAGATGTAGATTCCCTCCATCCTGCACCTTCTGACAACTTCTCTGCATTTAATTTTGATTTGCTGGACAATAAATGCTCTATGTGTAAGCTGATTTATGGATAACTTCTGAGAATACCCTGCTATAAAATGAAGGGAGATATAGAACTGCTGCTATTCTCATCAACAGCTTCTTGGTGCATTGATGGGTACAGGGGGAGGAGATTAGAGAAATGAAAAGGTGGGAAAGCCAGAATTTTGGGCAGAAATTCTGTGTGTTGCAAAAGACCGCTGGGAAATCAAGGACTGACACACCCCAGGGAGCTTAAACAGCCACGTCCCCAGCAGGAGCATGAACATTTCTGTCACAGCTTTATCCAACACTGTACTTGGCTTCTGGTTTCAACACTTAGTACAAATGTTTGGGAAACGTGTTCCAGCTTATTTCCACTTTCCTTGCTTTTTCAGGAAAATTAATCAGCATGTGTCTGCTCTGAGATAAAGCAGTTTCTGGTTCCTGCAGTTTGTGAGCTGGGGAAGATGTCACCATCAGATATCACAAACACATCAGACATCTTCCCTTGCACCTCAAACGTCAAGTTGCTTATTGCTTTCAGTTCACTTTGGAAAGCAATTAATGAGCACAAAAATACTCTTCAGGTAAACAACATGATCCACAGCCACTCTTGAGACTTCATTAGTTACCACCAGTTTCTGAATTCAAGCTGTGTTAAAGCACCAATAAAATCACAAGAGTGCAAAGCCAAAATGCACTGAGGGCAAGGATTTTCCACTAGGAAATCTTCCTTTGGAGTATAAACTACTTTGCAATACTTAGAAAGGAAGGACAAGAACAATTGTGACTGACATCAATACAGAGAGAGAAAAAGGTGTCTGTAAAAGCAAAGCCTGTGCTGCTTCCACCCCTTAAAGCAGCCAGGTTAAAGCCATGGACCTGTCCAAGGCACTGTGGAGGGTGAGCCCTGCTCTGAAGCCACTCAGCAAAGGACTCTGCTCAGGACAGGAGCTTCAACAGCAAAACCAGAGAAAGACTTTTCAACTGAACAGCATTCCCAGCTCTGGCCAGTTCTGCACTTGAACCCCTCCACATCAGATGCTGAACCATGGAATCACATTCCCAAAGAAAAACCTCACTGTTCCCTAAATAAACCCAAATCCCAAGACTAACTCACTCATCCAGCAGCAATGCTCCCTGTTCACCTGATTCTTGTATCCAGCAGTTCCTTAATCATCAGTACAACTTCATCATCTTCTTCTGAAGCAGCTTGAAAAAAGAAAAATGTGCAAGTCAGAACACTGAGAGAATTCCAGGCTGCAAATTCCTACCTGCGTTCATCTTAATAGGTTTTAAATTTAAAAATTCTCCTACATGCTTTTCTCAGGGAGGAGCGGAAGCTTTTCTGAATGTCACAAAAGCTAAACCCAAAGGCACACCTTGGCCTCCCCCAAAGATCTGATTTACCTGTATCTGTCCTAGGTGCCTCATCAGTAACTACAGGTAAGCCAGAAGCAAAGAAATCCATTATGGCTGCATAAATATCTGGTTTCAGCAAGTTCCAATCCAGGTCTTCACTCTCCTGTGAGAATCAGAAGGGGGAGGGAAAAAAGAATGAAGAAGAGTACCTGCCTGTTTATGCTACATTACACAGAGATTCTTGTATTAAAAATGCCATCATGGACTCTCACATTTAATGCACAGACTGGACTCCATGTTCTGTCAAGTCCAGCTTTGCCAAAGAAGTTGAGCCAGACTCAAACTGTGACATTTAAACAAGGGTCTCCTTGTTTGCAAGCCAAGCAAGTGCTTTAATAAATATTAGCTAAAAAGGTGTGAAAGTCTCCAATATAGGTTATTATTCAACAGATATTTTTATAAACTGTTTCAGAGACTCAAGATTGTCAATTTACCAATTTACCATTCCCTGAACTTATTTTCTTTTATATTAAAGGAGCTCCCTTTGGGCATTTGTGTGCACTTCTCTGGAACTCCCACTGAGCCTGTCTGAGAGCCTGGCAGGATCTGCTCTGTGGCCATCTCCTGCTCACCTCTGAGCACAGCTCTGCTTACCTTGGTGATTGTGATGAAATCTGGCCCAAAGAAAACGCTTTTAACTCCTTCAATCCGGAATAACTGTCTGTTAAGGAAACAAGGGGGGGAAATTGGCAAAAATGCACCCAATCTGACAAACTGAGTTTTAATTTTAACAATTAACAAGATGGTTAACCCAACAATTTCATATACAGAAAAAAAATTAAAGCTGTGGTGAGCTTGGAGGTAAATACAACGTAAGGCTGTAAGAGTGTTTTTTGTAATTATGGGGGAAAATATATTCTCTTGCCATGCCAGAGCTGTGGGAAGTACACACAAACAGCTGCAGCAACCACCTTCCCAGCTTTCATCTTAGGCAGCATTAAATCTCAAATGCAAGCAAGATGCTCCAAAGGAGGAGCAGAATGATCAGAAGTTGTGCTTAAAAACATCAGCTGAAGACACAGAGCCCAGACCAAGCCCCTAACCAATCATGGTGTTTAATAATACCTTGCTAAAGGTGAGCAATAGGCTGCAGCTGGTGTGGAAAACTCCATAGTCCTCGACTCCAGCACTTCCCTTCCTGGAATAAACTTCAAGCTATTTGGATTTGGTGTGTCCTGAGTTTGAATAAACATGCCTCTTACTGCAAAGACAAGAACAAAGAAGAAAAGTAATATAATCAAACCTAAGGAGCTTAAATGAAAGTCAAGTCCTGATAACTCAACAAGCCCAGGGTGATCCCAGGCAGCCACAATATTTTAAAAACACAACCCAAGAACCCCAGAGCCACAGGGCACATCATCTCCCAGCAGACAGCAGGATAAAAGGAACCTTGGCTTAGCTTCTTCTGCTAACTTTTATTTACTAAAAAAGCACCAACCTCAGAATGAACAGCAAACTTACAGCATTACCACAGGACATAAAAACCCACAATGTACTCATCTGTTAATTTTTAACTGGGATTTACCTGCACGATGCCATACTGCAGATAGAAGAGATGGTTTTTTTGGCAGCAGCTGGTGGAAAGGCTGTCGAGTTGTCAGATTGTGATGTTTTAACAGTACATGACAGAACCTAGAGAAAAACAACTTGACTGACAATTCCCAAATTCTGCATTTGCACTGTCCCAAAGAAATAATACTGCAGATGCTTTACCTGCCCCAGGACTCAGCAATACACACCTGTGGTGGTGTCATTGGCTCAGACAAAGGTAAAGGGGGTAGAGCAGCAGGGGGGAAAAAAAAAAAAACATTACAAGGAAAAGCAAGACAGAGTGATGGAGTAACAGGCTTCACTTTCACAGGTGTGAATACCTGATTTCTGTAACTATGTGCACAGCCAACACCATCAGGGTATTTCAAAGCAAAGTGAGTATCAGAAAATGAAAACAAAACCCACCTCACATCACAGATGAATTATTACATACTAAGGATCAACTATTATCTAGTTCCTCTCCTCCTTATCAGCTACATGGAAGGAAAACTGATAAGCTCAGTAAATACCATCTGCAGGAGCTGTTCAGTAAGAGGCTGGCTCTCTCTGGGGGTCATAAACCAGAACACAAGCACTGCACACAGGCCCAGAAGCCTCGAACATGGAACAGGAGAGAAGCTCTGTCCAGGAAATAAACATCCCTGCCATGAGCACAGGACACAAGGACACAGAAAAAGTCTAAATCGTGTTACTTGCTTACTTTTCTGGGCTCAGGAGCAGGTAACAACCAAAACAGGATGCATAAGGAAAGCCTCCTGGAAGTTCCCTTTAGCTAATAATGATTATATCTTATTTTACAGTGCCCAGTCCTCTAAAATCCCCCTTACTGCTTGATCTTGAGCAAATTGTGGGGGAGAAATTTCCTGTTATTTCATGGCCCTGAAAATACAGGACTGGGGGGGTGTAACAGCTCCTCACTGCTTGATCCTTGTGCACACGTTGGGATGCAGAATTACCCCTCGGTGCAGGTCCTGAGCACATGTGAGGGGAAATAATCCCTGCTGCACTGAGCCGGGTGTGTGTGGGGAATTGCCCCTCGGTGCAGGTCCTGAGTAAACTGAAGGGAATTGCCCCTCGGCGCAGGTCCTGAGTACAAGGGAAGGGAATTGCCCCTCGGTGCAGGTCCTGAGCCGCGTGTGGGGGGGATTTCCCCTCACGGCTCTGCCGAGGTGAGCACGCAGGAGCTGCGTATCGCTACGAGCTCGCGGCTGGAAAAGGGCTGAGAAGGAGAAACAGCCAGGAAGAAGCGTCACCCCTGTCGGCGGTGGAGAAAGGAAGGGGAAGAGCAAGGAGCACCCGGGGCGGCCCTGGAGGCGGCGGTGCCGCTAAGTGCGACGCGGCCCCTCTTTCAGTCGCGAGGGGAAGGGGCGGGAGGGGCCCCCTCCGGGAATATGCCGAGCTCCCTGCGGGAAAAAGCCGTGCGGGGCAGCGGGAGCCGCGGGCCCGCGGTCACCTACCGCCCGCCCAGCCCCGCCGCCGCGCACAGCCGCCGCGCCGCCGCCATCTTGGCTCGCCGGGGCCGCGCCCGCCGCCGCCCGGGCACGGCGGCGCCCCTGGCGGCAGCGCCGGAGGGGCCGGCGGCCATGACGGGGCGCTCGGGGCGGGGCGGGCACCGGAGCTACCGGGGCTGCACTGCCCCCGTGCCGCACGCTCACGGCCGGTAAATCCCCCCCGATGGGGCATGGCGGCTCCAGCACTGCGCGGGGCCGCTTGTGCCGGGGCCGGGCAGCCCTTTCCAGGAAGGAATTTTCCCAGTGTCCACCCTGAGCCTCCCCTGGCCCAGCCCGAGGCCGTTCCCTCTCCTCCTGTCCCTGTTCCCGGGGACCAGAGCCCGACCCCCGGCTGTCCCCTCCTGGCAGGGAGTTGTGCAGAGGCAGAAGACAGCACAAACTCTGTCTCAATGGACATTTACACCAAGACAGAAATGAAACTAAGAAGCACAGCAAAGCCCAAATAGTATTTTGCACTTAGAGAGTCTTGGCAGCTGAATGACACAAAAAAACACGTTTGATCAGCACACAGTGAACCTCTACATGTCCCAGTCATTAAAACCACCGAGGAGCAGCAGCTTTGCAGGGCAGGCTCAGGGCTCTGTCCTGCCCTGGATGGGAAGAGTTCTCTCTGGAATATGAACTGGATATAAACTGAAACACCTTCTGCTTAAAGCAGCAAGAGCAGTTTGACTTTACAGCTGCCAGGTAGAACATCAGGGCCAAACCCAGTTCAGCACTTCAGTAGGAAGAATTCATTAAAACCCAGATTCCCTGTATCCAGCAAAAATATTTTCCGTGGGGAGGGGAGAAGAAAGGCACAATGGAGACAGCGACTGTCATCAGATACAGTTTTAATAAAATGTACATAAGTTTACAAGTGGAACATTTCTTCATGATTACCAAGAACAGACGATCCCAACGGGAGTGCAAAACTTGAGCCCAGGGATCTGCCAGGCAGGGGGGACAGAGGGGACTGGGGACACAAGTCACTGTGTGTCACTGTGGGGACATAGACACCCCCAGCTCCGGCTCCTCGTGGACACAAAGGATTTTCTCCCACCACCAGACTCGGCGTGTGGGACGCTCCACCTGCTGCATCCCACACCAGAGCGAGCCCCCTGCCCTCCCAGCCCATCCCTCTGGGGGCAAGGGATCAGAGCACTGATCAACATCATGCTTTTAACTTCACCGGGAGCATTTCTAGGTGTATGTGAGGGTATTTACCCACCTACAACAGAGAATACAGGCTGTGGATTATTTCTAGAAACGCTAATGCAGCTGATCAGGTTTCAGGAATATGTTTCAGAACTGGAGCAGTATCATGACACTACTGTAAAAATGCTTTGGGGTCTGTCAGTGTGCTCGAAGGCATTGATTTAAAACCTTGAGAAATGAAACAAAAACCCACAAAAATTCAACTCCCCAACACAAGAGTCTTTGGTGGAAGCTGAGTTAAAGTAACCAATCACCACTTTGGAGTGATTGAGTTCAGCAACAGATCACACCTAGGTTCTGCTGCTGTGGCACTGAGGACACGATCAGGCCGTGCTGTCAGTACTCACACGGGGTGGGGTCACGGCAGGAGAGGGGACATGGGGACAGCCCCAAAGGACAGTCCCCCCCAGCACTGACCCAATGTCAGGGCAGTGAGCACAGAGCCAACTGCTTGTTTTACTCATGCAGAAACTCTGATTAATCACTTTGAATAGAGACTTTAGTGCATTCAGTGGGTGAGAACCAAGAGCCAGTCCCTCTCCCAGCAGGAATCCAGGATTGTCACAGGAACATGATAATGCTCCGGGCAGAGGACCCAGAGCAGTGAACACCTTTTACTACAGCATTAAAAAAAAAAAAAACAAAAACATGAAACCAATGGTTCTTTTCAGAAAACTGATTTCAAAACAACCCATTGAGTCTGTATAAGTCTTACTTCATTAAAGATCACTGATTGTGTGGCAAATAATTAGCATGATTCTACCCCATTCATTAAAACAGTAAGCTGCAGAGGCTATGGAAATGAAATTTCCACTTACAACCCAGCATGCTGAGGCTGCAGCAGTGGTAGTGCAGGATTAGGAGGAACACAGGCTGGAAATGAGAAGGGTATTAGGGTAACAGGCATTGAAATGGAGTTTTCTGACCGTAACCAGAAGTCCCATTACTTTATGAGTCACATGCAGAGATACAAACGTGCTGTCTCCACCCCCAGAAGAGATTCAAAACCATTTATGCACTGGATGTGTGTGGCAGGATCATGAGCTCTGGAGCACAGTTACCCTGCTCTTCATGTAAAGTGCCTGAAGGACAGAAAAGCTGCCAAAATGCCAGCTGGAAATTCAGCCTCACCTAGGCCGAGCAGGGCTAAAGTCGAGCCTGCACACCTCAGTGCACCTTCCCTTTCTCTGAGCACGAAGGGACAGGCTGATGTTCTTCCAGCATCAGCTCTGTGGGACCTGCACGTGGCACTGACAGAAGCTTCACTGGATTATTTAGTGTGGGGGTCCAGGATGTCCCTCTGGACCTTTTGTGGGTGCAAAGACCCCCCTGTCAGACCCTTTTGGGACCTCCGAGTGAGGCCAGGGGAATCAGGGGGCTGGACCCTGCCCCAAGGGAAAATCTGCCAACATTGCAGGAAGAATTACAAGTCACAAAAATAAGTAAAGTGTAAATTAGAGTATTAGAATGTAGAATAAGCAGATTTTTGGATTGTTTATGATAAGGGCCATGTGGTCAGCATGGAGGATTTGGGGCGTGGTGTGCCTCTTTCTCCTTCTTCTCTGTGCCATCCATGTTGGATGGTGTGCTGGCAGCCACAGATTGGATGGGGACAAAACTGGACAGTGTAATAAGGTTGTACTGTATTGGAAAGTAATTGTAAATATTGAAGACTTAGTCTAGAGTATAAAAGATAGGTCCTGCCCCTCCCAGGAGAGCATTTGGTCATGGTCACCTTGCTGAGCAGACCTGTGTCAGCCTGGCTGGGACACTTTATAGATAAGATACAATAAATAACCTTGAAACCACAGAAGATCGTCTCGAGCAATCTTTCGCCGGCAGCCTCAGAAAAACCCTGAACCCCAAACCACCTGCATGTCCTTCTGAGGAGGTCTCACGCCTAAAGAGACCCTCAGACTGTGACATTTTGGCATCCCTGGGTGGGCACGAGGGGCTCATGGCTGCTGTAGTTCACAAAGGTGGATACAGAGCCCAGACTCTGAAAACCCAGCTGAAGAAGAGGCACGCCGTGGAGGAGGACTGCAGAGAAGAAACCTTGCCTCACTGCCAGAAAAAGCCAGCTGCCAGATTCGACTCGAAGAGGAGAGGAGCCCGGGAACCCTCACTCCTGTGAACTGCTGGACGGTCTCAGGAACCTCCGAATCGATTTTGAATGCTCTGCTTTTGGGTAAGCAATTTTTCAAGTAAAAATAAAGAGAAGGAAGGAGAACCTGAATCCAGTGAGCAGAGGTAACACCTTGAACCCATATGGTTCACACAGGGTACCTGCTCACTCCAGCAAAGCATCTCCCTGTTCCACAGGTTCATCCCACAGCACCAAGGCCTGGCCTCCCCTTCCAGCAGCTTCTGAGCAAATTCAAGAGCTCAAGTGCAGCTCCTGGCTCAGTGTGGCTGTGACCTGTCTGGGCCCTGACAATCACTCTCCTTCAATTCACAGTTTGCTGTCACAGTCATTCTCTGTGTCTCTCACCGATTCCATCCAGCAACAACTGACTTGAGGGAACAGATATTTAGAACAAAAACCCCTTTTTGGGTGTATATTTAAACAGAAAACTAAACAACAGAACATAGTGTCAGCTTTGCTGAAGAAACATCTCAAGTAAAACCCAGAAACTTCTTTACAGTACTTGTGTTTTCACGAGGAGGTGATGGAGGACAGAAAGCCCCATAACCACCACTGTGCACCAATATTTATTAACTGCGAGTGCAGCCGTGCAGGGCAGGGGGGTCCCAGCTCCACGAGCCCCCCCGACCTGGTCACTATTCACCAGCAACTCATGGGAGCCAACATGGCCTCTCTGCATTCCAGTGTTCTCCCTCTTCACCCCAAGGCTCCAACAACCTCAGTCCAAGCTTTTCCCTCTCCCTTCCAGGCAATCCCCACACCCACCAGAACACTTGGCTCATCTCTTGCAACTGGAGATGTTTTGGTGGGGAACTGAATCAAGGGAAGGGAAAAGTATAACAGGGCAGCTGGGGTTTCTTTCCAAGACATTGCTTCACCAGGTGAGTCCTGACGAGTTTAACATCTCAACAGACTGGGAGCAGCACAGAATTTTAGTGACAGTTACCATCTAGGGAAATACTGTGTCTTGTAGACGGGTATAGAAAGAGTTTGCCTTTTTTAATAAAAGTCTCTGTTTCTCTGCCAGGCTGAGTCTGTGCCTCATCATCACAGCCCTGCTCTTTGGGAACAGGATAGGAAACACAACACTTCAGAAGGAGAGCAAATGGATTTTGTTTAGGTTAATCCTTAACCAACAGGAAAGTAATAGGCAAAATTCACTTTCAGTCGAGCTCTCTGCCAGTATAAACCAGTCTAACGGGGCTGTGGCCTCTGCCGAGTCACACCACATGAGGTACATCAGGACAGGTATAGAGCTGTTTACGTCAGAAATCTCCCTATAAGGTCTACTTTTAATACTGTAAATACATGTCTCTTCTTCACCATAAGCAGGTTTCCAGGTCCTATACTTTTTTTCCCATGTGTAAAAGTGAAAGCTCTGCCTGATTGTTTGCGTGACCTTCCAGCAACAGTAAGAGCCTGATTGCTTTGTTGGGTTTACAGCACAAAGGCACTGTGATCATTCCCTGCCTCGGGCCCCAGCCCGGGGCAGCAGCACTGCCATGTGTTCCAGTCCTGGGGGAGCAGAGCTCTCACCAGCACTGCCCAGACTGGCCACAGCCATCCCAGCACAGCTCTGGCTCCATGGGCACATCACCCACCAGCACACCTGGAGCTGTGACTGCCACTGTTGCAAGCAGCAGGAGGATGACTAACAGCAGGAGTCACAACAACCCTTTAACCTGGGAAATCATGTCCTTTCCAGAGCATTAGCAAGTCCCGCTTGACTCGCTCTGTAATTAATAAACCTTTTAATTCATCAGGTAGTGCATTTCTCCACCCAGGACCAAAAAATATGGAATACTACTGGTTTGAGAAAAGCATCTAAAAAAAGAAATGAATGGAGGGAAGACAGTGAGAGGCGGAAGGTGAGAAGCAACTGGAAAGGATACGAGGATCCTGAGAGCCAGGCATTCGGACGAACATAACTTAAATGGTTCAACTATATATCACTGCAAATAGTTCTGACCAAAAATAATAATTACTTTATATATATATATATATATGTATATATTGCTATGTCATTCAGTTCAGCTAAGAGGTTTGAGGTCCTGCACGAGGTCCTGCAGGCAGCACAGCCCCCAGCTCCGGGCAGGTTAAGGCTTCTGCTTTGCTGCTTTGAAGGGGAAGGGCGCCGAGGCGAAGGGATCCGAGCCAGGCAGCTCCATAGTCCTGGAAGACAGCGGGAGCACGGAGACAGAGCCCGCTATGGCCTGTCTGTTGGTCTGAGACACCACTTTGTAAGCAGCTATGGGCTTGGCCTCGAGGCCCGGCCCATCCTCGGGACTGTAGTGCCGGGAATACTTGGCCAGGGCCTGTGGACGGAAAGGCTGGCTGGCCACGGAGCCCAGCGCAGCGTCCGGGGGCAGCGCGGGGCCGTGGCTCCTCTCGCCGGCCACGTCGCCCTGCTCCGGCAGCGCTGCTTTAGCAGGGACGCTCTCCTGGGCCTCCACGGCTCTGACAGAGCAGGGATGGAGATTGCCTGGCTGAGCAAAGGCAGCAGAAGGATGTGGAGCTCTCACCGAGGCCACGGAGCCGTGAGCTGCTGAATCCAGGCACGGGAACGTCGGCTGTGCTCGGCCATCGCCTCCTTGGCTCAGGAAAACGGGGGGCGTGAATGGCTCCTTGTGGGAAGTCAGCTCCTCCATGCTTTTCTTCTTAGTGAAAGGGGCTCTCAGAAACACATCTGCTTCCTCTGGATGTTGTAGAGCTGCATTGCCCTTACAGATAAAAGGAGCTTTGGTAAAGACATCCACTTCATCGGGCACCTTCCTGGAGCTTCGGAAAGGAGCCGTGGCAAACACATCGGGTTCGTTAAAAACCTCCCCTGTGTGCGACTGGAAGGCCGGGAACAGCGTCTCCCCTGCTCTGGCCTGGGACTGGGCATCTTCTTTGGAGGCCTCGTGCCTGGGCACAGGCTGCAGGAACCCTGGGCACAACTTACACGTCTCCTCCTCCTCTTCCGAATCCATCAGTAAAGGCCTGGAGCCACTGCAATCCAGAATATCTCCCTCATGGTCTGTCCCCTCTCCTTCGCTGCTGTAGAAGGAGCTGTTGCTCGAAGGACCATCTCTGGCCAAGTACTCTGACTCTGAGTTGTGCTGCACTTTCACCTCCAGCATCTCGGGCTGACCCTTGTACAGAGCGAGTCCATCACTGCCAGAATCTCCTTTACAGAGCTCAAGAGCTCCAGCGGGGAACCGGCCCGGATCCCTCTGCAGACCTACAAACACAAGAGAAGAATGTTAGTGCAGCAGCTCCACCTGCTCAGTCAGCAGTCACAATGAGAGGTACGTTACACGAGAATGTCACGCTGCTCAGATGGAAACCATCACCATGCATGGGAAATGGGCAGGACAGGGAGGGCAAACCAATGAAAAAATAATGCCAGGGAAGGTGTTTGCAGCACGGCCCAGGGACAGCGCAGATACACTGCTCAGAGGATGGGAGATGTCTGACACACGCATGGGCACACACAGCACCCTCAGCACCATCCCAGCAGCTTTCTCTCCCACCCACCCATGACAACAATTGCCACCAGTGCAGGGGCTTTCCCTTCCCAACGCTGCCCGAGGGAAGCTCCAGCAGACAGAGTTCTGTCACTCCATCCTGCACTGCTGTTCTCCAAGCACATCTATTGCTTGGTGTAGTCTCTCTTCCTGTGGGCCAGCCCACAGACATGTGTGGGGTGCCCCAAAACCTGCTAAAATAACAGGCCCTTTTCAAGTACTGAAGGTCAGCCTACAGCTTTTAGTGAATCCTAAGTAGCAGCTATTTTAGTAGCAGCCATTCTTTTTAACCACTGCCAGACAAATGGTTTTTAAGCACTTCATACCATGACTTCAAATCAAGGATCAAAGCCCCAGTGACCTGGCTTGTTTCTGCATTAGCATAACAACCAGTGCGGGGAGAGGCTGTCCTGCCCTTCTCCAGCTCCAAGAGCCCACCAGGAGGCTGGGTTTGCCTTAGGACTCACACAGACAAAACAGAAGATCTCTTACCTTCACAGAACTACTGGCAGGTTAGAAGTGTGTCATTGGATTCGTTAGCAAGAGGATAGGAGAAAATCACATGAAAACTAAAACAGTAGGAATTGCAGCAAGAAGGAGGAGGGTGAGGAGGCTGGCTGGTACCCAGGGTCAGCAAGGCACCAACCAACACAGCCTGCAGTGACAGAACCTCACCCAGGGAAAATCCTGCCCAGGGTAATTGTTCATGTTTACACACCCATCACAGCCCTCAGGCACTGCTTCTCCATCACACCCACTGATACACAAATTATCCCCTTCTCCATCACTGCTCACAAGTAAAGACACAGCAGCCGTTCATTAGGCATCAAAACCAGTATTTATTGGGAAGCTCTTCACCTGGGTACATCACACTGCTAAATAAAGACAGTGTAGATATGCCAACATTTGACCAGTTACTCCAAAAAAATCCCCTGTTCCTCCTGCAGCCCGTGTTTTCCCTCTGGTGCCACTCTGGGACTGCAGGAGCAGCAGGGCTCTGGTGGAGCTCCCTGCCAGGAGGTGGCTCCCACACGGGCCCGGGGTCACTGTGACATTCTGAGATACAGGCTGAGCCAGAGCACGACCAGCTGCCACATCAGGCAAACACCTCCGGATCCCCCAGTCCACACTGATCCAGGAAAAAGGCATTCAGCATGGACAGCATGGTCATGCAGACCAAGGGCCCACTCTGCACAAAACCAGCACATTTGGGTGGAATTTTCTTTCTAACTTTGACGTGCATTAGCAAGTGCCTGTGCCCACACAAGCCATGACATCTGGGACAGAGTAAAGAGGGAGAACAGGATCTAAACCCCATCTGCTTAGCAGCATGCAGCTCTGAATGTGGGGACATAAGAAACAGAATGCCCTGTTCTGGGAAAAATTACTTTTTCTGATGTTCTCTCTGCCCATTCACATGAGAAGGGCATCAAATGCTCAACAGCAGTTTTCTCCCTTGCCAAGGCCAGGACAGGAGTAATGAGTTACTCTGGAGACAGAATCTAAGTGATGCTTCAGCAGGAGCTGCTTTCAGTCAGAGCTGCTGAGTGACACTGCCAGGGAAGGGCCACAGTGACCTGAACACAACAAAGCCAGACACAGGGATGGTCCCTGGGAGTCTGGGGACTCACTGACAAGGCAGGAGCACCACCTACACTGCCAGGGAGTGTTTGTCCAACACTGAACCAGAGAGACCTGGCACTTCCAGACCCTTCCCACAGTAACTGCTCTCAGCAGCTTTTCTTTACAACGTTCCTTGGTCCCAGAAGGAGCTACAGCAGCATCATTACAACAAAGAAGAAAACATCATACCAGCATTTTACCTTAGTTAACCTGGTTACCTGGTTGTGTGACTCAGACATCTCTCTCCAGCTGTGAGTATCACATTAAAAAAGGGTTTGGGCTACACTGAAACACCCATCAAACCAAAACCCTGTGTGAAGGTCAGGGAAGAGAGAATGAGACAAGGCCAGTGTCCCACAAGCAGCTGTAACTACAGTCCTTGCAAACCAGCACTGCAGAAGTGTCCCTGACTTACAGGACCACAGGGAATTTCAGTTTGCCAGTGCTGCTGGATGCTTTGGCAGGTCTGAGATCAGAGACCAGCCCTGGGAAAAGGCCTGGATGCAATTACAGAAAAGGGGTCACTCCACGAGCTGGTGGCACCAGGAGGGTGAAGGACAAATCTCACTGAACTGAGGCAGTGCCTTTGGGTCTGGAGCCCTGGCCCATCTCTGTGGGGCCTCAGACCTGTTCATGGGGGCCTGACAGAACCAGGCAGGTGATTTGTTTGGATTGACACAACAAAGCCCCTCTGCAGAGATGCCCCTTTTGCAGAGGGAGCATTTCCCAACATCTGCCTCTCCTGAGACAGGCAGCTCCTGTTTGTCCCCTCCTCCTCCAGACTCCCAGATCTGTGTGTTACTCCCTGGGGAAGCATCCCTCAGGTTTTCAGTGAGTGCTCAGGTTTAAGAAATGCCCACTGCAAACAGCCATGAGCTTTACAGCAGAAATCTTTACAGAAGCTGGAGCTTGGAGATGAGAATTCTCCCTACCCCTGCACAATACCAGTGTGTAGTATTTGATTCCAGGGTCAGATATACATACTAATAAAGATTCCAAACTATATTCAGGCTCTTTTTCAAGAGGGAGAACCTCAAAAAACCCCTCCCATCACTCAGTACCCCAAGGAACACACTCTGCAGGTATTCAGACAGCAACCTGAAAGAGCTTTATCCCAGTGATAGCCCTGGCACCTGGAGCTTCCCCAGCTTCCAAGGAAAACAGTGCCCTGAAGTGGTAGAGTACTGAAATAACCAAGAGGAAAACTAGGAAATATTTACTCCCTAAAAAAGCAGTCACCATAATGGTGAGGATCTCACTTCTGGAGCACAACCCAAAAAAAAAGGTAAGGGGAGAGAGAGAAATTCCTGGAGTCTGAAGCTACTTTCACCAGGAAACTCTCCTGATTTCATCAAGCCTAAGCCAGGCAGGACTCAACATCCAGGAACAGGCAGCTAAAGATCAGCACAGTTACCAGTGTGCAGAATTACTGGTTTGGAATTTTAAAGACTTATCACTCCCTTATTCTTGCACTGTGGAGATTTTCCTTGTACTCCAATTCCTAGAAATGAACTATTTCAATTCCTAGAAGCAATCTCATTAAACAGCAATACAGAACAACCCCCACACAGCACTTCCAGCAAGGAGGTACCACAGCACAGCACCAAAGGTCAGTGACACCTGTGGCACTGGACAATTTGCAGAATTAAGTGTTGCTACTCAAAGCCAGTCACAGTGGGAGACCTGGAGGCAGATCCAGAGCCAGAGAATAAGGAATTTAATGCTGTAGTTCTGGCACACTTGAACAGCCATCTGCACCAGGCAGGAGTTAAGCACACCAACTCACATCCCACATTCCAGCAGCTCACACAGACAGCAGCCTGACCTCTGCACACCAAGAGCATCCTCTGGCTCCCCCTCAGCTGTGCTGTGCCCCAGGCAGAGGGTACAGAGTCCTGTTCAAGGTACAGGCAGGGACCCTCACAGAAAAACACAACGGCAGCTCCACGGGAGCAGCAGTCCCCCAGCAGAGATGTCCCCAGAACCAGCCCAGTCCCCCAGCAGAGATGTCCCCAGAACCAGCCCAGTCCCCCAGCAGGGATGTCCCCAAAACCAGCCCAGTCCCCCAGCAGAGATGTCCCCAAAACCAGCCCAGTCCCCCAGCAGAGATGTCCCCAGAACCAGCCCAGTCCCCCAGCAGAGATGTCCCCAAAACCAGCCCAGTCCCCCAGCAGAGATGTCCCCAGAACCAGCCCAGTCCCATTGTGCTCTGCCAGCACAATGGCACAGCCATCACAGCACAAGGGCACTGCCACCACAGGGCACTGCCAGCACACCATGAGGGCACTGCTCACAGCAGAGCAGAACAGCCCTGCTGGGGCTCCAGGGACACCTCCTGACCCCACAGCCCTTCAGAAGGACAGGGACACCTCCCCTGGCTCCAACCAAGCTCCAACACGGATTCTTAGCTCCTCAGGGGAATGCCAGGCACCAAATCTGTCCCAGGGGACCCGGGATGAAGTTCACTTTGTGCCCTCAGAGCAGCAGCTTTCACATAAACTCCTCAGTTCTGAGCAGCACCAGCACTAACCCAGAGCCCATAGAACCCTCACAGTTTCTGGAGAGTTTAAAATGAATCCCCAATCTCCACTCATCTCTCATTTCCATTCACTCTGCAAACACATGCTGAATATTTTCTGATAAAGGAGGTCTGAGAACAGACATCTCTAAAATACCACATTTCCACCCATACCCATGAACAGCTACTTGAAAAAGCAATAAAATAAACATTCACATCTGCTTATTTAATAGCATTATTAACAACCCAGTGCATTTGTCATTTTTTCCAGAACCCTTGAACAAGTGCCATTAGATTTAAAATCTTAAACATTCTTTAAAAGTACTTTAATTCACAGAAATCTTTGTTTCTAATATACAGTAGATGGTTACTTTTTAAAATCCATTCTCTTTTCATATAATCTCAGTATCTGACTATACAATAACTTTCTATCTATAGTGTCTTCGTGTTTTCCAGTCCAGCTTGCCTGTGCTTTAGGAATATAAAACAAAAAAATAATAAAGTTCTATCCACAATTTTACTAAGGTCATTTCCATAGTTCTCATGTAAAGCTTCTCTTGGAAAGTGCAGTATACACATGTAATGATACAACACACTTAAGCAATACTTTTATTAATAAGTGTAGGTTTTAAAAGAAGAGTAATGTAGAGACACAACTGATGGGAGTTCTATGTACAGAATTTGTTAAACTAAGTGTTGGGGTGAGGAGAAGATGGAGGAGGAAAGGAGGAGTCACAAACTTGGGGTTCTTCCCTTCTCAGCGAGGTCAGCACAGACACATTCAGTCGCTCGCACTTTCGCACGTGGGAACTGCACTGTTACTAATACAGCTACAAACACAAACACAGGGAGCAGGAAGCTGGGGAGAATTCCACTACAGAGGAAGAGTCCTTCTGCTCAGAGAGGGCTTTCAAATACGAGATAGAAATTCCAGACTCCATGGTAAGCCAAGGGAAACGAGTTGAGCGTATCCAGCTATTGACAAACCAAGCGTGTGGAGGGGGAAGGACAGGGAGAACCCACCGAGCTGTAGCAGCACTGATTTCAAACCACCTGAACCGAGTGCATGCGTGTTCACAGAGACTGGGGTGCAGAGAGGCCCACAGGAATCTTTGTCTACTGAAACAAGGGCTCCATACTGAACTGGGGTGCACTATAGCAGTTACAAGAGAAAATGGAGAACCCAGAACAGATACCAGATGCTTGACTAAACCAGGATTAAAAATAGACAAACAGCCATAGGACAATTTGTTTCATACACAATTTACAGTAGGTTGAGGGGATTTTCCTTTTTTTCCAGTCAAACACAGAAAAGAACTCACAGAAAATACATCTGTTGCTGCCACCCTTTTCACCCACAAAAAGGCCAGTGAAACACTAGTCACAGCCATACTCACATGGATTTGGTTCAAAACCTTGTTATGCTTGACTTACGATCATTTCTGCAGCCTTAACAATCTGGTCATTTCCTTTCTCCTTTTCTCTTTTTTCCCTTTTCTCTGGTTTTCCCTCCCCCAGGAAGCAGTTTGTTCCCAGCAGTATTGTTAAACAGCAAACCATGAGCTGGGGGCAGCTGGGAAACTCTTCACATGCACCATCACCAGAGTGTGGCTG
Source organism: Muscicapa striata striata (assembly GCA_030060385.1). Classification (NCBI taxonomy): domain Eukaryota; kingdom Metazoa; phylum Chordata; class Aves; order Passeriformes; family Muscicapidae; genus Muscicapa; species Muscicapa striata. Next base: position 2,129,748 of record JAREIS010000254.1, read on the forward strand.
GATTGCTCCAGAGGAACTGCGGGCTTCCTCCTCCTCTGAAGCAATTCAGAGCCAGCAGCTGTCCTACTCCATGTCCCACAGCTGAGGGATGTCCCTGCCACTGTCACCTGGCCCCTGCTCCTGCCCAACCGTGGGGAAACGGGAACAGAACCAAAACCACACCCAGGGCAGGGTCACAGAGCAGCCAGAGCTCCCTGAGCAGGGCCAGGGGACAGTGCAGAGGGAACCCCACAGGGCTTTACCAGCTTTAGAGAGAACAGCTACCTGGAGAACTAAGCCAGAATCCTCCCAGAGCATGGGAAGACAGGGAGAGAGGTGGGTGACTGTCCCCTGTTGGCAGATTTTTCTCTTAATTAAAGGAGAAAAAAATAAAATTAAATTAAAAAAGCAAAGCCCCAAAGAAGCACAACGGAAGGAAACTCTTCTGGCAATGAAACCGGAGGTTTGGGTACGTTACAGAAACTGCGTCTGCTACTGTGTCACTGCTACAGGTCTATGAGCTGATCCACCAGCAGCAAAGACCTGGCTATGTTGGGAAGACTGGACTCAGAGCTTCCACTGTTGTTTCTAGAATGCCCACCTGAAAGTGTGAGAGATAGGAATTCAGTATTGAACAGGACACACACACACACGACAGTTTCAGAAGTTCAAGATTAAGAAAGAAGGAAAAAAGTCAAAGCAAAACAGAAAACTTGCTCAAACTCTTCTCATTATTTGTATCATGATAGCAAAGAATCCCCTGCTCACTCTTCTACCCTCCCCCAAACCAAACCAGCACAGCAGCCAACAAACCCCTACAAACTCATTCTTTCCACAAAGTTTATCCAGAACCCTATCCTTACTAAGGGATCTCCAAAACAATTCAAGGACTCCCATAGCCCACAGAAAGGACAGGTCAAAGTTTTATATGTTGAAATCTAGTTTCAGTTTTAGGAGCATCTTTGGGTGCTTTGAGCTGCTTCCAGGAGAACTGGGCTATGGTGGGACCTTCTGCAACTGGGACTACAGGAGAGAACCACAGAATGGTTTGGGTTGGAAAGGACCTTAAAGGCCATCTGGTTCCAACCCTCCAGGATCTCCCCTGCACTCAAGGCATCTATCTTGGCCCAGCCTTGGGACAAGTCTCTGACTTCAAGCAGGAGCAGAGTTTGTAATGTCTGAACTGTTTCTAATGAATGTCATCCTCTGAAAGCCAAGATTAGTGCAGAGCAGGGGTTCAGCACGTTCCAGCTGCAACCAAAAATGGGAGGTAGGGAAGCCAAAAGGTCCCGAGACGAGACCAAAAAAAAAAAAAAAAAAAAAAAAAAAAAAAAAAAAAAAAAAAAAAAGCCTTTAAAAAAACACACAAAAAAGTCCCTTTGTCTTTAAACCTCCACAACTATGTCAAAGGCTGTCATCAAAAAATCCTCTCAGTGGGGTGACTGCAGAGAGGGGACTCAGTTCACTGATCCTTCACTGGCCAGGAGTGAAATGCCTGCTGCTGTCCCCAAAGAGCTGAAACCACAGCACAGCTGGTGCTGCTAAGCCATCAGTGCTGCTGCTTCCTCACACCCCCTGGGGGCTGAGACTGCTGGCAAAGATCTCCTTAAGGGCCTCTAGTGCCAGAGTGGTGAAAGTGAGCAGCTGTCCAGTCACTGCCCTGCAGACTCTGCCTGCCCAGAGCTCCTCGCAGGATGTGGGGACCTGGACCAGACTTCTCACACTCAGCTCCCACCTTGGGAAGACACCAACCAGAAGTGAAAAAACCTCAGCTCCAGCAAGAGTTTTGGGCTCTAAAGGATTATCCTAATTCCCATTCTCTCTTGTGCCTCATGCCAAGCTCACTTAGAAGACCAAAGGCTTGGGCAGTAAGAAGGTGGAAGGACACAGCTCTCTCTGCATTCAGCCACTGAGGGGTCTGTGCCCTCCTGACTGCCTGGCAGGAATCACCCCATGGGAACTCAAACACTGCATGTCTGGTTTTAGACATGGAAATCTCCCAAGCAGAGAATCTACAGAAATTTCAAGGCCAAGGTATCTCACTAAATACCACGCTGATGGTATTTCACAGCTCAGGATTTGAACTAGTCACATGTGCTGCAGCAACACTGCCCCAAAACTAATTTATATATTCACTGTTTGTCTTTTTTCCTTCCCTTTTTCAGTCCCACATCCTGGCTTACCTTGTGAATTTTTGGATATCAACACTGGAATTGGGTCAAACTCATCTTCTGTCACTTTTTCAGAGCCCTCAGGAGCATCAAAGCCTGATATCAGGTTAGTATCTTCTGCAGCATAGAAGAGAAATAAGGGTAAAGAAGCAAAGACAGCAGAGAGGCTGGTTAGAATTGCCAGGAAGTGTTAGAACATCTTAATGTTTTCAGAGACAGCGTTTAGAAACAGGAGTTTTATTTAAAAGGTGAAATAAAGTTGGTAAGTCTGGGCAGGAAAGAAGAGAGGCAATGAAATACAGAAGTGGAGGGGATAAAACCAAACCAAGCAAGCCAAGTCACAAGACCCAGAACAAAACCTGACCAGTCTGAAGGCTCAGCTGGACAGCTGGAAGCCGTGGCAGAGGCCTGGGGTAAGCTCCCAAGGACTGAAGGTGTTCTTTGTCATGAGCATGGTGTGAGAGCTCAGTCTGGCTCTCTGGCTCCCAGCTCTCATGCACAGGGAGAGGAAAAGGGCTGGGGAAAAAAAAACCACAGAAGACATTCCAGTCATCTATGAGAGACAAAACCCTGAGCTTTCACCCACAGCAATAAAACAAGAAGGGAAACATGAAGTCAGATTTCCAAGGAGTTTATCTGCCTGGAGAGTGCCCAGATGCTGTGAGAGATTTTCTAGAGGCCCCTAGGGCAGTTCTGGGAGATAATTCCATGGATTTCAAACCACGTCAGCTGCAGTACAACCCTTGGTGGGAGGCACTTTCAACCACCTCCAGAGATGAGGTGACTTAACCATCTCATCAGGCAATTATGTATCTCCAGAGCCTCTCACACTCCCTGGGCATCACTACTTGTTCCTTTAGACACTTCAAATACCCTCCCAAATCTGCTCCTGAACTCCTGGATGAAGGATTTCTGAAAGCCCAGCAAGGACACATCAACCTGACAGTTTCCGTGAACAGGAACATTCCTGTCTGACTCCTGTTGGAAATGAGAGATTTCTACCTAAAGCTGACCAAGATTTACCAGGTCTGGGGAGAGATGAGGCCAGAAAACACTCATGGTACTACTCTGGGCTCTGGAGGATCAGACCCAGGGAAAACAACCTCCAAATGTTTTAGGAGAGCAGTGCAAAGTGTACACAAGACAAAACACACCGAGGTTCATCTGAACAGGAATGGTCACCATGACCCCTCTGTCCCCACAGTTGTTTATCTGTGCCTCTTCCCAATACCTGGGAGCTCCTGCAAGGATTCCACTTCCATGGCACACAGCTCCAGAAGCACAGCCCAGCTGTGGAGGAGAGGGACAGGCTGGCCAATGTCCCCACCTGGGCACAGCCCCTCCAGAGCCCTGTAACTCAGCTCAGTGACTTGTGCCACCCCAAACAGAAACCTCCTCCCCCTCTCACACACAGAGCTTGGTGCTGAACTCAGCAAATGCAGACTCAGGGACCCTGAAGGCTCAGCACCAGCTCCAGGGCCAGCAAAGGGCCCAGTGACAGACAGGGAAAGGCTGCAGTGGCAAGGCTGAAGGATCAGCCTGCTCAGAGCCCAGATCCCACTGATAAAGGATCAGAGCAGGGCTGCTTTTCCATGATCCCACTGATAAAGGATCAGAACTTGGCTGCTTTTCCAGCCCTCCTGGTCCCACTGGTGCCAGGAGCACTGCAGCTCCACAGGCTGATGACACCCAGGGACAGCAGCACCTGTCCCAGGAGTGTTTTACATCATCACCAGCACCAGGACTGGATAAACTCAGCAAAAAATAAAGAGTGAGGCTATGTTCAGTTAATAACCACACCCAGAGATACAAATTACAGTTTCAAAACAAGCCATCAATGAGTTTTGAAATTTTAATACCTTGCCCCTACCCGCCATGAAGTCTCACTTTCCTCATCACACCTGAGCCTTTCCCATCCCAGGGAAACAGCAGGACAGCCCTGGGAGAGCCATGCAGGAAATTCTTTTTCTCATTAAGCCATGCCAGCACATCAGGGCTTTGCTGTGTCCCAGGATGGAGCAGTAACTGCTCCACACACGTTTCAGTGCAAAGCAAAGTGGCACAGGAGTGTATTATAGCACTGAGCAATTAGAACAACTGCTTGTTTAACCCAAAAGCTCTATGGAAAGCACAAACTCATTCTGAACTGCCATAATGTATAAAATTTGATTACAGACTGTGTTTGCAGCAATTCCTCTGAGGCCAGAGCATTTCTGTTGCTACAGGGATACTCACCAAGTGAGCAAAGCACACCCCAGCTCTGGGGGGCACCCAGGAATGAGCACTGCTGCTCTGAGCCTCTCTTTCAAAGCAATAAATAGCCCAGAAGTCCTGGCCTTCCCTCTCAGGTTCTTGTTCATATTTGTTGTGACACTACAGCTGGCCTTAAGAGCTTCTCCTGATAAGGACAACATTGTCTAGGGCTGGAAGAGCTCATCCACCTGGGATTCTCGCTTCAGTAAACAAAAAAAAAAATCCTTTAGTTCCAAAAACTTGTGATAGATGATTATCAGGCTCCCTTCAGGAATTAATAGTGCAGAAAAAACACAATTCTCAAATCCCACGTGGAAAAAGCAGACCCAGAAGGCATTCACTGAGGAAGGGCTGCACACAGAGCCCACCCTTCCTGCCTGCTGGGTCCTCTCTCCATGAAAAACAACCATTTTTGATAAACTCTGTCTTTATAGTCAAGCTGAATACTTGATTTTTTTTCCCCCCCTCTTAGTACTTCAGTGCACATTCCGAGTTTGAGCAGCTTGGGAAGAAAACAAAGCAGTGGCTTGGGGACAATAAAACACCAGAACAGGTCAGAGCATCTGTTTCTGTAAAGCAGGAGCAGCTTCATGTCAGCTCCAGGCCAGGGGCAGGAGGGCCAGGTTACCTTTGTGAGGCTGAGCTGCGAAAGCTACAGGAGCAAACTCATCCAGGAGGTCAGCAGCAGGGTTAGAGAGCAGAGAACAGTCAAGCAGAGAGTCTTCCCCAGTGAGAGAGTCTGGATCCAGGTGGGCATCGCAGGGTGGCATTGAACAGGACACAAAGAGTGTTAAGCTCAGGTTCCCACACTCCCCTTCACCCACACACAGGGCATGAGCACAGCTTTGGTGCAAAGCCACAACAAACACTGCCATTTCTTCTGCTGGGAGGGATTCCACTGCTCTCAGTGAGGGCAGAGTCCCAGCACCTCCAGCTGGGGTTTCTGTCTCTCTGAAGCTGAATAGACACAGGAATCCCACAGAGCCAGGTTAAAGTGGGAGCTCTACAGAGAGAGGAGCTTCAAACCCAGGGCACTCTCACCAGATACCTCTGAGAAGAGCTCAAGCCCATCTGCTGTGGGAAGTGGCCAAACCAAGGCTGCACAATGAGAAAGGGTCAGGAGTGGCTTCTTGCCCCCCTGGACAAATCAGTGACTGCTCCTGAGTTCTAAACCATTCCATGGGAGCAATGCATGAGCACCTACAGGTCTGTGATGGTGGGCTCAAGGAACACTGTACCACAGAACCACAGAATCTCCTGAGTGGGAAGGGACCCACAGGGACCAGAGCTCCTGGCCCTGCACAGACACCCCAAAATCCCACCCTGTGCATCCCTGGGAGTGGTGTCCAAAGGCTCCTGGAGCTCTGGCAGCCTCGGGGCTGTGTCCATTGCCTGGAGAGCCTGGGCAGTGCCAGCACCACTGGGCTAAGAACCTTCTCCATTCCTCCCAAGGAGATGAGGAACCACAGAGCACTCCCTGAGCCAGGCCCCCAGGCAGGCCCAGGTGCCAGCAGTGGAAGAGCCCCCCTGTGGAAGCAGCCAGAGCTCCCTGGCCCTCAGAGCCCCCAGCCCTCCTGCCTCACCAACCTGTTCTGTTGGAGGCCAGCGACTCGCTCTGGGACACGAGGCGCTGGGGCACAGGCGCCTCCAGCCCCGGGATCAGGCTCTCCACAGCCACGTCAGCTTTTCCTTCCCACGGGGGCACGGCAGCACAGGAGAGGCCAGAGGTTAGTTTGCAAGGAAAGCAGAAGAAGGAACTGAGGCAGGAGTTGTCTGAATCCTTTACTGACCCTTTAGTATGCGTCAGCTCAAGGGTTTGTTTGTTTTGAACCCTGGCTTCAACATTTATTTGTTTTTATTTATTTGAATTTGTACAAGCCCAATTTGAACACCCAGAGAGAGGAACAGCAGGTTACTAACACCTGCCCTGCAGCTCAACAGGAAGAAAATACCCACAAGAGCCTTGTCCAGCAAAAGGAAAACAGTGACCATTGGAATCCTCTCGCATTCAGGGTAACTGATCATTAAAATTCAGACAACTGCCAGAAAGTGCCAAAGTAGAAGTTTTAGTATTACAGGGAGTCACGTCCTAGCTTTCTATCAGAGCCAGAGGTTACACTCAGCTGGTCACAGGAGCCCAGCTGGGACCCCAACCCACAGAAGCAGCTGATGGGAACAGCCTGCAATCACTGTCTTCAGTGCACCTGGCAACTGATAGAAACACAATTCTGCAGCACTCCAACATCCTGACCCTGCCTGGAGCCTGCTGCATCCAGGCTCACAGCAGCCTAGCATGTTTATTCCCAGCACTCCCCAGGTCCAGGGAATGCTGTCCTTCCTCATCCTGATGAGGGTCCATGGAGACAGACTGGCTTGGTGCCTGGGCCATGGTTAAACACAAAATCTTGACCAGAAATAAAGGTATTTTTGCCACCTTCTTCTTCAATCAGCAATTAACTTTTCTTCTACCAAGGGAACACCCAAAGCACAGCTGTGCCACATCTCTGCCAGATCAGTGCAGACACCAAATCCTCACTGCTCAGCGCCCATCTCACAGAAAAAAGGCAGATCTGTCTCAGCATGATCCATTCCTTCCCTCCCACTGTCTGCCCAGCAGCAGGGGCTGTTGTGGGAGCCAGGGGTGCACAGGGTGACATGCAGGGCAGGACAGCAGTGGGACAGGAGGGGACAGGGCTGGGGCTTTACCATTGCCAGCGTCTGACGTGCTGCCGAAGGGGTCAGCCAGAGGCAGCAGCTCGGGCAGCAGGAGCGCAGGCTCGGGAGATTTGAGTCCCTCAATCAGTTTTTCTGGGCAAGCAGGAAGAGGAGGAAGGGAGGCAACAGAGAGAAAAAGCAAAAGAAAGAAAAAGACAACATTAACGAGGTGCTCCCTGTGTGAGGCCTAGAGGAGCATCTGCAGCACGGGCTGTGCAAATGGCTCAGCACAGAACCCCAGGGGGCCTGGGCTGCACAGGGCCCTGCAAAGCTCATCCAACCCCTGCCACGGGCAGGGACACCTTCCACAAGCCCCATCCAACCTGGCCTTGGACACTTCGAGTTACAGACTGGTGTTATTATTTATTATTCAAAGAAACCCTCTCACAACTGCACAAAAGCACAGGAATCCTGCTGTATAAGGCTTGCCACACTGAGAACACCAAAGAAAAGCTTAAGTTACACTGCTACATATGTGGGAATAATATCCATCCTTTTCTGTTGCCCACTATAAGTAATAAAATAGTCTGATGGCTTTGGAACTGCTTATTCAAAGCAGGACAAGTTCTACTCCCCATGACAAAGCTAACAACTGAAGCAACCAGGAGGGGAAGGAAACCTGCTCAGACTTTGCATCTGCAGCCAGAGATTCTGTTGCCACGCTGCTTTTATTGCTAGCTGCACACCCCTTCAGCCATAAATACGTTTTAAGAAACACCACAGTTAGGAAAAAATACCAATCAAGAGATGAGGGAGGCAAAGGGGCTTTGGGTTAGAGCAGGCTATTAGAAACAAGAACTCCTGAGAACTTGCAAGCTAAAAGGGAGCAGAGGGCACAGCTGTGTGCCAAGGTGAGGACACTGAGGCACATGCCCAAGGCAGGAGGGGCAGCAGCACTGCACACACAGGGCTGGTACTCACTGCAGGGCTGCCCTGGGACAGCACACACTGCTCAAGAGAGCACACAGCAGAGTCCTTTCCTTCGGGGGGCAGCTGGGAAAGAGAGACACGGCTGTGAAATCCTGCCAGGCCAGCAGGGAAGGGAGGGAACTCACCAGCACGGGCACAGGTTTGTCACTGGGGAGGGTTTCTGCCTACTGACTCAAGTGCTAGCAGCTTAAAGGAGGCCCTGCATGGTGTTCAGCAGAGTCCTTGGACTAGCCCAGGGGAGGCAGTGCACTCCCATTCTGCTGATGGTGACATGGGATTGGTTCTTACACAGCAACGGCAGAAGGAGAAGGGGAATAAAGGTGAATAAAGGTGAATGGAATGCTTCCAATGCACAGGGCTTTGCAAACACCATGGAGGCTAACAGCACAACACTTAACAGTGGCTCCTTAAAAGATCAAAATCAAGCAGTTTTAGTTTCATGTTCAAGATCTCAAGTATCTGTAAAATAATAAATTCTCCCCCCTGTGATCAAACTCAAAGCCCAGACAGAAGAACACTGGATGCTCTTTACACTAATTTAGTTGGGATCCTCATGGTCTGCTGGCTCTGCTGCTTTAAATCATCACACCACCACCTTGTCCTCTCAGTAAATACAGTAATAAATCCATCAAGTTCCTACAGGAGCAGTTGCCCTTTTGGATTTTCCCAACTCAATATAAACTCAGATCATTAGTGCACACCCACAGTTGCTGTGTATGCCTAATTGTGCATGTGCAATTACTTTATCTCAATGTGTCATCTTGGTACAAATAAATTCTCAGCAGAAATACAGTTGTTTATTCCAGTTATTATAAACACCCAGGCATAGCTGGGCACCCAGTTATCTTTTCAGAATTTATGGGCCAGGAGTAGAGTTGTGGTGATTAAAAACATCTCATCAAATATTTTGTTCTCAAAAAAATAAAATACTCTCCTACATCAGTCAGAGTGACCCCACAGACAGAGTTCCCCCGACCAACACCCCAGGATTAGTCAGTGGTGAAGCCTGAAATAAGCTCATTAAGAACAACTTGGCTCATTTTCCTGCACATACACAAGGAAATATGTTTTCAGCATGAATATTTAATTCTCCCTTACTTTAACAGATGTTTTCCCATATTTTTACATCCCTCTTGCCAGATCCTCTTGCTAGTTACAATTCCACTGAGAACTGCAGCCATTACACAGGGGAGGAGGAGGGACACCCTGAACACCACCCACTGATACCTGACTGCATCTGTCCTGCAAGGGGGGAGAGGCCAAGTCTCTGAGCAGCACCCAGGTGATGCCACCTGCACCCCAGGTGCCAAGGGGAGGAGGTGTGTGGCTAAGCAGAAAAAGCAGCTGAGCTTTAGCCAGGCCCTCAGCTGCTGCAGGGTTAGAGGGCAGAGCCCCCAGCACTGGCTCTGCAGGACAAACACCCAATAAAACCTCACCCATGTACTGAAACCCTCCCTGAACAACACTGCCCTCAGGGTGCAGGCTCACACTTCCACTGCTGAAAGGGCCATCCCTCCTCACAGCTGATAAAGGCAGAGGTAAAATGTGCAGTCAGCTGCCTTCTGTGAGTTGTTTTCAAGGTAGAGCTGGGCAGGTGAGCTCCTGGCAGTGTTCACACAGGGAACAGACTCCAAGTTTTGCTTCTATTCTCAAACCACATTTATGGGTAAAATCCCTTTTGGACCAAACAACATCTCTTCTGCTCTTTGAGCATACACCAGAAGGAAGCAAATTCCACAGAATTATGGATAAAAGGTTTATTTTTTTCCTGACTTGTTCAACTCTCCATGGAGAGATGCCACCTCCACAGTACATTTTGAAGGTTGGGTCCTCCAAACCACCAGTGACCCAGAGCCTGGGCTAAGGACAAGGGTGGGAGCTGCAGTTGTGCTCTGGGGCTCACTGACATGGGACCTGCCACACCAGAGGGCTGAGAGAGGCTCCAAGATTAAAACATTCCCATATTCCAAATCCCACCGATTTGCAAATAAGCTCCTCAGCACTTACATAATCTTGTGCTAAAAAGTGTTGGCTGCTGCAGTCAGAAATGTGCACAGAGAAAGCTTAGAAGCAGCACTGCAAAGTAAATGAAATAGCACCAACTGCACTGGAAAATCTTGCCAAATCAGAAAAGGTCACATGTAACTTGTGCTTCACAAGATGCTCAGATTTGCAACAGACTTTGGAAGCCAAAGAAACACTGACTCTTACAGGGAAGAAAGATTTAACAATAACAAAACCTACAATTTCAATGTCGGAGACAATTTGAAAACAGCTTAAGTCTGAACAGGTAATTGATTACCTGGGGATTATTTCTCATAGAATCTTGGAATGGTTTAGGTTGGAAGGGATCTTTAAGCCTATCTCATTCCACCCCCTGCCATGGGCAGGGACACCTTCCACCATCCCAGGATACTCCAAGCCCCAATGTCCAACCTGGCCTTGGACACTGCCAGGGACCCAGGGGCAGCCATGGCTGCTCTGGGCACGCTGTGCCAGGGCCTGCCCACCCTCCCAGGGAACAATTCCTGCCCAGTATCCCATCTCACCCTGCCCTCTGGCAATGGAAAGCCATTCCCTGCATCCTGTCCCTCCAGGCCCCTGTCCCCAGCTCTCCTGGAGCCCCTTTAGGCCCAGGAAGGGGCTCTGAGGTCTCCCTTAGAGCCTCCTCTGCTCCAGACTGAACAATTCCAACTCTCTCAGCTCTCCCTCCTAGGAGAGGTGCTCCAGCCCTCCAATCACTTTTGGCTTTGAATGCTGAGCCTCTCAAGACACCAACATTTTTGGCATTAGGAACAATGAGATAACCCCAGGGTCTGCCATGAAAACCATCCCCACTGCCAGTGAGACCAGCAGAGCCTGGCAGTGACCAGGATTTCAGGTGTGCCTACAAACAGAACCAGAAGATTAAAAAACAAAACAAAGCCCAAGGCTCTGCCCTCCCTCCATCCCCTCAGCTCTGGTTACCTGGGGTGTCAGATAACGGGAGAGGAATGAAAGGATCAGGCACAGTCAGAAGAGGAGGGCTAGAGTCCAAACTCAGAATGTCTTTCGTTTTTTCAGCTGGCAGAGAACAGGAAAGGAAAAGAAAAGGTAGAGTGAACAGAGAAGAGGAAAGGAGAAAGCACAGAGCAAAACTCAAGCACAGGCACAGCCCCAGCTTTGGCCTGACACAACCACACACAGGCATGCTCTGACCAAGTGTACTACTCAAAAGAATAAAAAACCAAACAAAACTACTGTTACCACTTGCTTCTCCAACATAAGTTAACCCACAGATCTCAGAACATTCCCTGACAGGGAAGAACTTCCTTGGGGCTCAGCCTTAAGGGGCTCAGTTTCTTCCCTCACCACAAGCCCCACCTCTGCTCCACAGAGTGTCCTGTCTCTGCCACCCAGCTTCGACAAGGGAATGCACTCTCCATGCATTCTCTCCTCTCCTGAGGTACCAGCCCTATTGCCTGCAGCTCTCAGTGCCCAGTCTGTATCAGTTTTCCTTCCCTTTCAGAGAGTTCTGACAAGAGCTGCCATTCCATGCTGTTCAGGTTCACAGACTCACCTGGCCCAGCAGTGAAGGAAGAGCCAGCGAACGCATCGGCCGGGGCTGCGGACGCAGCCGGCTGCAAACCTGGGATCAGGTTCTCTGTGGAACTGCCTGCCTTTTCTGGGGCCTTCCCTGGAATGCAGACCCAGAGTTAGGGGAGAAACTTCTATTCTGAAAGTAGGCTGCTTATCTGTATTTTAAGGACACTGTTTCACTAAGTGACTTAAGTCTCTCCCTGCAAATCCCAACTTGCAGATGAAGCAGAGTTTAAAACTGCAGCTTCCACAGGCACCCGAGCAGGGGCACTGTCAAAGCAGCTGGTACCTCTGCCTTTGAGGCACCACTGAACTGCAGACAGAAACAAACTCGAAGGATTTAGCCAGAGGGCTGTAATTACATGGGGCACCCGAGCAGTCCCTGCCCAAGAGCATCCCCAGTCCATGGCATCCTCCCTTGCCAGAGCAGGCAGGTGTTAAAGCACCCCACAGACCTACCTTCCCCCAGCTTTGCAAAGTCCTTGTTCAGCAGCTCCTCAGCTGTGAGCTTGGAGAAGTTGTCATCATCAAAGGGGTTCCACGTGGACACATCAGGAGGGTTGTAGACATTCTGCTGTGAGGTCCTTGGGGAGCCCGAGGGCGTGGTGGAAGCAGATCTGGATGTGATCACCCCAAACAAGAGCCATTAACCTCCCATGTGAAATCCTCTGGCCAGCACTATCAGCTGGTGTAAGCTACTACACTCTAATGACTTCCCAATTAAAACACCCAGTGTAAGTTACTACAGTCCCATGCTCAGAAGCCTGGGAGCCCTGAGGCTGAGCACCCACATCTCAGGGGTTAAAACCAGCATCCCAAGCATTCCATCAGGAACAGCAGTGCCAATGGGAAAGCTTCCTTCATGCAGACACTGTAAAAGTGACCCAGCTCACTCCCAGGCAATCAGAGCTCCATTAAGGTCTCCAAGACCATCAAGCCCAATCTTCAGGAAGTGCTGGTGTGAGAATGAAGTGCACACCAGGGCTGTGGCTGAAATGACACTGCCTTTTGTGAGCCAGAGAAGGCCCTGGTCACCCAAAGCTTTTTGGGAGCTCAGACAACTCATGAAGACTTTGGGATAAACCTTCCAGCACTTCCTGCCAAGCTCTAAACAGAGGTTTGAAGGCAAAGACTCACTCAGAGCTTTGTGCCTGCCTTCATTCAGAGCTTTGCATCCAACACCTCCCAGAGCGTGACCCAGGCCTCACGCCACGCCCCACACGGGGCCCTGGGCACACACTTCCACTTACTGAGGCTGAGCCCCCCAGGCCCTGGGCACCTACTTGGACTTGTTGAAGCTGACCCCTCACCCCCAGGTCTTTGGCACCTACTTGGACACGTTGAAGCTGAGCCCTCAGCCCCAGGCCCTGGGCACGTACTTGGACTTGTTGAGGCTGGCCTCGGCGGCGGCGGCCTGCAGCAGCTGGGTGGATTTGCTGGCGGGGACGCCGAACACGGCGCTGTGGGTGACGTCGCTGAGGATGCGGCGGTGCCCCGCGCGCTGCGCCTTGGGCGAGGACGGCGGCGTCAGCGAGCCCGGCTTCTGGGCCTGTGCTGGGGCCGGGCCCTGGGCCTGCTGCTGCTGCTGCCTCACCTGAGCCTGAGCCTGAGCCTGCAGGGAGAAAAGCACAGAGCCCTTGCTCACAACAGCGGCCACAGGGAGAAAACAGCTCCTGCTGCAGCACCCACTGCTCCAGTCATGGAGCTGTGCCAGGGCTGGACAACCCTTTGGGTGAAGAAACTTTCCTAATACCCAATCCAAACTTCCCCTGGCATCTGTGATGTGGGCTCTGTGGGTCTAAACAGCCAGCTGAGCTGTCCCCAGCACTCAGGAGCTGGCAGAGGAGCATGTGCAGCCCAAGTGCCAGTGCCCAGCCCGTCCCCAAGGTCTCACCCCCTGCTCCTGCGGCTGTGCCGGCGCTGCCGCGCTGGGCTGGGCCTCGGCCTGTGCCGGCGCCAGGGGCTGCTGCTTCTGCTGAGCTGCTGCTGCTGCTGTGCTCTTCTGCTGCATGGCTGCCTGCTGGGCCAGCAGCTGCTGCTGCTGCTGGTAGTAGTTCTGCATCAGCTGCTGCTGTGCGGGCGCTCCTTGCTGCATCCCTGGGAACTGGGAAACAACAGTGGTTGAGAGGCTGGAGGTGTGCTGGACCTAGACCACATCTTGCTAGAGGACTGGGGATGCACCAGAAAATGCCCAAAAGCTGCACCCATTCCCCCCAAGAGAACAGGAAACCTGCCATGAACACAAAGTCCAGCCCTGCAGACAGATGTGATGAACCCGGTGCACACACCCACCTGCTGTGCCTGCATCATCTGCTGCTGCTGCTGCTGCTGGAAGTAGGCAGCCTGTTGCTGCTGCTGTTGCTGCTGCTGCAGGAGCTGCTGCTTCAGGAAAAGCTGCTGCTGATGCTGGGGGGTGGCCTGGGGCTGTGTCGAGGGGACCTGGGGCTGTGCCTGGGGCGCTGCTGCTGCCTTGGCCTGGGGCTGGGCTGGAGGCTGCTGGGGGGCTGCTTTTGGCTGGGGGGTGCTGGCAGGGAGCGAGGGCTGGGCACTGCCCAGGGCAGCCGGGCCTGCAACTGGGACAAGAACCCAAAGCCAGTGTTAGGCACTGCCCTGAGGCACACAGGGGTGCAGAGACCACACAGACACCTCACTCACCCTGTGGCTGAATGGCTGCCTGGGCTGTGGCTCTCTTCCTGGGTGTCAGGGCTGGCTGGATGGGCAGAATCCCAGGATTGGGCTGGGTCTGTCCTGCTTTAGGTCTCTGGCGGGGTGCTATGGACGTTTCTGTCGTAGGGATGGGGTCTGTAAGCCTGTCAAGGAAGAAGCAGAAGGAAGGGCAGTGAGCACAGCCTGTGAGCTGGGCAGCTGGTGCACAGAACACACAGCAGGGTTAAACACTCACCCACACTTCAGCTGGGTGTAACTGACAAAGGTGAAACACTCATGGGCACCCAGACATGCCAAGCACAGTAAAACCTCCCAGATGCACTCACAACAATTAATCCAACACTATCATTCTGACTTCTCTGCCAATCATGGCATCTTCTCCTGGTGGACAGCTGGGACTTGTCAAAACCACTCAATTTATATCCAACTATTTCCTACAACATATTGCTTGAAACCACTCAGACTTCTGAATGAGCACATGAAGAACACAAACCAGCTCATGAGCAGCTGGTACCTTTGGGCAGAGTTGTCTAAACTGCCATCTTTAGATGTACTTTAACTTTGGTACATCCACCCCAGAATCAGGTCACTGAACTCTTCTGATCTCTGCTCAGTGTTTACTGAGCTCCAAAAATGCACAGCAAGAGACAAGAGCAGCCATCCCCCCAGCCTTCTGTGGTTTGTAGATACCAAATTGTTCTTGATAACTAATGAGCCTGATATCAGATGGTTTCTGAGAGCTGACTAATGGGAGAATAATTGTGCTCAGTCACCTTTTGGCAACTGAAGTCCCCAAGGAAGCAGCTAAATACACCTTTCCTAATAAACAGCAGAGACAACAGGCAACAAGAGAGGGAGTAAAAAGCAGATGGGTTACCTGGCCTTTGGTTGACTCTTCTTTGCAGCAGCTTCACTTGCTTTAACTGGGTCTGGGAGTTTAGCAGGGATTGGAGAGTTCTGCAGACCCCATGAACACCCAGTTTGGTATTTTGAGGGCAGAAAATAGAGTCAGAAATAATGTGCAAAAACATCAGAATAAAACAGGGAGATCTGGGGATTCTTAAAGCAATTACTTCTCATGCTGGACATGTAACAAACACCACAAGCTCCATGTCATGGGGAGACAGGAGTTTGGGAGAGTCTTAAAGAAAGAAAAGAGGGCTCAGCTTTTTGACCAATGAACATGGAATATGACCAAAAAGCTCCACAAGACAAACTGGGAATTTTTAAAAGACAACCACAGGACAGTAGTGACAAAATTTATTAATGATGCTACAAAGACACAGGCATAATAGAACTCAAACTCTTATTCATAAAGACCATAAATAAGCATGGGAAACATGGGAAAAATACCCTAAGTTTCTATTTATGTAGAAACAACAAAATAAAATGTCTGTCACTGGTGTCCATAACAAAAGGAAATTGTCAACTCCATGTTTTAGCTGAAGTCTCTAAAGACATAGTAAGAAGGGGTAGATGGCTGTGTAAGGTCTGATGCAGTTCAAATGCCAAGTCCCAGCCAACAGACCCAGAAGTGCTGCGTTCAAACCCAAGTGCAGGCCAAATGACACGTGCTGTGGTGACTGTGCCTGGAAATCAAACTGGTTTCCCAAGCATGGTCAAATTTTACATGTTCACATGCACAAGATCTCTTGGTTGGCCTCACACTGGTGACTGGGTGAGGAGGTAAATCAGGGACAAACAGAAATAAGGAACATGAGAGCCCTGATTCCTGAGCCAAAAAATCCAAACGAAACCGTGCTGCTACAAATGAACAAGATCCTAATTACAGAACTGGGGAACAACCAACAGAGCAGAGACAAATGCTCAGTATTCAGCAACTGCCCCCCCAGCCATCCCCAGAGCCCCCCTCAGGCCACTCCTCTGCTCACCTGCACATTCTGCACCGGGCAGTCCTTCTTGGCCAGTTTGAATGCAAAGTAGGAGACCTGATAAATGTCAGGTCTCTTATCAGGGTCTGGCTCAAGCATGTACCCTTGAAGAGACAGAGATGCTGAGATCAGAGCAACAGGAAACACAGATGCAGGGCAGCCAGCTGTGGCAGCACATCAGACTTGACACAACAAAGGACTTTTTTGTGCTGAAGGTGGGGAGGCCCTGGCACAGGTGCCCAGAGCAGCTGTGGCTGCCCCTGGGTCCCTGGCAGTGTCCAAGGCCAGGCTGGATGGGTTTTGGAGCAACCTGGGACAGTGGAAGGTGTCCCTACCCATGGCAGGGGTGGCAGTGGGTGGGCTTTAAGGTCCCTCCAACCCAAGCAATTCCATGACTCCACATTTGGTACAACCAGGTGTTAACAGAGCATCCTGCCTCCCTCAAAGCATGTGATCAGGCTCAGCAGGGCTGAGCTGCCCATGGGCTCAGCTGGGAACAGGGTAGGACAGTCAGGATGGACCAGGACAGATGTTCCAACAGAGCTGGGACCTGCTGCTGAAGCCTCTGGGGCAAGGAGGGGAAATGCTGCCTGGCCAGGGACCAGCACTGGGTGGGACTGGGGACTTCCAAGTGAATCCACAGGAAAAGGGCTTGATCCAGCCCTGCTGTGCCAGCAGGGCAGGGAGACAGGGCAGCCACAGGCACCACTGCAGATACCCCCACATCAGCAAAGAAAACACCAGCCTGCTCTGCAAACACATCCAACTCTGTGTGAGTCAAGACTGTGGCTAGGAAAAGAAAAAAAAAATCAAAAGCTGTGCTGGAAACAAGAGAGCTGGCCCAGCTTTGCCAAGAGTAGTGCATTGTACACATAATTACACATTCACTCTAGTCAGTGGGATATTTATAAATCATTTCAGTTCTGTTTCCCAGTTCACAGAAGATGAATTCTTATCACTAGCCTAAGTCACTGTGGGCTTTTCAGTTCCTTATCCAAACAGATTTATTACTGCAGAAATACGTTTCTGCATAAATAGGCTTATTGTGGCAGTTTCTGTAGGACTCAAACCAAACGGTTGTCTGTGTTCCTGCCTTTCCACAGAGCTCACTCCAGCCTGGCCAAACAGAAATCTCTTTGTCACAAATGTCCCTCCAAGAGTGATCTCCTAAACTAGTAAAAGATCACTTTATCCACCTCTGTGTGCACGTAAGTCTCTGAAAAGGAGAGAAGAACTCATGGTTTTTTTTGCTGCAGGGGCAGGTGCTGTAAGAGCAAAGCCCTGTGCTGGTTTCAGCCCTGGCCCTGGCAGACACTCACGGATGAGGCAGTGCATGTCCTGGGAGTGCCGAGAGTTGTCTGGAATGGTGAAGTTGCCATCACAAATGGCCACCTGGCTCTCCCCAAAGGGCAAGGTGAAGTAGCACAGCTTGTACAGCAAACAGCCCAGGGCCTGCAGAGAGAGAACAGGGCAAGGATTCACCAAAGTGAGCCCAGCAGGGCACAGCTCCGACAGCAGGCAGGGGAGTCCTGCTGATGTCAGGCCTGCACCAACACCCTGTGAGGGACCTGAGACAGGCACAGCTGCAGGGAAGATGAACACATGCAGAGCTCTCCCTCGTTAGACACTGATCTGGGGGATTGTTCATCATCATGCTCCCCACAGCTCTGTAGAGCAAGACACTCCATGTCATGGAACAGGCAAAGCCATTCTGCCACACACCAGGAGGAAAGAGCAAAGTAACAGCACAAATAAATGGCAACCATCATCATTAATACAACCATTCTGACAAAGAGAAACCCAAACTGTTTCCAAGATTAAGTTCAAACAACCCTTCAACTGCTATAAATAAATGCCAGGGAAGTACAGCTCATTCTGCAGGCTGCCACCCTTCCCTCTACTGCCACGCTGCTTTTGGCAGCAACAACCACCACCTATTGCAAAAAAACCCAGTGTTTGCACAAAGGGCTAATTATGAAACACTCCCACCATCTCAGAGGAGGGAGCAGGAAACATTTCCTAATCCTAAGAAACTCATCATCAGCTCATCTCTTTTGTCAGGATTTCACAATGAAATTGCACTCTGGCTTAAAATAACCTCAATAAGATTTAAGGGAAAGGGAGGTTTCCAGCAGGACAAGCACTGGAACAGGCCTGGGAGCTGAGGCCCCACTGTGCTCACCACCATACACTGCTCTGGACACGCTCCAAGTGGCACTGGAACACAGCTCCTGCCATGCCAAGATGAGCAGAGCCTTTGGATCTCCCCCTTTCCACACTATCACAGGAAGGAGTGCAAATCCTGGTTCTTCTCTGGCTGCCTTTGAGGCCCTGTCCTTTCCTGCTGTTGCAGCTGCGAATCCTTCATTCAGAAAGTGTCCAGGCCAGCCTGGTTTCCCTGCCATGGCAATGAAAGCAGCCTGGAGGGCTGGAGAATGCCCAGTGGTTTCCATACATACCCAAATGTCTGCTTTGGTAGTGATGAGCTTGCCACTGTACAGGTTCACCATCTCTGGGGCTCTGTAGGATAACGTCGTGTACCTGCAGGGACAGGTGGATCAGGGAGTCAGAAGGGGTACATCAGGTAGGTCACTTCCCAAATAATTCAAAACTCACTCTTTCCCATCTCATTTTAAGGAAGGGGATGCTAAAGATATCTATCAGAAAAATCTTCTAACAGCATCACCTGCTACACACCTCAAACAATAAAACACCCCTCAAACTGCCCTGGGAAGCCAAAATAGTGACCACAGTCCTCTCTAAAGCACAGAACTCACCACAAAGCCATGCAGTCATTTTAAGAACAGAAATGTTCAAGGATTCAAAGCATTAACAAGGTCACTAATCAAATGTCCTCTGCAATGCCCTCACTGCAAGGCTGTGGCCAACTGTACTACAGAGATTGTAACTGGATATGTGGCTCCTAAAAAGTAGATTTCCACACCAGGAGTCCTGCTCAGAGCCACTGCAGCAAGGATAGGTCACTGTGTACCTCAAACCACAGTGAGAATCTGCCTCATCTTAACAGATCACAACAAACAGAAAAGCTGGAAACTGCTCCACAGATTATGAGGCTCTTCTGATAAGATTTCCTACCAGCAGGTCTGTAATTTCTGCCTGCTGCTTACCCTCATCACAGGAAAGCTTTGCCAAAGGCAAAGGTTTTGTAGGCTTAAGTGTACAAATAGGGCATTCCAAGGGGACTGCAACACCAGATTAGGAGCACTCTGAAAACTCCAGTCAAACAAATCTAGGGTATTCAGGCAGGTGTAGCTGAACCCCAACAAAAGAGAGGCATCTGTACCCATTTCAGAAAGCTGTACTAACAGGTGTGGCAAGCCTGCAGCAGTGATGCTGTCAGAACTGAAGCAAGGCCAAGGACCTGGAGTGTGCTCCTACCTGATCCAGGGCTCACTGAACTGCAGGTGAACCCCCCTTTAAAAAGCATCAAGGGGCACCAGAGGTGCTGCCAGGAGAGCTGGCAGTGTGTGGGGCAGGAAGAGGAGCTGGACTGAACCCCTCCAGCACCTGACACTTGCCATGCAGAGCCAGGACGAGCCCCAGTCAGTGCCCGGGTCCATGGGGAGGGAAGCTCAGCAAGGATGGGACTGTGCCACCCCTGTCTGGAGCTCAGAGAAACCAAGACAGATGAAGGACAGAGACAGCCTGACCCTGCACAGGACAGATCAGGACTGCCTCACCGAGGTGCAGCTGCTTCTCTGCATTAATCTCAGTCTTCCAGGTCCGAAGCAATTACATCAAGCTCAATTTATTGTTTCACCTTCCCCCGGGCACTCACTCACCTGCAGCAGACACTGAGACACTGCCATGCAGCACAGCAAATCTGCTGCAACAGGCTGAGCAAAATTAATCCCATCAGAAGAAAAAATCACCCTTCAAACACAAACTACAGCTGAGCTGAAAAGGCAAAGCACACTTACTTCTTGATCTCCTCCTCGACCGCATTCACCCCTTCTGTTTGAGGGTTCTGGAATTTGTTAGTAGCACTTCCAAAGTCACACAGGACATAGTGGCCACGGTCATGCAGCAGGATGTTTTCAACCTGGAAGCACCACAGACAGACACAGAATCATTCAGACAAAAAAATATTCAGAGTTTGGGTTTTTTTTTCAGATGAGTCAAGGTTTTAAGTGCCTGAAGACATATCAGACATATCTAACATTAAAGCCTGATGTGACAGCAAAGAAAACAGGCATCAAAACTGTCACATCTCCTACAACAGAAGTCAAATCATGGAAGCACAGTTGTAACACTGCCTTCCATCCTGCCACCCCTCCCTTCTCCTCCTGCAAGCACGTTTCTTTGCCTCTTGTAAGACTTCAGTGTCCCAGTACCTGTGGAGCTCAACGTTCCTGAGCTACTGTGCCCCTGGTCTGGCATCTGAATTTGGGACAGGAAATCCAAACTGTCCCAGTTTTACAAAGGGCTGTACTGTAACTCCTCACTGTTTATGGGGCAGAGGGGAGGCAAACAAATAACACACACTTCCACAAAATTAAAACGCATCTCCAGGTCTTTGCTTGCATTTTACCTGCCCCTGAGGGTCTTGCTCAAAACAAACCTCAGCTCATGCTCGCATTTATTTGCTTGTTCTCAGTCTGCTGGGTGCCCCACAGTCCCTAAACAGGGGCTGTAGCAGCAGAGACTCCCCCAAACTGCTGAGAAGTTCCCTTTCTTCCAAATATTATTTGGTACCTTGAATCAGGCATCAGAAACAAATGTGGAACAACTAAAATTAGAAGAAACCTCCTCAATACTCACAACTGTGCATTAACGAAACTCTACCCTGTATCCACCTAAGAAAATTGCCTGTTTCAACACTGACTTAAAATGTGTGAAACCCTGCCTTCAGATCTTTGCTTTGGCAGAGCACCCCTGTGTTCCATCTCCTCATCTGTGCAGCAGCATTAACAGCATGTTCTCTCAAGGGAACACACAATTTTTCATGTCTTTATCTTCAATCAGTGTCAAATGCTCAGATACAACGAGATAAAACATACTGCTCATACAGTTCAAAATACAAAAAAATCACCACATAAGCGTTTGCTAACAAAACCCTTTGGAAGCAGAGCTCCCCATCAAGGATGATCTCTACAAGAAGGAAAGAAAAAGAAGGAGTCAGCATTTTCAGCATCAGAAAATGCAGGCAAATTAGAGCAGCTGAGGGGGAGAATGTTGGCTTGAAACCAAGGGTTAAATACATCCCTTCCCCCCCTGCCATCCATCTGCTTTGAATAAAGCACTGCACACAGATGTTCTCCCCAGCAGATCAACCCTGGCAGTGTTAGTCCTGCTCCCTGCAAGTACTCCTCCAACACTGCCCCAAGAGTCCTCCCACTTCATCTGGCTCAGA
Organism: Muscicapa striata striata; assembly: GCA_030060385.1. Lineage (NCBI taxonomy): Eukaryota > Metazoa > Chordata > Aves > Passeriformes > Muscicapidae > Muscicapa > Muscicapa striata. The sequence goes on from JAREIS010000254.1 coordinate 2,151,308, forward strand.
AGTCTGAGGTGATTTTTCACTGCAACACCCTATAAGGTTTGTTAAACATCAGCACGGGACTATCCAGCAACCAGGTTTGATCAGCAAATGCCAAGAGAAGGAGAAAATAAACACAGCAAAAGAAATTGCTGCTACCCACTGCCAGGCCAGAGAAAAGTGTCTTTAAAAGGAGTATGAAGGTGTCTTCAGGTCAAACACTCAGAAAGCTGCACTCCAGCTTCCAGCACTGCTAACTCTGGCTGCAGCCTCTGACACACCCAGTACAGTCAGATTTAGACCCCAAACAAAAGCCTTTAATGGAGATGATGAGTTGTCTTAAGTTTTGCTGGTTATGGAGCGTAGTCAGCTTCAGTCTTTCCAAAATAAATGCTTCTTTGCTAGAACAGAACATAGTCATAAAAACCACTGCACAGATATGCTGGGGAGGGATGACAACAGGTTTTCTTTAGCTGATTGATTCAACGCCCATGACCTTCTTGTGAGAGCAACAGCTTCAAAGCCACTATTCCTGAGCTCAGGTAGTGATCTGAGAGGGATGCATCACCAGGGCACACCTCCTGGCTGCTCTGCAGCACACAAGGCACTTCCTCATTTTTAGGAAAGAGCAGCATCAATATACCCCAAAGCACATGAAATAAGCACCACAGCCTGTACTGCACAGCAGGCAGTGCCACAGCACCTGAATCAACCACCAGCCCAGGAGGGGACCCTCAACACACCCAGGGGTGAAACAGGATCTTTTTGTGGTCCTCACTCACAGTGCCATGTCCCTTTGGACATGCTGGGTAAAGGTGCTCTGTCCCCAGCTGTTGGTCACTTCCCACCAGCTGGGGACTGTGCCAACAGGAGGCTGTTGTGCTTCAGGCAAAGCCTTTGGGTTAATTCAAAATCAGAGCCAGGGGCCACTGAAACTCCTCCAGCTGCACTTGTCAGGAAGGGCTGAAAGCTCATTCACAGCATCCCTACTGCTGGCAGAGCTCTCCAGGCAGGAAACTCCAGCACCAGACAGCATCAAAGAGCTGGAAGGCAAAAAAGGCCTCCAGCCCCCAGGCAGCTGCCTGCAAAGCCAACATCTGCCCCCTCTTCAGCAGGGTTATATCCACCCCAAGAAAACACCTACACAATGGATGTCCCTCCTTACACCCAGAACTTGTACAAAACTTCTCTGGCCCTTAATCCCTCTTGGCTTTACAACTCCCCCTTGACAGTATTACATTTTAACACAAATAAAGTCAAAATATATATAAATATTAATTCTGTGTTAGTACTTAGATCACCAGAGGTCACCACAATAGAAACAATACACTACTCAAGCAGAACACGTCTCCAAGCCAACTCTGACTGGGCACAGCTTACCAAGAGTCAGGCCTTGCAAAACCTCCCCGGCCTAGACAGGCAACAGTGGGCTGGACTCCAGCCCCAACAGCCCATTTCAACTGCAACTCAGGGCAGAAAGTAACACTCCAGATCAACTACTAATCCAGCACAGATGTCTCAGATTTATTCCCCTGCAACACACTGAGTTTTGTTCTTTATTAAACCCCCCAGGGATTCACTAAAAAGGTAAGGGCAGGGGTTAATATCAGCTGGGGAGGTTCCTATTCCTCATCATCTCACCCTGTTTTCCTGACCCTATACAAACTCCTGCAAGCAGCCCACAGACTTTATACACCTTTAAACCCAGGACTCAGATTGGACTCACTTGCTTCCCCGAGAGACACAGGAGCTGTTTCTACATCCAAGCCGACTGTCACTTCAAACATGCCAGAGCACAACAAACCCTGAGGAATTTTTCCCCTGCTCTACCTGGCTCTCCTTGGTATATGTGGTTCTGGCTCATGTAAAACAATGGCCAGTGGCACAAACAAACATCTGTGAGGGCTGTGAAAACAGCACCTGCCCCACAAAGCACATCTGAATTTCAAATGCCACAGCAGCCTCCTTCTTGGCTGAGTATTTAATTCCAGCATTTACGAGCTCATTGAGAGCAAAGGGAACATCTTTTTGTTTGCAGGATTACAGGCCTGGGATTTTTACCAAGATGGCCCTGCTGGCCCAGCTCTGTTCTCAGCTAAGCACAGAGTTTTACAACACACTTTCATGGTCAGAGCTCCAGAGGCCACTTTCAAAAGCTCCTAAGGACTCCTGCCCCACGGCCAACGCTTCTGGAGTCCTCCTTTTAATTTGGGTCCAGGAAACAAAGTCACAGCAAACTTTTTGTGAGCTACCTTAAATAAGCAGGGTTTCAGGTCATGGTGAATAATTCATCAGGTACATTCTGGCACGTGTACAAGACAGAATTATCCACAAACATTTGTGTGTAAGTAGATATATAGATGGCAAACATATGGTAAGTAGCACTGAGAGGCTCGTTTCCTTTTTTATCTTCCAGTAGAGAGGTGTGTTTATGCCCAATTCCCTCATTACCAGCAAGAGAAGCACAGTGTGGGCAGCTGGCAGACACAGGGGGCGAGCAGGAGCCACAGCTCACCTTCAGATCCCTGTGGATGATGGGAGTCTTGCACTGGTGCAGCCTGGCCACAGCCTCACAGGTGTCACAGAAGATCTGCAGGACCTCGCTCTCAGTGAAGCCGGTCTGCAGGCGCTGGTTCATCAGGTTCACCACCTGTCCCCCTGGCAGGAGAGAGCACAGCAGGGACAGTGAGCAATGGGAGCAAAAACCACAGCAGGGACAGGGAGCAATGGGAGCAAAAACCACAGCAGGGACAGGGAGCAATGGGAGCCCAAACCACAGCAGGGACAGGGAGCTCTGGGACCCCAAACCACAGCAGGGACAGGGAGCAATGGGAGCAAAAACCACAGCAGGGACAGGGAGCGATGGGACCCCAAATCACAGCAGGGAAAGGGAGCAATGGGAGCCCAAACCACAGCAGGGCCAGTGAGCAATGGGAGCCCAAACCACAGCAGGGACAGGGAGCAATGGGATCCCAAACCACAGCAGGGAAAGGGAGCAGTGGGACCCCAAACCACAGCAGGGACAGGGAGCAATGGGACCCCAAACCACAGCAGGGCCAGGGAGCTCCTGAAGTCACCTGGCCAAAACATTATTTTTGCTGAACACTCTTCCTGCAAGAAGCATTTGAGCCCAGTACATGCATCATGTTCCAAACACCACATCCCAGCCACAAAGATCAAAGCTTTGGGACAGCTGGAAGAGCCTGTCTGGCTACAGACAGCCAAGCAAAAAGGTCAGAGGTAACAGGAATGCTTTTTGGCTTCCCATTATCCATTTCATGCTTCTTCCAGAACAATCCTAAGCCAGGCTGATGTGGAACAAAGCTTGCAATGAGACTAAAGTGAAGAAAAATTATATTCCTGGCACCTTTAAGAGGCACTACTTCTTGTGTGGACCATTCTGAAAACAACAGCAAGATGTATTTAAGGGTTCTCCTTCACAACAGAGGGGACCCAGAACCACCCTGGGCAGCAGCAAAGATGGTACCAATCCCATTAGCAGAGTCAGCACAGCCTCATGGGACAGCCACTTCTCCAGCCCTAATGCTGGCTTTGCTCAGCTCAGAACAGCTTTCTGGCAGCTCAGGGACAGCCCTTTTCTCGAAAGGAAGATGTTGTGCAAGTTCCCTGTAAGCACAAAAGGACAGACCCACCCATGACCAACACGGCCCCACTCACCCCGGCAGAAGTCCATGAGGATCAGCACTTCCCACACGTCCCCGCTGCTGACAGAGTTGATGCTGGAGTCGATGTAGCCCACAATGTTCTTGTGGCCAGACAGATCCCTCTGCAAGACAGACAGCCAAACTCACACCATGGCCCAGCCAAACTCACACCATGGCCCAGCCAAACTCACACCATGGCCCAGCTACACAGAGCGAGCAGCGTTTCCATCTGATTTCTCCACACCGCACAAGGTTCTGTCACTTGGGATTAATCCTCACTCAGGGCTTGAGCAAACCAGAGGTCTGCCTCTACCTGTTTTCCCTTGCAGAAGGATCTGAGACAAACAGCAGAGAAACAGCCAACCTGCTGAATTAACTTGTTCAGGCCTGGTCCAGGTTTTGGCACATTCCCTGAGATGGCCCAGGCCAGGCCCCAGGAGCTGCTCCTCCTCTGCAGGAGGGGAGAACAGGGCAGAGGGTGGCAGTGGCCATGCAGGACTTTTGGCCTTACTTGTCTCATCTCCTTCCAACTCTTCTGCTGACAAAACAGATCTCAAATCTTCACATACTCAAAAAAACCCAAAAATAACAAAATAAATCTTAACCTTGTTTTTAGAAGTGCTTTATTTTAATTAACTCAATGGATTAGGAATGCACTGGTTCGTCAGGACACAAATGCCTGGGATAAGATCCAGCCCAGGAGCAAGCAGCCCTGCCAGGTGAGAAGGACCCTCCTCACCCTCACTTTCCAAGAGCCACCATTCCAAAGGCACCAAAGACATGGAGACAAGAGAAAGCAGCAGCAAGTGAAACCCAAGTAAACAAGCTTTGTGAGCACAACTAAACCTTTGATGTGAGATCTAATCTCACCTTTTCCCACCACAGGGAAACCAAGCCCAAAGCTTCCCTGCACTATCACAAACTACAGCAGTTCACTTAAAAGGTATTAACCTAATTAAAAGCTACTTCAGAAATCACACACAGAATTGCTACAGGTAGGAGTTTCTGATATGACAATCATCTGCCCCAAACCTGTACTTCATGCAGTAAATTCACAAAATGAGGATTTCATATTTCTTCCCCCACCTGGCAGCTGCGCTAAATGCTCATCAGTATCTTTGAATACAACTTCAAAAGTGAATACAACTTCCCATGTCTACCATGCTGCAAACAAGATTAGGCAAATCTATTTGGATCATCTTCATTTTGTCTTTGTTTAGAGAAGCTAAGTTTAAAACAGCTATTAAAAATAGCTATCCCATCATATAAATCCTTGTGTCCAATAATCTACAGAAACATCCTAGAGCTTATTACAAATACTTTACATTTCAAAAGCCCTGGCAGCAGCTACCCCACAAATACTGTTTTAAGCTACCAACCTCACCGATGCAGAGATAACCTTGATCCTGACCAAAAGGATTAGAAGATGATGTGATACAGATTTATCTCAGGATGGAGGTCTGCCATTCATGCACTGATTTCAGTTCAGAGATATATCAGAATCATCAGCCTTTTCTCATCAAGTTTAAAAGGCTGAGGACTTGAGATCTCAATTGAAGATTGTGAGACTCTGAATTCCAACACCCCCAGCCATGCTCACGTCTTCAGGCTGCCTTCCCTTTTCCCATCAAGCCGTGCAGTTCTCCCCTCATTTTCCTGGAATTCCTGGCTCTTTTCAGGTACCAGGTTTTTGTTGTCCACTGCACAGGAACTTTTGAAATAGTTCCGAACTAGATTTTCACACAACTCCAGAGCTCAGGTCTTTCCACACAAAAGCCATTTTTGTGAGGAAAACGCAGTTTGTGACCTGATGCCACGGAGTTGACAAGCAGAAGGTGACCAGGCTCCCACCCCCCTGCACTCCAGCCTGGGGGCCCAGCACAGACAGGGACTCACCATGATCTGGATCTCTCTCTTGCAGACCTGCAGGTCGTACTCATTATTGACATACATCCTCTTCAGGGCACACTTCACCCCATTGCTCGTCCTCACCAGGAACACGATTGCAAAGCCACCTATGCAAGACACAAAGTCACCTGTTCATTAACAAGAACCCTCTTGGCCTTTGCTCCCAACCCTGTCCCTGCCAGGGGAGTACAGCATGAAGAGGGAGGGCACCACCCCACAGTGGGAATGCTCCTTCCCGTGCCCATCTCCAGAGCTCCCTGCTCTGCCTGGACAGTTATCTCTAGGAACTAAAAGGGATCCAAGGGGGTAATCTTCAATTAATGGCAATGAAGTTAACACCTAACATCTCCATAAAAACAAGCAATTACACCAGGTCCTGGTCCTGCCAGACAGTCCCTCATTGCTCCATTAATTCCCATTATTAAGAGAAAAGCTGAAGGACAGCAAATGCTGCCTTGGACAGAAATCAGAGCTACAGATCACCCACTGAACCACCAAAGGCCTAAACTTAAAAGGCTCTGCAATTTTGAAGCATCTAAGTTACATTACAAAGCTGATTTGTGCAAGAAGCAGAAGAAACATCTACCACATGTGGTTTGATGTTAATGCTTTTAAATCAGGACAGAAGAACAAGGGAAAAACCCACAATTCATTCTGTGGTCATTGCTATTAGTAAAGTCAGGACTCCCAGGATAAACTGACTTGTTTCAAATGAAAGCCTTTCATGTCTCTCAGCTCTCCATCCAAATACACAGGTTTACATTCACAGTCCTGGCAGAAATAGGAAGTTGGTGGAGGATGGAGAGGTAGAGGCATCAAAAGTTTCACACCTGGCTCCACAGATGGGAATGAATTTGGGCAGAGTGGCACAGATCCAAGCAGATCCAGCAGAAGTACTGCACACTGGTGAAAAGGGAGGCACAGTGACATTGCTGATGCCATGACCCAACAGCACCTCAACTGCTCTCCTTACACTGCACACATATTTCTTTTATGTTCAAGGACTCATAAAGCTCAGCTCACAAGTGAGTTATGTGTCTTCAGAAGTCCCACTACAAGGGGAGCAGCAGTTACACACCACAGAACTCAAGTGACATCCCAAAATTCCCCTTTTCCAAGTCTGAGCCCTTTGGTGAATCCCATTAACCACGAGAGCCCCACCACACACAGTTCAGGGACACATTTGTGCCTCACAGTCACTCAGCACTTGCACGGGTTGCCCCAGTCATGTGACAGGTGACAAACAAAGCTACATTTGGGTAAATTTTGGGTAAAATTTACTGACCAGAAGAGAATGAAAAAGAGCAAATAACCAGAAAACACTGCTGTGTTTCATGCACAACTCTTCATTTGTTTTCAATGGCTTTTATGACATAACAGCTCCTCTTCCACCTTGACACAGGAGTTACACATGCAGGTAACACACCTGCCAGCACGGGAATTGCTCAGCAGGATCTCTCTTGGCAGGCAAACCCCTCAGTTTCACACAGCACAGTTTGCCACAGGAACTAGAGCAGGGTTTCCAAGGAAGCCCCACTGACTTTTAGAAGCAGCCACAGAAATGCAGCAGGAACATGCAACAGAAATAAGAAACAAAATAAAACAAAAAACCACTCCTCCTCCCTTCCCCCCTACAAAAAAACCCCACCAAAAAATAAGCATTAAGACTTCAACTAAAGGTCTTGAAAACTATAGCCAGGCTGCAAAATGGACACTCAAATTCAGAAAACTGGGACATGCCCTCAGATGCAGCACATCACAGCTGCTCGAACCCCCTCGCAGCTCTGGAGGGGCCTCCGTGCACAGTGCTCGATTCAGACCCAAAAATAACCCTGACTCTCTCCCTGAAGCTGCTTCAAGATGAGGATCTCAAATTACAAGTCATTTTTAAGAGCTTCTGAACCCACAGCAGTGGCCTTATTGTTCTCCCCAGCCACATTTGCCTCATTTTCAGAGAGCAAATCCACACGTCCCGCTGTGAATCTTTAACCCAAAGGGTGGCTGTGGAAAAGAGTAGCACAGCACTGCACTGATTTTTCTTCCCCGTCTTATAATCCTTTTTCCTAGCAATTGTGGCCATCAAATCCACACCAAAAAGCAGCTCAGAAGGAGCAGTGCTACTCAGGCCCCTGAGAAGCAGCACTGTTTGTAGAGCAAACACAGCTCAGGTGTAAGAGCAGAAGGACAGCAGGACCCACCAGATGGCCAAGTGTCCCTTGGCAGCATCAGCCAGCCCACAACAGCCCAGGAGGGACTGAGCTCTGCAGCACCTGGGCTGCAGCCAGCACTGCTTATCCAGACCTTGTGATGGACTTCAGAGCTCCCCTTCAGCCAGCATTTCCAGCAGAGGAGGGGCCGTTCCCAGAGGCTGTCGGGTGTCTCTCGTGGGTGCAGCCTTGCCTGGTCACTGCCCACTCCACAGCCAGGCTTTGCCCACACATATCACCCATCTGAACTCTGCTCTTCACAGTCAGCACCATGCTGCAAATCATATACTTACCTGATCCTTGAACTGCTGACAGCTGGCTAACCCTTCCTCCTTGCCCACTGTACATCTATCTACACCACCACCAGCACCTCCTCAGCTTCAAGGGCTTTCAGCTTCCAGAGCTCCAGACCACAACCAATTTCTCCCTCATTATTCCAGTCCAACCCCCAACTTGGCTAGATCTGGGCAAGGTTGAAAGGAAAAGATCAAAGACAAATTTATAAGCAATTATGATGAAGCCCTGCCAGATGCACATTACAAGACCATTTACTACTACTCTCAGAGAACAGCAAGACAACAGCCAGGCACTGCCAGCTCCATCCATAAAGATGATCATCCCACGATCTGAGCAGCTCCCAGCAGCCAAGGTCAGCTCAGGAGCCTGTGATACACGTGGCCAGGGAGGGTGGGTCACACACAGGCACAGCTTAGAGGCAAAGCATTCCAGGCACCAGGAACATCCCCATGTCTCTGCTGGTAAAGCCTCTTTTCCAGTACACGTGTGGAAAGCAAAAGGCATGAGACCAGTGCAACAGAATAAATAAATCCAAAGACTGGCAAGCACCAGAAGGGACAAAAGCAAGAGCTAAGCCTGAGAGTCACCTCAGAGGACAATTTTCCCCTCCACACGTGCCTGTGATTTAAGGTTCTGAAGGAAATTCAATTCTCTTCCCACACCAGCCAGCAAAAGCTAAAATATTATTTCCATTCTAAATCATGAGAAGTTATTTCTGTGTTCATCCTGAAGATATATTAATATTGTTGAGCAGGCAGCACACAGCCAGCACTGGGATTGCCATCAACTTAGAGCCACCACCAGCTACAAGGGTTTCTTTTTTTGTGTCTTTTTGGCACTTCAGGCCTGCCTCAACAGCATGGAAACAAGGTTATCATACTACACACTGCTGCCTCACTGTTGTTCTTGCTAAAAGGTTCTAGGATAAGCTGAAAAAATACCAGGAAGCTCCAATTATCTCCACTCAATACAGATGCCAAAGCAATTTTCCATGCAGGTTTGTGTCAGGGCACTGGCCAGCTGCCAGCTTTGGTAGTTATGTTTTCAGCCCTCCTGTAATTTCAGCAGGATGCAGAACTCCTCACAGCCAGGCAAGCGCTTCTGAACTAGGTGAGAGCAGCTGCACAGAGCTGCACGTGATCCCTCTCAGCTCCTGCAAGGTAAGGAGAGAGCACCGTGCTGAGTTTAAGGGATTCACGTGGATTGCAAGCCTGGAATCCTCTTGCAGCCAGCAAGGCACAGGCAGGCAGCAATGCCAACCTGCAACCAAGCACAGCATTGCTGCTGCACAGAATTTGCACCAACAGGTGTCATGGTGGGGAAGAACCACAGTGACACAGGCTCCTTCCCTCACCCCATGCTGACGAGCACTTCCAGAGCTGCTTTTCACTGGGGTGACACAAACCAGGTGAGCCCTGGACACCACAGGCAGCTGCTGTGCCTGCCAGACAACACCCAGGAAAAGCCTGTTTTCACAGATCACAGCATATCCTGAAGGGGAGACACTCACAAGGATCACTCAAGTCCAACCCCTGGCCCTGCACAGGACAGCCTGACAATCCCGCCACACTTTGCCTATGCCAGGACAAAATAAAGCAAGTTCAGCTGTAGCCAGACAGTTGTTTGAAGCCCCAGCTCAACAGACCAGTTCACCTGAGCTAATTATAGTCCAAGAGCAGGGCTGGACTCTGCCCTGTGTGCACACAGAAAAGCAGCAGGTTGGATTTCATGGACTCTGCAGGACCAAAGGCATGTCCAGGAGCCCCCAGTGCTCCCAAAACACTGCATTTCTGTGCTGCCCAGCTAGGCTGATCCAACAGCCTCTGCCAGAGACAGCAGCTACACTGACAAAACAGGAACTGTCTCATCCAAACACAATTAGACAGAACCTCCTCCTAAAATCCTGCTCAGTGCTCCTCCCAGAGACACAAGTGCTGCTTGGCTAGGAGCAAAGGAACACACAGCTCCATACCTACCAGCTACAAAAACATCTCCATGGATGTGTCCCCCCCTCTGCAAACACTGTCAAGGTTTTCCTCCAATCACATCCCTCGTTTTTCTCTGAGGCTATGCTGGGTTTGAGGAGGAATCACTCCTCTTTTCAGTTAAGAAAGCTCAAATCATGGGGCTCGAAACTACCAAGTCACCAATTTCCACTCTCAAAAAGAAATTTAAAAAATCACTGTTTCGTTTTGGATTTTCTCCATCATCCTTCCACAAATAAATTAACAATACCTGGAATTACTGTAGCTCCTGATAAACTTTTACTCCTCAGTGGTGAAATCCTTTTCCGAGACGGACAAACAAGACATGGTTTCCCATGGAATTTTCAGCCTGGGCTTCAATGAAGCCCACAAAGTCCTGCTCAGATGTCCCCAGAACTGCCCTGGGAACATTCAGCCTTCAGGGACAGCCAGCAAGGCATTTTAAGCTCCAGCTGTACCAGCAGGCACTTAAAATTAAGTGCTCTGCTGAGCCAGGCACAAAGCCACTCCATTTGCAAATTCCAATACTTCCTGATCCTTATCCATCAAGAGTTATGTCATATTTTGCCTTATCTCACCAGCCAGCAGAACTTCCTTGGCACTTACCTTCCCAAGTACAAGCACAGGCTCACTCAGGTTTTCATTTTTTCCCCACAGTGAGGATGCTGTGATCCAGCTACAGGAAAATCACAATGACTCTCTTGTATGGGGTGTTTCCAGCTCACCATTCCCAAAGCTTTACTAAACCACAGGAATGTGTTTTCCCCCCAGTCACAGCCACAGGCAGCTGTCACACAGACACTGCACATCACCCATCACTGGACATCATCACCTGGCAACACCAGAACCATTTTCTCTATGCTGCTGTCCTGAGGAAGCCATCCTGCACCTCTGCTCTGGCTCCTCTAAAATATACAGTCATTAAAAAAAAAAAAAAATTTCCCCAATTGTGTATATACAATATACACTCCTTTCAACCCAAACTATTCTATGATGTGATTCTTGATCCTAAAGCACCAATGTTTTTGGGCATTTTTTCCAGAAACAGAGATGACTACAGCAAACCTCAACTGTGGACTCACTCACAAAGTGGAGTCACCACAAAGAAAAAAGGCCAAGGAAAACAGTTTGCCCCAAGTTAAACAATACAACAATCTGTAATTATTTCAGACAACAGCCAAGCTCAGCAGAGTTCTGCAAGCATACCAGGGCAAAGCTCACCATGTGCCAGTGCAGCTCCCCTCCAGCTCTCCACATCAGCTTTCAGCAAAGCTGAAGGGATCCCCTAAACCTGGTTGCCCACCCTGCAGACCCGGGATGAAGATGGACAAGTTACTCACGTGTAGGACAGGCAGGGATCCTGTCCTCTGAGCACGCTGGGGCTGCTGAGCTGCAGAGGCCTCCAAAGCAGCCTCCTGGCACTGCTGCAGGGCCACTGGGACCACAGCATGAGCCTCGAGGACACTCCCCAGCAGCTCCAGCAAAGAGCACCACACTGTCCCACAAACCCAGCAGTGACAGGGAGGAGAGCCAAGGAAAACAGTCCTACTGATCCTGCCTCGTGTCACGACCTGCTGTGACCCTCCACACAAGTAAATATTTGCGGGCATATTTTAATACGGGCTTTTTACTTCAATAATAGCTCCCCATGATTTGCATTAGGATTACAGTGCTATTTTTGTGGCTATTAATCTGCACCAATGTATTCTTTCTGCTGCCTTTATTCCACTCTTCCACTGCCCAGCAGGAGGGTATTGCTGCACATACCTGCTGGAAATACACCATTTCAAATCCCATTTTCCCCATTTTTATGCCACTTCTGCATCACTTCAGACTCTTTGTTTCCAGGACAGGATATTTCACTCCAAATTAATCTTTCTGTTCCAGTATTATTCCTTGTTATTACCAAATGTGCCCACAAACCAGAGGCAGCATTGTGAATACTATGTGATAAATAACAAGGGGTTGGAATGAACAGGATCACTGCACATTGCTTTTTCTGCTTTATGAAGCATCTGCAACACCTTTAAAGTCACAGTGTGTCAGCATTAACATCTTTAGAGAAAAACACAACTCCCTCATTTTGTTTTTTCCCAGATGGAAAATCAGCTAAGAAGGTATTTTTGCGACAAGATCAGGAATTTAATGGTGAACACTGTAACAGTTACAGCTGAAAAAGTCAGGAGACTCAGAGCTAAAGTGAACACACAGGAAATGGCAGCTATTTTGTATTTCTAGTGATACTTTAGTTGAAAAAACTACACAAGGGACACATACAGGTGGTGTGTCAAGCCAGTCAAGAACAGAATCCTCCTGGCATAGGACAAACTCTTGAAGAATATTCAAGCTTTGCTGGGAAAACCACCAGCTGCCCTTCCCTCCCTGCAGAGCATGTGCACAGCTTGTTTCCTCCTAGCAAATGCTGGGGCTTCCCGGGCTTCATCCTACTGCCAGAGGAAAGCAGCACTGGGAAACTGAGATGGATTCTGTGCTCACCCAGCTCATACTTACAACAGCAGCAGCTCTGAGCAGGGCAGGTAACAACTCACTGCTCCACACAGTCCATAGCAGAGAGACACATCCCTACACCTCCACAGCTCCCAAAGCTAGGCACTGCCCTTCCTATAATCACCATTTTAAGCAGCTAGAAATTCTCCACACAGCTCACACTCGAGCTGGGAAGAATTTGATGTGCACAAAGTCAATGTGCATATAAGCAACAGCTCCCACATGCACGCAGCAAGGCCAGGAGGCTCCATGGCTGAGGCAGCCTCATGCTGAGCGAGCTCTCCAGGCACGGAGAGCCCAGCATCTGCGTCAGCCCGGTGCCCACACAAAATGCTACTGGGATTCAGTGGGAGGCACGAAGAAAAAGGGAAGAAACCAAACAACCAGCTTCAAAGATGTCTCCAGCGTCCATGAGACGACACCCATCACCAGGGCAAAGGTCTGCTTCCAAGAGAGCAGAAGAGCCCAGGCAAAGCCCTGCTTATCACAAACCCTTCTCACTCCCAACTCCAGAAAGCAGCAGCTCCAGCTGCAGCACTGCTTAAGCTTTAGGCTTTAAATACCACCAGGAAAACTTTAATAGAACATCCAGCACATCTGAGCAAAGGACTTCTCCCCAGGTAAAACAAAGGCTTAAGCTTACACAGAGTTCATGGGTCAGACTCTCAGCCAGGGGAAAGCAGGCCATAGTTAGCCCTACACAGATTTACCATAGCTGAGAATCCTAATGTGATTATCCAATATTACCAACATAATTATAGGGCCCTTACTTAATGTCACTGCTGCAATATCTAGGCCACGAGAAGACTGATTTAGATTTACAAGCTCCACCCTCTCCTTTTAAATAGGCAGGACATCACCATCATTAATGTTGGTGTGGCAGCCCCAGCCAGGGGTACCTGTACAGCCAGGAACCTCATCCAACAGACAACACCAGCACAGCCTATACCTCTCCTGATTTTAGGTGAGCAAAACTGGTTGTCTAGGGATTGTGGCAGTTTTGAGAGTGAACATTCAGTCTATCAGCTATGATGCTCACAATGGCAAACAGACACAAAATAACTATATAGTTAGAGGCATCTTCACTGCATGGACGACATGGGAAAAGCATAGCTGCCTCTTGTCACTTCTCTGGGATAGAGCTGATTTAAAACCATTCAGCTTCATTTCCTTGTACATTTCAGGACTCCATCTCATTACAGACCTCTAGGAGACACCTCACTCCCCACACAATCCTCCTGCAACTCTCAGGCCAGGTTCATGGAGAAGGACAGAAAAGGAAGCTGTAAATCACAACACAGCAGAGAAAGGAGGGGAAGGAAATTAATCTCTGCCATGCAACAGCATTTTAGAAGCCTAAACCAATCAGTGGGCAATATCCAGGCTGTGCATTAAATCCACACTCTTGTCAGAAGCTCCAGGCCAAGGGCAGCAGTAGCTTGGCACTCCAAGAGCAGTGGCAGAGCACAGCCCAGACACCCTAGTTCAGGGGTATTAAAGTATCCCAGTATTTGTGACAGCAATTTCATAACAAACAGCAGCTCACTGGAGGCAATGGAAGTGTACTGGCTGTCACAGCAGGAAGCACGTTTAGGTGTTCACGTGGGTAGATCTGCTGGGCATGTGCTCTGCTGCACAGCCCTGTGCATCCACTCCATTACTCTCTGACAGGCAGACTTGGAAAACCAAAGCTGATAGAACAGTGTTTTATTACTATGCAGCAAGACACGCTGCCTCCAAATAGATTACTTGGCAAGGCAGACTCAGTCCCTCTCTATTGTAACAATTTTAGTCCTTGAACTTCCACTGTAAGCCTGAAAAAAAATAAAAATTAATGGGTCATGAATAACTCACGGCTTAAAAAAAAATTTAAAAGAATCATTTGTTTAGTTATCAGTCAGCCCTTTAAAAGCACATTTCAGCTGCTATTATTCCCAGCAGCTGCTAATAGCATCTGAGCCCTTGTTCATCTCCAAGTGAAATTAGCACTGGCATCAACATGCTGTGGAGCATGACGGGCTGAGTGAACACAACTGGAACTGCAAAGCCAGCAAGAAGCTGCAGCAACTGCAGGCTGCTGAAAAGCTTCCCTGGAAAGGCAAGGAAGCCACAAATCACGCCAGCAGGAGAGGAGAGAAAAAAGCAAAACTAGTTGAGCAGAGAGTAGGTTGTAGCTGGAGGTGTAGAGGAGGGAGAAAGCAAGATGAAGGCCAGGGCTAGAATTGGTCCTTAACTGACCTGGCTTGCAAGGGCCAGGCAGAGAGGCCATGGAGAAGTGTCATGGTAACAGCACACTCCATTTGGGAAGCAATTATGCAAGGATCCAGGACAGCTCATGGCAACAGACAAGTCAGGCATTTAGGAATTTCGATTCCTCGGGCAGCACCCAGCCATGCCTCCTGAGCACAGCAGCAGGAGAACCACAAGCAGAACTCCACTACACACATTCCAGGAAGAGCCTGAGCTCACAGCATTGTATGGAGGCTTCCTCCAACCAGCTTCCTCTCCTTAAACCCAGGAGTCCAGAGTTCAACCTTTCCAGGAATGCCAGATAACTACAGGTCATGGGTACCTGTGTAACTACAGGTTACAGGAACCCTTGGGCCACTGAAGTGCCACCTCCCTGAGTAACAGGAAAACTTAAAGACACATCCCATTCCTCTGGAGGGCATATGCTAATCCACCATGAAGACAGCAATGAACTTTTCAACTCCTGAGTACATGCCAAGCATGGAGAGAGGTATCCACTATGCCACCAGGCAGGTCCCAGGGAATTTAAACCCCCAGGTACAGCCAGGAGCACGTTCCCTCATTCAGCACTCAATGGGGAAAAATATCAACTCTGCATGAAACAGAGCTTTGAGTTTTCCACACATACACAGGTGAACAGGGAGAGGTATGAACTATTTGTTCATTTGTCAGATGCCTAGGAATAGGAAACAGTTGCAGGGGTCCAGACCCTGCAGTCTTGTGACTATTACTCACTAAGCCTGTAACCATTGGGGATTGAATTCATCAGTTCAAATGAACTTAAATGATGGCTTTATTTATTTATATCCCAACTTAAATAATAAATACATCACTGAATGCATCAATTGCAGAAAAACTTTCAAAGGTACAGTGTAAGGGCTTCTATGTTAAGTTTAAAACAAAAGCAAAAGGTAGAAAACAACCATCTGTCCCCCTTCAAAAATAGCGCCATTTTAATTTTTTAAAAAAGCCAAAACATTTAATCCTGTCACATTTTGCTGAAAACTGGGTGAGTAACGCTGAGTTTGCGTGCTTCCCATGGTCTCTGAATAATATCAGACCTCCAGAAGATCCTGTGTGTCAACTCTCACCCCATGATCAGCTGTACCATCACAGCTGCTGGTACCTCACACCCTCTCTCTGAACAGCAGCACACGAGTATACTCTGGTACCAAGCATGGTGCTGGGAATCAGAAGGCAGAGGGAAGGGCCAGGAATCTCCAAGGAACAGGGACAGGCTTTGTTCTGCATTTGCATTATGTGACACAGGGCCCTGGTCCATGATAAAAGTTCCTGGGTACTATGGTGACATGAATATTAATGACCCTGTGATTAAAACACCAAGCAAGGAGTTATATTTGCATTTAATACATGACTGTTCCTGCTCTCCTACACAGCCCTTATCAAATGGCCTCATCTTCATGGGATTCAGCTCATTTGTAAAATAATTTGATAAGCCTCCCTGCCACCATCTGTTTGTCTGCTCTGCACAGGGCGACAGGCACAGACCCACAGGTTGTGTGACACCTCACACACAGAGCCTTTGTGCTCTCCAGAAAGCAGAGACAGCTCAGCAGTTCACACTACAACTGGTAACGGAGCACAGAAACAGAAGGGTAAACTCATATTCACATATCCAAGTACATCTGCTGACTCAAAAGCAACAGGTAAAGGCTGAAAGAAAGGCTCTGACATTCATCAGATTTGTTCTTCCCAGAAATATGTGGCCAAGGATCACAGGACAGTGTGACCTGCCTGTACTGCCTCCTCCCCTTCTCTCTGCCACACTATGCCTCCACCATCCTTTGCCACCCCACAACCCACATTTCTTTATTTCCTTACAAACTTTCACAGATCCTTCCAACTCCAGAGAATGTTTTCTTTAACAATATCAGGGGGTATTGTTCCTGCCACCTGTCATCTGCATAGCCCTGGTATTAAACACCTCTTGCCAAAGGTCATGAAGAGTCATTAGAGCAGAGCCCTGGGCCAGCAGCAGCCACAAATAACCTTCATGTGACCACACAGCAGCCATAAGTGAGGATTTCCCATCAATCCAGTTCCCTCCTCCCAAGCAGCAGCTCAGTGCCAGAGAGGTCTTTATGGCTGAAGCACTTCCCAAGTCAGAAGCCATTAATCCTTCAGAGGGTCACAACAGGTAACTGAAGCAACAGTGAATTAGCAGGTAGGTCATGCAGAGAAGGCACATGAAGTGAAAGGTCTCAATTTCTGTGCTTCTCACATCAGCACTGATTTTTTATGTTCCTTTTAAGTATTTCAAACCACTTCGAAAGTCCAAATTTTGCCACTCTCATAAACATCTGAATAGCACCCCTATACAACCTGGGATAGCAGTGAAGTCACAAAAACATGTATAACACACCAAACCAAAGGATCCTCCTGCTTGCTCTGCTGCCTTGAAGAGAGACTGATGTTCAGTGACAGCCACAGGAACCAGGCACATCATGTCCTTGTGGAGCATTCTGCACATCATTGAGACAAGCCCGAGTTTATTTTACTGCTGCCATTTGTGCAGCAAAAGCTCACATCAGCCCTGCAAGCATCACTTTGCTTGCAGGAGGAGAGACAAGTGAAGATGATATCTGAACAACAGCTGTGCAATTAGAGAGCCTCAGAAGATCTTGCATTTTGCTGTCACACTCTCAAGAATAGCTTGTCAGATTGCTTCTTAAGTTCACACAGGCACATTTCGAGGCCCCCTAACACAGGCCTATGATCACCTAATAGGAAGGGAAACTGATGTGTGACTAACAGAGAATGAAGATCAGCTCTACCTGCCCTCATCACAGCACCAGCCAGATTCCAGCTCAGCTGTGGGGGGATGCACACGCAAATCCCTGCTCAGGGAACTCAGCTGCTGATGGCTTTTTTTATTTTTAATCTATGAGATCACCCGTCACTGGTACGCAATTTGTTTCTGCAAAATCATGAAGCAAACCAGATGCTATGAGCATCTTGTTCCAAAAATGTCTTTAATCCAATCCTGCACCACATGGCCCAGGGTGCTAGTGTCAGCAGGGCTTCTGCCACAGAGCAAGCATGAATTTACACCCAAACCACACGTGTGCCAAGAGCACGTTCAATGAAATCACAGAGAGGCAGCACTTGACAGGAAACACAGACTGCAATTAAAGCACCCAATCTGGAAGGCCAGAGATCAATTCCTGACTTGGCCACACATTCTCTGCATTGCTTCACCTCCCTATCTGAGTTCCCAGTAGCCCTAAAAGGGGTGGAAGGACACATTCACAGACTGTGCCAGGGCTCAGATACTCAGGGTGGTGAGAGCTCCTCACATTAGAGGAGCTACAGCAGGTCCCCTCTGTTTCACTCTGCTGAATAACCTTCATTTCATTTAGTGGCAATTCCTGGACCTCCTACAAAAGGAGAGAGTTTCCGTAATGACAAAAAGCCACAAATGAGAATTACCTTGCAGTGCCTCACTTGAGCCTTTCCAAATCTTTTCCTTGTGCTTGTAAATCACTGTCAGCATTGTTCCTACTCTCAAGAAGTAGAGCAGCCAGTATCTGATCCAAGGAGGTTTGCTTCCAGCATGATACCACCACAAGGACATCCTGTGCTTCCTCATCCAAGGAAGCCAGCATCCCTCCCTGGGAAACTTAGTTACCTCTTGTTATCAGAAGATAACTCCTCCATAAACCAACTTTGCTTATGGCAAGTTCTCCTCAGAGACTTCCTGTCTCCTTCCACATGTAGAACACAAGTAAACACCCAGCACAAGTGAAGGCAAATTGGTTGTAACTTTCCAGAGAAGCAGCACCAGCTCTGCAGCTGGCACACTGCCTTCCCAACAGGCACAGCCTCAGCCTGCCCAGAACATTTGCACTGAAAAAAGTCACCTTCAAGGGGAGCAACTCCCAGTCCCAACACAAGTGTGCAGCACCTAGCTAGTCCTGACCCCCCATTAGCCATGATTAATGCAGGTGTTCCTTCTTGGAAGGCAAGAAGTGCTAAATCCAGAGTGGATTCCAGCTTGTCTTCAGCACATTTATAACTTCACACCTGCTCTCCTCAAGCTGCTGATAAGCTTCTGCACAAAGGGCAGAAGACCCACACCACAATAAAAACAGTTATGGCAGTGCATGTGCAACCAGAGGTTAGCAGCCTGTTCCTTTGGAACTACTAGAACGCTTCTGCAAGACCCCAGCTGGAGAGTTAAACCATGTAAAAACCAAAGCCAGAATCCCAAAACTAAGCTTTCCTATACTGACAACTTCACAGCAGGACTTCTTGAAACAGAAACTATTTTGGTTTAACACAGAAGGTTCCTTCCTGGGATGTTGACTGCACTGGGCTAACACTGCCTTTAAACCAGCTTTTACACTTTAAACTGCTTTAAACACAGCTGTTTCATAAAGAACCAGCCTCCCCAGGCAAACTCAGACCCCTTTTGTGACAAACTGCACAAAGCCTACAAGCCAGTCCAGTCTCTGGCCTACACAACTCCTCACACACTTAAATCCACTAATACCTGCTTTTCCTCCCTGATGACATCTCAGGACACAACACACACTGTCCCAGCAAAAGCTGTGCTGCTAAAAGCACCAAAACACTTGGGATACATCAGCATTTACCATGTAACTCCCTTGGGATTCTTCAAAAATTCCTCTGGCTTCTACTCTCAGAAAAACAGACTGCTAGAACACAGAATTAAACATCCTACCTGGCAGGCAGAGTGCAGAGTACATGTTCCGCCTCACAAGAAACAGAAAAAGAAACAGGGAAAAGAAGGAAAAAAATAAAAATCACATGTCCCATTCCAAGAGCAGAAACAGTTTAATTCCTAATCCAAATGTCAGCTGATTAGCAGCTGGCCCTTGGCTGAAGTAGAAAGCAGTAACTCACAAAATACACTTCAAAACAATGCCTTGAACCCAACCACACTGGAATCGGGTTGAGACTCATATAAATCTGCAAAATGTACCTCAGACGGGGTTTGCTTTCAAGTGAAATTATTTCAGAAGAAGTTTATGTGTATTTTCAGTGACTTCAGGTTATGGTGCTGCAGGGAAAGGAGGTGCAAGGGTGAGCAGGGCAGGGGTCAGCAGAAACCCCCCACACTCAGGCCAGCCAAGGGAGCCCCCACCCCACCAGGCATGGGCTGGGCATTTACAGCCTCTCCCAGCTGCTTCCTACATGCCTGCAGGTTTGCTAAGGGAAGCCAGGATAAATCCCATAATGCCCCTGTTTTCAAAACAGAGGAAAAAATACAGCTAGCAAATGTCAGGTGATTTTGTGACTTTGCACTGGTTTGTAATACCAACCACTAAATGCTTTCAAATTAACACACAGCACGTACCTGAAAAACTTCAGCAAAATATCCAGCAATTATTAAACCTGAATCCCTTACTTACACACTTTAAGAAGAAAAGTCAAAAACGTACAACTAATTTTAAAAGTAATTTTTTGTCGACTTGCAGAAACGCAGCCCTGTGCCTTTTACTAGAAGCAGAGCAAGACAAATAAAACCCTGCTCAAACACGTGCCCCATCAATGTTTACACACCTCGGGTCAGCTCAGCACTCTCCCACAACATCGTGAGTACAGAGTCACACAAAACACAGAGGCCCCCAAAAATGGGACACTGGGGCAATCCTCAACCTGTTTTAGCTCAGAGGAGTACCTGTGCCATGTGGTACTTTGCCACACACACACATCTCTCAAGCTCTCTAGCAAATTCCTCATTTAAGGCAACATCCGTCTCAATGTTTCTGCTTCTTTGATCCCTATCAGAGGGACACCAAGCTCCCCAGAGCTCTGGGGTGGGGTTTTTTTTGTCTTGGTTTTTCCTCTACACACAGGCAGAAACAGAGCAGTATACGATTTGGTCCAGCACTGTTTCAGCTTCTTTTCAGAAAGAGAACAGCAAGACAGCAGCTTGACTCAATCCCACACTGCAAGAGCTCCTGGGCATTCACTTCAGCTCTGTGAAACACGACCCACCCCAAAACCAGCCACAACACCCCCTCAGCCCATCCTGGGGCACTGTGTGACTTTAAACCTGGCCCTGCAGACCCCCAGGGTCAGCAGCACTGCCCTCCCACCATAGATAATCCTTGTGCAAACTTTGAGGGGAATTTTTCAAGAGATTATTTGCGCTATTATATGGATTAGAGCAGAACAGCTAAAAAGACCCAACTAGGAATCACCTATTGCAACATCCTGTTAGTAAAAAAACCCCACTGATTCACCAGTACTGTAACACCACAACCAACCCCTCAAATTCCTCCTATATTATTCCCATCAACTTCCTTCCAAAAGGAAGGGATGTTCCTCCCTGCCAGGAAGGCAAGTATCCAGACAGAACTATTTTTCAGGGGTGAGGGGTGCACCTAACCACAGCAGGTATTTGAGGGATCTACACAAGAGCCCAGAGGCACATGGAGCCATTTGCCACCTGGCACAGGCAGTACTGCAGCCAGGGCACACTCCTTATCAGCAGGGTTGCTCAGCAGAATTCAGGGTGACCAGGCACAGCTCTGGCAGACAGATGCAAATCCCAACACTTCAATTCCAAAAGTTCTGGTTCAACTCAATTCTCCTCTGCATCTTTCATCACTCCATCGATTCTCTCTTTTAAGCCACTTTTACATCTCTTTTTTTTTCACATTTCACATGCTGCACCTAAACACAGGCCTTCCAACTCCCTCCTAAAGAAATGGGGATAAGAGGTCCTTTCTTCCCAGACATGATACTCCTCCTACAAAGTCCCAGGGGACTTTTCCTTTTAGCAGAAATAGCCACGAGATGCCTTTTAGCGCTGCTGAAACACCACTGCAGATACAGAGAGGTTTTCCAGCCGAGGTTTCAGACGTCAGGAGCGCAGGGACCGCGCTGCCCACGAGCTCCCCAGGTCTCCAGCTGAGTCAGGGAGAAAAGGCTGTTTACCAGCACACTCAGCCACGGGCATGCAGAGCTGCAGCACTTCTGACCCACACTGCTCCCCAGCTGGCCCAACTAAACCAACATGCCACCTTTGCTCTTGTCCCCTCAGAGGCTTCACTCTGCAGGCAGAGGGATTCCAGACTGCCCACAGCAGAGTCTCACTGTGAGGGAGATACCTGGGCAGCACCTTTCACCAGAGGAACTCCCTCTGCCTCACAGGAACAGAACACAGCACCTGTTTCACAGGGGTGCTCAGCCCAGAGGTGAGAAGCCCAGAGCTGCAGGCCATGCTCCATCCCACAAGCCAGCCAAGAAACCAGGAGCTGCAGGGAAAAGCCCCCAGAAGCAGCAGCTTCCCCAGGACAGAGAAGCAGCAAAGGGAGACTCTTCCCTGCCAGGCAATCTGTGCTCCCACCTCCACCTCTGCTGCAGCTCAGCCCTGCTGAGCAGGAGAGCCCGGTGACACACGGCTTGGTGACACACGGCGTCGCTTCCCGGGGCTGTCAGCACAGGGCAGAACCTGCCAGCAGATTACTCATCAGCAAAAAAAGCCACTGCCTTCCCATGTTACCAGGATGAGGCCATCCTGCATTAAAAAGAGATTCTGACAGCTTCTCAAGTTTAGCTCATGTAGGTCCTAAGCTTCCAGGGCCAAAAGGGCCTTGGAATTACCAGTCCTGGCAAACCTATCTTACAAATTTCAAGGAAAAAAAAAAAAAAAAAAAGAAAAAGTCACTATAATTGCTAGTTAAGAGCCTGGTTTCGGTGCTCCTCTCAGCAGAACACATCAGAAACCAAGTCTAAAAAACAGTCACAGACCTATTTTCTTGTACACCGTGGTGAATTCTTACAAATCTGAACTCAGGCAGCGTACACAGAGTCCCTTTTCCATTTTAGGGCTCTTTCTGTAAAAGCCAACACAGGTCCTCCCACTCAGCTCTCTCCTAGCAGCTCCCCTCTCCTTCACCATCAAAACAAAACATTGTTTTGACTAAATTTGCCCAGGATGCTGCGCAGGAGGGACCAGGAGCAGATCTAAGGAGGCCAATATCTCTCTGAAGGTCGAGGCTAAGGTTACCAGCCAGAGCCATTCAAGAGGTTCCTTACAGCCTCAACAAATGAAATGTAAAACGATAGTTCAAGCAGCAGAGCTGGTTACAATTAAACAAATGCCACCAGCAGCTTGCTGCACCACAAGGCCTGCACACATCATGGGTTCTATAACTCCTAGGATTCCTTTTTAGATCTCTACCTGTTTTATTTAGGGAAGGAAAAAAAAAAGGCAATTGGGATCACCACTTCTCCTTGCAGAAATACCCACACACGGAGAAATCCTTCATCCCAGGTCACAACCAGCCCTGCTCAGCCTACCTATGTGCATAACATAGCTACAAGGAATTTACTCCAGTGTTTAAATCCTCTCTGCTTGAGGTAGGAAAGGAGGTAACAGCTGAAGAAAGTTTAAGAGTAAAGGACACTGTTTTCTATATTTACAGCACCTCGTTCTGCACTAAAATATTTGACAATTTTGGTCTGGGTGTTTCTTTTGGGTTTTTTTAACTCCCAGTCTAGGAGAAGTGAGAAATAATTAACATCTGAAAACCCCCCAATCTCCAAAGCATTAAAAAAAAAAAAAAAAAAAAAAAGTCAAATCCAGCAAACCCACACTGCATTTACAGATGGCAAGACCAGACACGTCAGCTTACAGACACCACTGGACTGCAATTCTGTCAAGGACAATGAAATATTCAGGAATCTGGGGGTCAAGGAGGAGGCTAGGAGCCCGGGACAACTCAAGGCCTCCGTTTCAGCTTGGGGAGGGAAAAGCAGTACATCGAGCGCTCGGAAAGGCACAGGGATCTCACCTTCCGCCAGCACCTCGTCCACAGTGACCTGGTGCCGGCCGATGCTGAAGACCCGGCCGATGTAGCCGCTGCCCGGGCCGCTGCTGCCGCCGCCGCCGCCGCTGGTGCCCGACCCGGGCCCGGAGCCGCCCTGCTCTCGGCGCGAGTCGAAGAACTTCTTCATGTCTCAGGAGGCGGCAGCTGCCCGCGATGCGGGCGATGCCGGTGTCAGGTCCCGAGCCCCTCCTGGCTCCTGCCGCGGCCGCTGAGGGGGGCCCGGGGCCGCTCGCCTGGCGGGGCCGAGCCGCGCTGTCCCCCGGGGACTCACACCTGCAAAACCACAGGGGATAACGGGGTTGCGGCGCTACCCCTGCGGGCCCCTCCGTGAGCCCCGACCCGCAGGGACCCTGCCCGGTACCTCGCAGACGGCAGCGGGTGCCTCCATGCGCCCCGCGGGGCCGGCGTGCGCAGCCCCACCGGGTCACGGCGGGGCCGGCTGCCGGCAGGGCCCGGGGCCCGCATCGCTGCCTGGCGGCGTCACCGGCGGCCACCGAGCCCGTCAGGGACACGGACCGACCCGCCGCCGCCGCCCCCGCCGGCCCCATCCGACCAGGAAATGGGCCGTCACAGGAAGTCCCGGCTGCCGTCGGGAGCACCGCCCCCGCGCCTCCGCCAGCTGCAGGGCCCGGCCCCGCTGCCCCGAAGTGTCGCGTCCTGGGCTGTCCCGCCCCACCCCGTCCCGTTTCGGGATGTTGCGTCCCAGAATGTCCCGTCCCGCAGCCCTCGGAGCGCCCCCAGCCCACGGTGCCGCGGGAGGGGGAGCGGGGGCTCGGCGGGATGGCGGCGCCGCGCGCGGCACGCTGGGGGCGGTAGTTCCCCGTCGTCAGCGGAGGAAGTGCCCTGGGGCGATGGGAACTACAAGTCCCAGCATGCCGCGCGGCTCTGGCCGGCAGGGGACGCTGTGCCGGCGGGGCCGTGACGGGGTTGTGGCCGAGCGCCCGGGCCGGAGTCGCCCCTCAGACCGACCGGGACCGGTCTCCCAGGGACGGAGAACAGGGCCCGGGGGCTTTGCGGCCTCATCGCCGCCGGGGATGAGTACAGAAACCCTGTTCGTGAGGAACCATGGCTCGCATTAGGGCTTTGCATGGTGGCGGGTATTTGCGTTTATCTTTGAAATAAAATGCTAAACTCGATGGTTTTGTGATATAATATAAAAGGTCACTGCTGTGACATCACTCTCCTTCCTCTCCTCTGGCTGGGATGGAAGAGGAAACCAAAGCATGGTCCCATTTTCCCAATGACTATTATTTCCTGTATTATGGTAATAACTACAGCCATCCTGCTGCCAACCCCTGTCCCCAGCAGACAGGCCAGGCCTGGTTCCTTTGGGATGAGAGAAATGTTTACCCTTCACACAGCCCTTTTCTTCATCCAGCCTCACTGTGGTCACAGGCTTCCAGCAATGCCAGTGAGATTGGATCAGCATGTTGTAAATTGGTCTAATGGGTTTTTCCTCACAGTGTTTGAAGACTTTTAAGATGCATACAGCTCTCAGAACAGGCAGGTGATATTGCTGGTGGTAACATTTATCACAGATACACAGATCTGACAGCACGTCACTACAGTTGTTTTTCTGCTGAGCCACTGTGCCTCCTCATTGTGGGTAATGCTCCACCTCTTCCACCATCCTTGTCCTCAGCAGGTCTGAAAGGTATGGGCCCACAGCCCCACCCTGCAGACCCCAAAGTCCTCCTTTGACCACCTTCAGTCACCCATAATTTGTAGGGTGGCTCCTGACGTCACCTCATTTCCTAGTACACCCCAGCTCTGCACAGCTGGAACTGCAATCATTTCAGCTAACACATGTGTGAAAACAGTCCTTTTTCATTTGCAGGCTTTAGTCTGCATGAAACATGCTTGGCTGTGCTTTGGGGCTCTGTGATGAATTAACTGCCAGAGGTCAATACAGAAGGTTCACGTGCCCTTTGGAGTAAATATGAAGTGAATAAAGTCACAGTTGCTTCTATAAATTATTTTAAATTATTTTAAAAATTTCTCTAACCTGTGAAAATCCCCAGGAATCTCTCAAGACAGGTAAAACACCCAGTGCAAAAATTGGGTCCCATCACTGGGGATTTCTGGGGACCCTGCAGAACTGAACAATTTCCAAAGAAACTGGGCATCTCTGTACAGTAGAGGGAAATGACTCATTTCCAACTGAAGAAGATAAAAGCCACTGCATGCAGAGAGCTGCAGATGCACTGCTGAGCCTCCTCCCTGGCTCTGAGAGGGCTTTTTTTAACCGTACCTGCAGTGCAATGCAGGGAGTGTCAGACCCACGCAGGGCTGGGGGCTCTGATGTTCAGCCCACGGGCACACAAACCCCACCCATGACCATTTTGGGGAGCAGAAGCTCAGCAGGAGCCATCCCCGGCTGCAGATGCTAGGATATTCTTTATTTCAGAAGGCACAAGGCTTGGCTGCGCTGCTGCAATCCCAGTGACCTTCACAGGGATCAGAGGGAACTGAGCCTGAAAGCTCCAAGGGAAAAAGCTGATCAGTGGCCACAGCACAGACGTGGCCTGGTGTTTCTCCCATGTCAGAGTGACTCCAAAGTGCTCCCAGGCTCATCTGCTGCAGAGAGGTACCTCAGTCTGACTGATACACTCAATCCTAAACACCAAATTTTAAGCTGCTAAAAGCCCATGATGCAAGGCTTAAAGTATCCGAGTGTGGCCAGCAGAGCTAATCCCCTGAACATTGTCTCCCTGATCCCTGGTCCTCCTGCACTGCTCAGAAAATGTATTCAAATACCCAGGAAGAAGCACATTAACACAGCTGCATCCCTCTCCATCAAACTTTCCAGTCAACTCAGCATTTTCTAAATAAAAACACAGGCTTGGACAGTTTTCCTGCGGCCCCTGAAAGGCGAGGGCACACTGGCCCCTTCTGGAGAGCTCGAGCAGCGGCAGAGAACAGAGCTGGCACAGCGTCCTGTGCTTGCTGTCACTTAACTGGCCTGGGGAAACAAAGCCATGGTGGCATTTTCCTGAATTCACCGCAGAACAATTAAGTCTCAATCACACAGTTACGTTTATCTTGATAAGGATGTTGGGAGAGCCACTTGCAGGCAGACAGTGGGGGCAAAGTAAAGGGAGGAGATATTCAGATTAGATATAAGAAAGGAATTCTCCCGTGTTAGGGGGATGAGGCCCTGGCATAGGGTGCCCAGGGAAGCTGTGTCTGCCCCTGGGTCCCTGGAAGTGTCCAAGGCCAGGCTGGAGCAGCTTGGGACAGTGGAAGGTGTCTCTGACCATGGAGGTTGGAACAAGATGAGCTTTAACGTCCCTCTCAACCCAATGCATTCCACAATTCTATGTCTTTTTAAACATACATTTACTGCAAAACATTCTGTTAAGCTTCTTACCAGCTAAAGAATAGAGCTGCTGTTCTATCCATCTCTCTGCCTATGATTTTCTGGATTTCAAGGATTTTTTTCCAAGTGCATAGTAGTGGCCCCCAAGCACTATTAGTATGAGCACAGAAACCATCACTGATCTTCATCACCCCCAAGAAGAGGTCAGTTCTCAAGCACACTGTCATGGAGCTGGGCTTTACTGGGTTCAGAGTTGTGCAGAGGGACAGAAAGGCTCCAGAACTCAGATCTGTATTTTACGCATTTTAAAACACGTTTAAAAACTGGAAGTTTCCACCTCCTTGGTGCTCCTGTTTGCCCTTGCAGGACATCCCCTGCTGTCTCCCCATTGCTGTCTCCAGCAATGGCCCTGCTTCCTGAGGCTGGAAGCCAATCTTCCATCCACAGTAGGGCACTCTGGTAGGCACATCCAGAAATAATGGAGCTGATTGAGCTCTCATGCTCATGCATATGGGATGTAATGGCCTGCATTGACCCTGTGTACAGCCAGGGGATGGAGCACTGGGTGGGAAAGAGCTGTGTTTCTCAAGGAGCATGACTTTGCAACACAGCTCCACACTGTCCTTTATAGCAGCTGCTGTTACACTAAGGGAAAATTGTGGGTTTGGTTCTCCCTGAGAAGGGATTTATCAGCTGTGTTTCAAGTGTCAGGATCCTGTTGAGGCTCCTCCTGCCCCAAGCCACCTCACCCAGTGTGTGCCCACACCCTTTGCTCACTTCTGTTTAAATACATAGTCAGAAAAGTCATCGTGAGCTGGGCAGTCATAGCTCTGTTTCCATCCCCTAGAGCTGGGTTAAGGCCAAATTACAGAGCAGCAAAGTAAGATTAAACTACATGGAGACAGATATCAATTAAGAAAAAAAAAAAAAAAGTGAAAGCTACTCATTTCCTCTTCAGAACGATATGTATTCTAATTAAAGTATTAAGCCGCCTCCCACTCTGGGGGTATTTGCTGACTCCTGTTCCCCTTTGGATGGATTCATGGACACAGGCAGCCAGGAAGCCATCAGACCACTGATGGCCCTGGACTGTTTGCATTCCCTGCTGTTTATAGCTTTAGTGGATAAAAGAAAACAGCAGACTGGGCCCGTGGCCAAGTGCAGCCTTCAGTTTCTCTGTGGGAGAAAGGCAGAGTGGGTGGGCATCTCTGAGGCAGTGTCAGCACAGCATATGCTGGGGGACAGCAGTGTGGAGAGCCCCCCACACCCAGGATGCTGCAAGAGCTGTCAGCGTGAGGAGCTGAGAGCATCCGGGATCCCCTCCTGTGTGCCTGCCTGCAAAACACACCAGCAGCCCCACCCTGAGAACCTGGTGATTGACACAGTGAATTCGACTCCTGGCTGTCTCATCCTTGCAGTGCTCATTGCTATCTCCCCTTACAGCTTATTGTCTGAGGCATGTGGGCTCCTGTGTCCAAGTGGTCTCTTGTTTTAAAGGCATCTTGGGTGACAGGAATTTTCTTAAATCAGTTCTGCTCCCCAGTTCCTTCTTGGCCTTGTGTGACATTTATGTTTATGTAATCTACCCAGAGAGCCTGTGACTTGCATAGCAGTGCTGGTATGCTGTGCTCAGGGTTCTAAATCCTGCCTGGATTGCTAAAAGGGAGAGTACTGCACATTCCCCTGATAATACTGAGTGCAGAAGCAGTGTTTATAATGTTTATGTAGAGTTAAGAACATTCCAATTTCTTATGTGAATTGGAATACTTCCATTTTCCCACCTCAAATAAGCACTGCTTACCTAGGCCTGGGAGTGTTTCATCTTCCTTCCTCTCTTTGTGTTAAAAGGGCTCCACTCCAATCAAAGATCAACAGCTCCAAGCTGCTTCTTCCTAAGGTCTTCCCCAAAACACCTCATCCCAAAACACCTCTGACCTGTGGAAGTGGCTGTTTCACCTGACACGGTGCTGAACAGCAGGTAAGGACACACCCTTGCTCTAAGGGTCAGAAGTGCCCCTGGATGTCTGCAGCGAGCCCTAACAACTGCAGTTCACTTTGGGACTGTTGTGATACTAATACACAGAATGAGAGAATTCCTTACCCTATTACAAGCACACAGAACTCAGTGCTTTAGAAAAGCAAGGGCTGGTTTTCAGCCTCCACCCTACCTTCGGGTACTGCTGCTATGGATACAACACTGGCTGAGCTACAGCATCCAACACACTCCCACAGCACTTGAGCAACCCTTAAATAACCCCATTTTCAGGGGCTGCTGCTTGCAAACTGCCAGTGCTCAGGTATGAAAATGAGCACTTCCCTTGTGATCCTCCCAAAAACACCAGCTTAATACCCAAAGGCCCAAATTCTGACCCTCACTTGGTGAATGATTTCATTAGTGTCAGAATTTGGAGCTCAGTGGATGAAGTGAGGCTGTCCCTCTAGAGCTAACGGCAGGTACCTGCTAATGAAAGGACACACTGAAAATCTGTCCTCCTAGCACAAGGCTCCTTTGCTCTGAGGTGCAAATTTAAAAGGTCAGGTCCTTCAGGCAAAAACAAATGCTGCCATTTTCTAGAGGTTCAGCTCTATTCTCATTGTGGGACTTTGAATGAATACCCCCTTCCTAATGGGCTGCTGCTTGAGCCCAAGTTATTTACTTAGTGCATACTGCCCTCCCTGTTTTTCTGTGACCTTTATTTTTTATGAGATCTTTGGTAGATGAGAGGACAGCAGGATGGAATGAGGATGGAACGCAGGTGTGTAACTGAGGCGTGTAACTTTATAACAAGGGTGGTTAAAATAATTGACAGGACAAATGAAGTATCTGTGAACAGACGTGCTCTGTCACTGCACTGAGAGGGACTGTGGGCTTGTCCCTTGCTGTCCCTCTTTTGATGCAAGGAACAGCAAAGCTATGGAAGTCAGTGATATCCTTCAGCTGGAGATACTGAAGGATAGCCTTTATAACCATAGCCTTTCCAGCCTTTCAGAGATGTAACAAGGCTGAAAGCTGAGCAGACCCTGCACAAAGGGCTCCTGGAGAGACAAAGCTTTGTCACCTGAACCTTGTCTTGGAAAATACAGCAACAGCCATTCGTCTTCCTGAAGGCAGCAGCTCCTGTAGCAAGGTACAACAGGGTTCCTTAAACCCCTGTCATCCTATCCACCTTCCAGAGAAGCCCAGCCAACTCTCAGCATGCTCTGAAGCTTTTGTGCCTTTTTTCTTTCTGGTCCAAATAATCATGACTGAATCAGATGGCTCTGGAGCCAGCACCCATAACCAGCCAAAATTACAGGGAACTTGGCTGTGTGTTGCGTCAGGATCTGGCTGCTGCATGGACTACACTTACATGACTAATTCAGGTGGCCAAAAAACATCCACACAAATACTCTGTGTCTTCAAGTATTCCTCCACTTGGTGCCTGTCCAAGGGGGAAAGAAAAGGTTAAATTATGAAAATAATAAATGGCAGGATTGATGCAATATTTAATTAATTTGTAAAGAATATTAATAACTCACGGTATTAAATAATTACTATTGCATATACCAGTGACTGCAGTGACAGAGCTTTCCAATCCTGGGGGCTGAAGAGACTGGGAAGCAAACAGAAGGATGAAAATACACAGGCTAAAAAAGTCACTGGCAACATAAGATTGGAGAAACACAGCAGTTGTGCTGGTGGATTAAAATGGGCCCAGAGCAGGGACTGGTGACGTGAGAAGAAGGGATGAGAATGGAAACTTTCACAGATGTAGGAAAGAGAAGAGTTTCTCCTTAGCAACAGTTTATAATATGCACTGGTCCACACTGAATCCTGGTCAGGGTCAAGTGCCAGAATTTGCAAAGAAAGAGGCAGTGCAAAAGGAGAAGGCTTGTGCCTGGTTTTTCTGTTCTCCTGGTCCATGTCCCCCTGCATCAGCAGTAGGTGCTGGACTCAATGGAGCTGTTTTGGGAGGCTGAGCTGCAGCAGGAGCTGTAATAAATAACTCACACAGACATGCTCACTGAGGCACAGCCTGCCTGCATCCAAGCTGCTAAATTTAGGTCCCCTTCCAGCAAATGAGCATGTGCAAAGAGCACAGGGATGAGACAGAGCTGTTGTATGAGCCGGAAAAAACTGAGAGGGTTGGTTTACCTGTGATAATAACAGCACTTCTGGCATCAGAGGAGACCAAAGAGGATAAACAATTGAAGACAAGATACGTCTATTGCAAGGCTGATTTCCCTCTGTCAGACTTGTGATTATGTCCATGGCAGGGTCACATTGGGGTAAAACTGAAGTCCCTTTGCCTGAAGGGTTTTGGCTTGAGGGCACTGCCATTTACTGGGGCAAAAAGAAATAATCGTTATGCAAAGAATCATCCTTACTGAAATCATGGCTGTTTGCAGTGCAAAGGTCTTAGACAAGGGGTGAGGATGTTGAAGACCCAGAGAGGTGCAGTGGGAGCACAGAAGGCACGACACAGATAAGAAATCCCTACACGCAGAACCGGGGGAGGAACAGGACTTGTTGCTCGGGGTTGTTGCTCCACGCCGTCCCCCTCGCTCCCCCCTCGGGTGTGCCCAGCTGTAGGCTGGAGTGAGGGAGCAGAGCCTGCACACAGAGCCCCTCTGTTCCCAAGGACTTCTACAGGGAATGCCGGGGAGCGTGGGAGGCGCCCCAACCTGCCAGCCCTCCGTGTAATCCCAAAAGTGCAGCGTGGGGTTATATCCCAAACATGCCGTGTGAAGGAGCTTCCTGGGGAACTTCTCCCTTCTCTGGATCCCAACCAACTGCTCAGGGATGGGCAGGGCAGGGCTGGAGCTCCCTCACGTCACTGCCGCGTGCCTCCAGGGCGGGGACTTTGCCACCCAGGACAGGCACAGCAGCTGTCCCCGTCCGTGCCAGGGAGCCTGCCTCTGCGCGGGACAGCAGGTGAGTGCCAAGCGAGCGGGGCATCCCCTTGGCACGGGGACGGGCCGCATGGCTGCATGCCTGGGGACGTGCCAAGCGCCATCCGCGCTGCCCAGAGCGCCCTGACGGACTGCGGGACCATGCCAGCCGTGCCACGGCGCTGGGACAGCCAGGGGCTCCGGCCGGGCTGAGCAAGGACCAGCTGTGGGATGGAGGCAGGGCTGACCTTTCCCGGGCACAGGGAGTGCCCGTGTTTGTTCCTATTTGTGCCGTGCCAGGCTGGCACGCCTTCCCCGCTGGCTGCTGGGGCGCCCAGGGCACGGCACGGGGGTGACACGGCTCGGGGTGACACGGCTCGGGGTGACACGGCTCAGGGTGACACGGCTCGGGGGTGACACGGCACGGGGGTGACACGGCTCGGGGGTGACACGGCTCGGGGGTGACACGGCTCGGGGTGACACGGCTCGGGGTGGGCGCACAGGCTGAATGAGGCGCACGAGACTACGAGAATCATATTTTTGTTCCTTCTGAGGGCAGTGGCCAGATAAAGGTCGTTGTGTGGGAGGCGCTGGGATAGTTCAGCTGGCTCGGGGCTCGTGGCAGACGGGAGATCCTTTCCTGAGCAGACTCAGAGTCAGTGGCCCTGGGGCGAGCCCCAGCCCCAGCCCCGGCCCCAGCCCCGGCCCCAGCCCCGGCCCCAGCCCCGGCCCGGGCACCCCGGGAGCGCCGCCAGGGCTGCGGCTGGCGGGGACGGAGCTGTGGAAAAGCTGATCCAGCGCTGGGTGTGGGCTGTGTTTGAGTAAACGTGCACCGAATGAAGGAACTCGTCGGACAAGTCCAGGGTTTGCCTCGCAAGGAAAAGGGTCACAGAGCGGTGGGTTTCCATCCAGATCCGAGGTGTAGGACTGGCGACGCTGCAAGCTCAATCTTCGGGGGGAAAGCCTTGTGTTTATATCCTCTTAAACTGTTGGAAGCTTTCCTTGCTGGTTCCTCTGTGTGTGTGTGTGTGTGTGTGTGTGAGCAGTCAGGAAAACCTGATTGTGTGCAAGCCTAAACTTGAACTGGCCAGCACACACGATAGTCTCAGCGCTTTCCTGGTAAATTAGGTTTATTCTGGGTTCAGTTTTTAGAGGATGTTGATCTGGACTTAAAACAGACTGATTAGCCTGCCAGAAAAAGATCATTCATGGAAAAAAAAAATCGAGTAAAGGGAGGGATGCCTCCTACACTTGCACTCTGTCACCTGGGCACAGTGTTCTGTGCTTGTTCTGTCAGGTTTATTGTACCAGGCCTTTTTTCTGGGGTGAAGCAAGTAACATCAGGACCATAGCACTGGCTGGCTGACTCTTGCATGCATAGTTTAATTCTTCAAAACACAGAGTGAAGTATTGTTCCTGTCCTGAAGCTGTTTTTCCCTGATTGAGCTGCAGGCCAGGGATTGTTTTAAGCTGTTGAGCACTGGCAAATCTGCTGAGCAATTGCCTTCTCTCTCTGCTTGCCGAGGGGTGGCTTAGGAGAGTTTCATTCATCTAAAGCCCCAGCATGAGCAGCTCCTGCCGACCCCTTCAGCTGTGGAAGGGCTGCTGGACCGCCTGGCTGAGCTGCTGAGCTCTCCCACTGTAACCTCAGTGGCTCATTCACACACAGAAATGCACCAGGAACAAACCAGCACTTGCCGATTGAGCAGGGGTTTGCACTGCTGCCTTTTCAGTGCTCTGCTCTTTCAATTCCTAGTGGTGTTCCCAGGATGAAGAAATCAGAGTTGTGCAGTCAATATTCAGTGTGGTATTTCTGCTGTTACTGGATGTTGTGAGGGCATTTGCCCTGAGTGCAGTACATGCAGCCTCTCCTTATGGTTTGGTTTCCTTCTGCCAGCTCATTTGAACTCAGAATTTCTCCACTTCCCTTTCCCTTGCCACTGACCTTTATTTTGCCCTCTAATTGACTTGCTAAACCAACCTGTCTGATGTTCCTGCTTCTGTGTACAAACCAGCTGCATCATAAAAATGGCAGTGAAATTTGGAGCCTTCATTTGGTGTCTGACTAAAGCAAATAAAATTGACTTTTTACTTCCGTTAAAGATTCAAGAAGAGCAAAGATGACTTTTCTGAGGTCTAGGTCATACTGTGATTGCTGGAATTCATGATCAGATGAAAGGAAGCAAACTCCACACTCATAATTGCTGTATGTTGCCTGATTGCACAGGGTGTAGCAAGGTAGAGGTGCACCCAGGAGTGCCTGTGCATAACACATCCATGGCAAGTGCCACGCAGAGTTAACTGGCCTGAAGAGCTTGCCCTGTGCATTTCAGGTCTGTAGGAGTCATGTGGAGCAGGAGCAAGCACACTCCTGTTCTTGCACACCTGTCTGGGCTCATGGGAAGCAGCCATTAAACACCACAAGGAGAGTTAGGGAGAGATGTCATTCACTGCTGGCACCTCTGCTTCTGCTTCTGCTTCAGGGCTTTAGAACTTGCTCAACCCTGGAATAAAACCACACATTTAGATGGGGAGACTTGACTTGCTGTCACTGTGTCTGCATATTTTGAATTTATCTTTTATTTAATTCAACCCTACTGTATATAGGTATCTCTTTGAGTCTGACTTTCCTAACTCCTCTCCTGTAATGCTGGGATGAACGTGGGTTATGGGGATATGAACCTTGTACTGGTACATGACATCCTGTCAAGTGATCAGGGGCACAGGAAAATTTGGGTGTGTTCATGCAAAGGCTCGCTGCTTGCAAACAAAATTATGAACAAAAGTAATAACCCTGAGAAGATGGCAAGTAAGCTTTGGGGTTTTTCAAGGGTTTTGTCAGTTAAAACTCTAGCCCTACAAGGAAGGACACTGCACCAATCTGAGGGGATTCTGAATATAAAATGTTCTATTAAAACATTAGGAGGGGAAGCAATGCTCCTGCCCAGTGCTCAGGTGAGGTTGTCCTTTGTGCACTCACCTACACCACGATGTCTCTGCCTGCCAGGCAGGATCCATAAAGGGTTAGGGCAGTGTGGGCAATCTCACCCTACTTCATCCTCACCCTGCTTCATCCTCAGCCTGCTCACCCTCAGGCTTTTACCTGCCAAGCTCAAAGCTTGCAGGATTTTGGAGGACATGGGAATCGGGTCTATTTTCTTTGCTCCCAGGGCAGCACTGTCTGCTTCTCCTTGTAGCCTCAGCCAGGCTGTCACACAGGCAAAAGAGAAGAATCATTAAATTGCCACTGCTAATTACCTGCTGTTCACCACATCCCTTCCAGCCTGGCCCTGGCCCTGTGCTGCTGTGATCCAGCCTTTGCTCAGTGCAAAGCAGGGCTGAGCACTTCAGGAAGCTGCTCTG
Organism: Muscicapa striata striata; assembly: GCA_030060385.1. NCBI lineage: Eukaryota > Metazoa > Chordata > Aves > Passeriformes > Muscicapidae > Muscicapa > Muscicapa striata. The sequence continues at coordinate 2,186,486 of JAREIS010000254.1, forward strand.
GGCGTTCACTGGGGCTGCTCAATCTTGCTTTTAGTCCTCAAAGAATTAGATGGTTACTTAATCATCCTCATTAACCTTCAAGGGAAGGTGCATTCTATTAATTATTTGCTAGAAAACTAACACTCCCTGTTTTTTTTATTACAGCTGTCTGAGTGCCCTGGACGCAGACAATAACAGATTGACCAGATCTGAGCACGATGGTGAGTGAGTGTGTTTGCTGTGCCAGGCTGTGCCAAGCCTTTGCCCTGACCTGATAAATGTGGGGAGTGGAGTGGAGCTCAGATAAGAACACAGCAGGAAGAACACTGTCACTGTCTGTCCCTTCAAGGGAGTCAATTTATTGCCTCTTTCTGCTTCCTCATTGTAGGGGAGAATGACCCACACAGAAGGCTTTTGCATTTGGGGAGTTAATGGAAAACCAGATCAGATATTAATTCAAAGAACATTAATTTCTCCAGATAAACTTCCTAGGCACATTATTCTTTTGAGGTTGAGCCTGAAAGGCAGCCATTTCTATGGTTGTTATTATAGAATCTTGGAATGGTTTGGGTTGAAAGGAACCTTAAACATCATCCAGTTCCACCTCCAGCCATGGGCAGGGACACCTTCCACTAGACCAGGCTGCTCCAAGCCCTGTCCAGCCAGGCCTGGAACACTTCTAGGGACATTTTTCTGCCCATTGAATATTAAGTGGTATTTTGCTGGTGATTTTCTTGGGACCATGAAGAGCTTTGCAAGAAAAGTGTATTTCTCCAGAAATTGCACTAGACCAGAGGCAGGAGAAACCTGTTTGTGAATCACCATTTCGGGTAAAACACTGCACTTCCTGGTGTGTTGTTCAAGAGAATGATGGTCCTTGACTGCTCTTAGAGAAGTCAGGAATGAGGCTTTGATGGGAACAGCTTCTTCAATGATTTAGATGGAAAACTGGGAAGAAGCTGGACTGAACAGAGATCTCAGGCTGTGTGCCCTTATTTAACTGGAAAGCAGATACTCCATGGGTGGCCACATTAAGATATTTTCTCCTTTCAGTTGAGTCCCTGTGGCTCATTTCTCAGGTGGCTGAGAAGTCCCTCTGGAACAAAAAATTTCTTTTTAGGACAGGATGGAACCTGGTATGAAATCACTCATGTTTGGAGGGTGGACTTTATTTGCTGTCACTTTCCAAAAAAGATGTTAGCATCTTTTGAATTGTCTTTTTTTTTTAATTCAACTCCACTCTGTGAATGTCTCACTTTGTGACTACTTTTCATAACTCCTGTCCTGTGAATTTAGGCAACAGTTAAGGGCGTCTCAACTTTCAGTGCTGAGCAAGAAGCACAGGCACTAAGGAAGGCCATGAAGGGGCTTGGTGAGTTATCTCCCTCTACTGTTAAACCTTCTTTTTTAGCTCTGGTGGTTGGGAAGGTTTTTACTGGTGGTTTTTTGAAGGAGAAGTTCAGCCATTTGTATCACCTTACTGCCCTGAGAGGGCACTGGAGGGAATTGGGTGACTTGAACCTCACTGCAAATCCAAGTCTTGGCCATGAAAACATCTTTAGTCAGGCTCTTGTTTTCTCTGTCCTGTGATGTGGTGGTGCTGGGCTGAGGCACTCGTGCACAGATGACACCCAGGTTGTGCAAGGATGCCAAAGGCACATGCTGGGCAAGGCCAGGGCAGGCCCCTGGTGCTGGTACAAGCAGCTTGACTGGTTTCCATTGGTTCTTTCCAGGCACAGATGAAGATGCCATCATTGAAAGCTTGACCAAACTGAATGTTTCCCAGCGTCAGCAAGTTCTGATCACCTATAAAAGCACTATTGGCAGGGTAGGTGCTCTTCAGAAATCAGTGCCTGTGGCTCTGGTTGGGAGATGTGGACTTATTTGGGTTGTACCACTCAGGTGAAATGTGAAGAATATGCCAGTCTCTACAAGAGTATGATTGGCACTGAGCACAACCTTTCCTTGGCCAAGTTTTTTTGGTCTTGTTCACTTCAGAGTAACTGTTCATCCAAGGAGGGCTGAAGCATGAAGAAAAGTGGTGAACAAATTCTTCCTCTTCTCAAAGGCTGTGTCTTTTTCTCCTTTCTTCTGTACCTGTATTCTAGGATCTGATTGATGACTTGAAGTCTGAGCTGAGTGGGAATTTTGAAAGGGTGATCATTGCTTTGATGACTCCTACCATCATGTATGATGTGCATGAGCTGAGGAGGGCTCTAAAGGTTTGGAAATCCTTTTTTATGTTGCATGACTTATGGTCAATTCAGTATGCAATGGCATAATTGTATATTAATTATTAATTTCTTATTAAGCTGTATCTAATAAACAAAAGTCAAGTTGCCCTTCAAAACAATTGTCCCAGTCTTGGCTCTTGTCTGTGTGACTCCCCAGGGAGCAGGGACAGATGAAGGCTGCCTGATTGAAATCCTGGCTTCTCGCACCAACGAGGAGATTCGGCGCATCAATGACAACTACCAACTCCGTGGGTAGCACTTCATGCAATCTCAGACTGGCTCAGAAGCCACTTGTGTGTGTGCAGGGCTGTGTGGAGAGGCAGGAGAAGGGTCTGTCAGCATCAAGGACTAGAATTACACGCAGAAATGGAGTCGGTGTAAATATAAAGGGGTGGGATGGTTTTGTGCTGCGCTTCGTAATTTTGCCCTGTACCACTCAATATGATGGCTGGATTGCTGTGATGAAAGCCAAGAAGGGCAAGGGCATCCTGGCTTGTCCCAGTCACATGTGGCCAGCAGGACACGCCTGTCCCCCTGTGCTGCACTGCTGAGACAACTCAAATCCTGGGGACAGTTTAGGATAGATGTTAGGAAAAAGTTCTTTACCCAGTGGGTCGCTGGGCACTGGAACAGGCTCCCTAAAGTGGTCACAGCACCAATCCTGATGGAGCTCAAGGAGTGTTTGGACAATATTCTTGGGCTCATGGTGGAACTCTTGGGGATGGTTGTATGCAGGCCCAGGGGTTGGACCTGGTGATGCTGGTGGGTCCCTTCCCACTCAGCCAGCCCTGTGTTTCTGTGAGCTGTTAGTGACAGACGTGCTGTGTGTGTTCTCTGGCAGAGTATGGCTCCACTCTCGAGGATGACATTGTCTCTGACACATCCTCCATGTTCCGCAGAGTCCTCGTGTCCCTGGCCACGGTGAGTCCAGGACAGGGGAGCTCATGGGGCTGAAAGTGCTGCTGGACATGTTTCACACCAGCTTCTGCAGGGAGAGCAGCCTCACTCTGCCATGCCTCAATGCCATATGCTCTTTTTAAATTAAAGTGCATGGCTACTTGTTTCAAAAGAAAGAGCAAATCACATCTGAATCATGTTTTGCTGTATTTGTAACCCATTACTCAATATTTAAGAATCCCATTGTACATCTCCAGTAACTGGTTTTGAATGGGGAATATGCAGGACTTACTTCCATTAGTTGCTCTGTTGAAATGAGTTTTTCATCCTTGTATTTCTGCAGGGTAACAGAGATGAGGGAACATTTGTGGATGAGGCCCTTGCTCAACAAGATGCTCAGGTGTGTAGCAATTTGCTCCCTTGCAAAAACTGTCTGGGTTTGTGTGTGTGATGAGTGGTGAATCCCTGCTCTTTCTAGACCTCTTTTTCTCAAGGTAGATGAGTAAGCCTGAAGCTGTGCTAGTCAGCAGTGCCCCAGGTGGAAACTAGGTTGGATATTAGGAAATATTTTTCCCCCGAAAGAATTGTCCAGCTCTGGCACAGGCTGTCCAGGGCAGGGGTGGAGTCCCCATCCCTGAGGGGTTCAACAGCCATGTGAATGTGGCAGCTGGGGACATGAGTTAGTGGTGGCCTTGGCAGTGCAGGGGAAGAGTTGAACTCAATGACCTTAGAGGGCTTTTCTAACCCAAATGGTTCTGTGAAGTAAAAATCTCATTATATACACCTGGTGTTCTCATTGATCTTCACTTTGTTCATGTCTTCAAGTGCCTGTATGAAGCTGGGGAGAAGAAATGGGGAACAGATGAGGTGCAGTTCATGTCCATCCTCTGCACACGGAACAGGTGCCACCTGCTCAGAGGTAGGACCTCTCTGCTGTCCTGGGCTTTTCCCATTGTTTGAGGACAGTACTTCTGTAGGAGCTTTGTTCATTAACTGACTGTGATCCCTTCCTGAGACTACAGATATTCTCATGACCAGTTGATTCAATTCTTTTAGACCATTTTATTTCCTCATGAGACAAAATGGGAGTTGAGAAAACCACCCATACAACTTTCTCTAGCCTGTGAATTGGAGATAATGATTGTGATTCCCACGGGACAGAGTTAAGCATGGAAACTGTCTGCATTAAATAGCAGTTCTGGAAAATCCTAGGAGCAGTGGTTGGCTAATTAGCAAGACAGCTGATAATTAAAATTAATTATTTCTAAGGGGCAGCCCTGTTTTAGCTTACAATGTCATGGTAATGGTGCAGTGTTTGTACAGGGTATGAGGAGCTTGATCTTGCAAAGTGATCTACACACTGAAGCAGCTCACTTGGCTCTTTCATCCGATTCTTCCTCCTAGTTTTTGATGTGTACAGAGGGATTGCTAATAAGGACATCACAGACAGCATTAAATCCGAGATGTCAGGAGACCTTGAGGATGCTTTGTTAGCTGTGGGTGAGTTTCCTGCTTTTAAACTTTGTCTACAAACTACTTAAATAATTAAAGATACTGTCTCTTGCCCTGACTGTTTGCACGGCTTCAGGGGGCAGATTCTTTTTCACTGTTTCACAAGCCACAGTTTTTAATCTTTGCAGATGCAAAGACCTGTTAAGAAGGCCCTGTGCTTTATATTTCTCTGCCAAGGGATGCTTTGGCAGATGACTTTTGCTGTGTGGAAGTTTTAAAGCCCTAAAAATATTTTATTGCTGGGCACTGGGCATGGAGACATCAATTGACAGCAGGTCACTGACTCTGGACGTCTGCACTGTGCTTGTTGAGTTGCATTTTTACAGAATAAATGTCTGCACTGAGAAAGTACTGGAAGGGTTTGGAAGACCTTATCCTTCAGTGTTTATTGGTTTTACTTCTCTTCTTATCTCCCTTACAGTAAAGTGCATGAGGAATAAACCTGCTTATTTTGCTGAAAGATTGTACAAATCCATGAAGGTAAAGAGACTTTGCTATTTCCCCCCCCTGCCTCTCCATGCCTAAGTCAATAGCATGAAGCAATTAGAGAAAAATAAACTGTGTTAATTGGAGGAAAAAAAGAAGTCTGAGGTTTCCTGTGGACCTCTTTTCCTTCAGGAAGCTCAGAGCTGGTAATGGATCCTTGCATTAATGCAAAACTGGTCTAATCAGGAAGGGGTTCCCCAGAAGGCCAAAGGCCTGTGCCTGTCCCTGGTGTGTCCTCAGTGCTGTGCAGCTGTCCTTGTGTCCCCTCAGGGCCTGGGCACGGATGACAGCACGCTGATCCGGGTGATGGTGTCCCGCTCCGAGACAGACATGCTCTACATCAGGAGGGAGTTCCTGGCCGCCTACGGCAAATCGCTGCACTCCTTCATCAAGGTAACACCTGCTCGTGCTAAGCAGCTGCAAGGACACCCTCAACAACTTCTTGGGTATTTCAGAGGAGGTGAAATTAAGGAGACTTTACATTTATTTATTATTTACATTTACATTTATTTATTATTTACTGAAAACCTTCCTGAATGTTCTTGGTTATTAAATTGTCAAAGAGGATACAAACAATACAGTAAGTCATTTACGCTGAAAGGAACCCTGCTTTCCATGGAGCTGCAAAATTAATGCTGTTCCTTTTTTCTGCTCTCTCTAGGGAGACTGCTCAGGGGACTACAGGAAAGTTCTGCTCAGGCTGTGTGGTGGAGAGGATTAAAGGAAACCTGGGGAGCATGCTGAGTGATGGGAAGCAGCTGATCATAGAATTGTTTAGGTTGGAAAAGATCTTTAAGATCATCAAGTCCAATCATGATAAAGATTTCTTTTTTTTTTTTTTTTTTTTTTCCCGAATGCCTTATTAATTACTCTGATTATTGACTTAGATTAGTTCATACTCTGGTTAGATAGTGGCCATTCTGGTTGACCCTTTTGATACACTTTTATGAGTGGGAACACCCATTTGCCTACTAACTGGGCTGGTGAAGCCCATCTTACACAGAATGCTGTAACCAAAGGTATAAAAGTTGTTTTCTGACCACCTGTTCGTTTGCTGTTGTGTTCACCAGTAAAATGCATCAGCTAAAGCAAACCTGGATTCACAGTGTGAGAGGCTGCACAGGGAAAAGCCAAGCTCATTGGTACATGGAGGCTGCAGAACACAGCTTTGCTTTAGTTCTTCAGTAGAATTAAAACACGAAGAAACCAAATACCTGAAATACAAGCATGTTTACATATTAACTTGCCTCTGTTAGTGCCTGTTAACAGCCTGGCAATAATGTGTGTGTATGTTGCCTGTAGCTCTGTAAGTGGGGAAGTTGTCACTGGTGACATGAGAAAAACCTTTTCCTGCCCTGGTTAGAGCAGCCCTGTGGTTTTCGTCTTTCTGCTGGATCATGGGAGTATAAATAATTTGGGTTATATTATAAACCCTGCACTGGATAAAGTGGTGTCATTGGAATAGTGCCTTTTAAAGAATGACCTGTCCCCAAAACTCCACCTCACCAGCATAGTGCTGAGGCACCTCCCCAAATCCCCCTAAGCTAATTCCCCTAGGATTTTTTGGGGCTCAATTTTGGGAATCTTCTTCCTGAATTTGAGATTTTTTTGGGGGGGATTTTTTTGGCCTGAATTTGGGGTTTTACTTGGGCTTAATTTGGGATTTTTTGGGGATATTTTTGGCCTGAATTTGGAATTTTTTGGGGGTTTTTTTGGGGCTGAATTTGGGATTTTTTTTTTTTGGCTGAATTTGGGATTTTTTGGGAGATTTTTTGGGAGATTTTTTTTTAGGTATTTTGGTGAAATTTTGGGGATTTGGGGGATTTGGGGTTTTTTGGGTTCTTTTCGACCTCCCCATGGCGTCCTCCCCATCTCTTCTCCCCCTGCTCATCCTGGGGGGGGCTCTGGCCGGTGTCTGGGGGGGTCCCGATTTTTGGGGGGGGTTCCCCAAAGTGGGCGGGGCCTGTCCCGGGGGCTGCGACTGTGACCAGGACAGCGCCTGGTGCCGGGGAGGGCGGGGGCGTCCCCCGGGGGCTCCCCCCGTGCTTGGCCACGCCGTGAGTGCCACCAAATCCCAGCTTTTCCCCCAAAATTTCCATTTCCTCACCCCAAAATATCCCGTTTTCCTTCTCCCAGAATTCCCATTCCCCCTCCCCAAAATTCCCATTTTCTGTTTTTCCCAAATTCCTATTTTTCCTTTGTTTTTTTTTCCAAATTCCCATTTCATTATTTTTACTCAAATTCCCATTTTCCTCCCAAAATTCCCAAACTTTTCCCAAATTTCCCTATTTTTTCCTTCCCAAATTTCCATTTTCTCCTCCCAAATTCCCATTGTCTGTTTTTCCCAAATTCCAGTTTTTTCCCCCCAAAATTTCCATTTCCTCGCCCCAAAATTTCCCATTTTCCCCCCCAAATTCCTATTTTTTTCTCTTTTTCTCGAATTCCCATTTTCCTCCCAAAATTCCCAATTTTTCCCAAAATTCCTGTTTTTTTCCTTCCCATTTTCTGTTTTTCCCAGATTCCATTTTTTCCCCCCCAAATTCCCTTTTTTTTTTTCTCTTTTCCCCAAATTCCCATTTTTTTCTCTTTTGCCCAAATCCCGGTGTTTTCTCCCCAATCTCAGCTCCCTGATCCGCTGGGACATCGAGGCCCTGCCCGAGGGGAGCTTCCGGCACCTCCCGGCCCTGACCCTGCTGGGAGTGACCCCAAAAACGTCCCAAAATATCCCAAATATCCCAAAAACCTAACTACCCAAAATGGCCCCAAAAACGCCCAAATTGCCCCAAAATCACCCCAAAATCGCCCCAAAAATCCAGAATATCCCCAAATTACCCCAAAATGCTACAAATATCCCAAATTATCCCAAAATGGCTCCAAATTACCCCAAATGTCCCAAATACCCCAAAATTACCCCAAAAATGTTCCTAAACATCTCCAAATTGTCCCAAAATATCCCCAAATTTGCCCAAAATTATCTCAAAACGCCCCTAAATATCCCCAAATGTCTCCAAAATGTCCCCAAATTATCCTTAATTGTCCCAAAATTTACCCAAATGTCCCCAAGTTGATCCCAGATGTCCCCAAAATGTCCCTAAATTGTCCCAAATTATTCCCAAAAGGTCCCAAAATTACCCTGAATGGCCCCAAAATTGTCCCGAAATGTCCCCAGTGTCTCCAACGTCCCCCCAGTGTCCCCCAATCCCCCCACTGTCCCCAATAGCCCCCAATGTCCCCCAGTGTCCCCCAGTGTCCCCAGTCCCAGCCTGGTCACCTCAGGCCGTTTGGGAACCATCGGGGACGGAGCCTTCGCTGGGCTGGGAGTGCTGGAGTACCTGTGAGTTTATACTGGGAGGAACTGGGAAAAATGGGGGGAAACCTGGGCCAGACTGGATGTAACTGGTCCATACTGGCCAGTACTGATCAATACTGGTCCATACTGGCCTGTAGTGGTCCAAGGTTCATCGAGGATTCCCAGCTCAGCTCCATCGCTCCCATGGCTCTCAGGGGGCTCCTGTTCCTGTGAGTGACCCCACAGTGTCTCCAAATGTCCCAAAAATGTCCCCAAAATGTCCCAAATGTCTCCAGTGTCCCAAATTTCCTTAATGGCCCCGATGTCTCAAATCCCCCAATGTCCCCCAATCCCCCCCATGTCGCAAATGTCCCCCAACGTCTCCAATGTCCCTAATCCCCCTCAAAATGCCCAATATCCCCATACAGTGGGGATACAGTGACAGGCGTGGTGGTGCACCAAAACATTGGCTAAATAGCCGATTTTCTAAGTATGTAATTACCCAGCTAACTAATTAGGTGTGTCATGAGTTAACTGTCCACTTTCATTACAACCCCAGATGGGAGTAGGCAACCAAGCTAATTCTTACTTACTCTCATCTGGAGTACTAAGGAGTGGTCCTAGATGGTATAGATAAAAAGAGACGAAAAAAAATTTATCTGGTGCAGCAGTAGAAAACCTCAGGCTCCAGAGGAGTAAATATTTTTATTTAAATAATAAGGTCAGGGTCTCTGGTGTTTTTGTTTTTTTCTTGAAGGGAGCCTGAAAATTTCTATTGCCTTTTTTATTTTACAGCTAAAAAGGAAAACAAAGTTAGAAACAAAGTTAGAGAGAAAAAAGAACTAGAAACAGAGAGAGAGTGAGAGACAAACAGAAACAAAGTCAGAGGGACATAGAGAGAGAGAAAAAAAATAAGAGTTAAAGCTAGAGCAAATATGAAATAGAGTAAAAGAGCAAAACAGAGTTAGGGAAATTAAAAAATAAGAGTCAGAGACACAAAGAAAAAGAAACAGATTTTCAGGGAAATAAAAAGGTGGCACCAGCACTTCTTCAAACTGCACCCTGGCAAAGGCCCGGGAGCAGTGGTTCCTGTCACCTGGCTAAAACAGCCTCCCCAGCCCTGCTTACAGGGACTTGGGGCTGCTCCTGGGGACAAAGGGTCAAGCAAGTACCTGGCACGTGCCCCGAGTAAGGGGCCCGCATGCTGCCAGCTCACCAACACAAAGGGCACCATAGGCCCAGACCCAGACCCTGGCTACAGGCGGGTCACGCTGCCCACGCTACCGTTAAGCGGCTTCGTACCCTCCTCAGAAAGCAGGGGCGAGGCACGACACTTTCTCCACAAGAGCATTTGGGGGACCTGCCTGTGGCTGCACAGAGCTCCTCTTTCCCTCCTGGGAAATCTAACCTACACTGCTCTATTTCTAAAGGGAGGCTAAAGCACAAACGCACTCGCTCACTCACACCAACTAACGGGAAGACAGGAGAGGGAGGCAGGCAGGGAGGGAGGGGAAGACAGTCCCAGAAGAGGGAGCAAGCTCTGTGCAGCCAAAGGGCTCAAGGGAGCCATCCCTACCGCTCAGTGGGAGACAAAAGCATCGCACCTGCACCGCACTGCACTGAAGGGAGGGCACAGGGGCCGCGACGCGCCGAGGCGCTTCAAGGCTGGTACGGGGACAAACAAAGGCTGTGCCGCGCCCCGAATACGGGGGGGTCACTCTGCCCAGGGGCCAGCAGCAGGCAGAAAGCTGCCACGGCTGGGGAAAAGCCCTGCCCTGCCTACAGGGCGGCCGGGCTGGGGGCGCGGGGAGCTCCGTTTCCCCCCTCGGGTGCGGAGACAGGGGCCCTCACCCTCCGTACAGGGTGGCCCCTCTCTCCAGGCAGCCAAAGGAGCACAATGGCAAAAGGCCAACCACAGCAAAGACCCAGCCCTGCACGCAGGGAGGTCGCCCAGCACAAGCAAAGTCAGCCGCGGCACCCTGAAGGTGCCCTGGCCGTGCCACCAAGGCCCTTTTGCCCAGAGGGCCTCTCCTGCTCCCTCTTCTGCTCCAAGCTCGCTCTCGCCTCGCCGTTCGCTCTTGACTCGGAGCCTCGCTCTTGCCTCGCGTTCAACTCTTGACCTCGAAGCCTTCTCTCATCCAGCTTGCTCTTGCCCCGTCGTCCCACGGCTCCTGCCAATCGACGACGACGCACTCAGGCCTCAGAAGCTCCAGCACCCAAAGGAAACCGCCACCCACCAGCCCCACATCGAGATCCTCACGCCACCACCCACAGGAACCACCCCCAGCTGCCCAAAACCCTCCAACTTCAGCTTGACTCACCTCCTCGACGTCCGCAGAGTCCCACGCCGTGCTGGGAGCCGGGCCCTCTGGGCAAAAGAAGCTGGGCATGCAAAGCAGCGGACAAGAGGCTGCAGCCCTGCCTACAGGGGGCTCAAGCCGCTGCCCGCACTACAAAGTGCCCGGGACTCCAGAGCACCGGCCCCGACGGACAGGGCGGCCCTGGTCCCCAAGGCCTACGGAGGCTCCTTCTCTCCAATTCCGGCCCACTCCCCACTAACGGGGAGGGTGCCCAACGCAGGCTGCCAGCTGAAGGGAGCACAAAGGCTCCCAGACCTAAAGCCTGCCTACAGGCCGGTCTACACCCAGGGGGGCCACGGAGCTCGCCCTTGCCCCACGGCAACAGGAACCACACCCTTCAGTCAGGCAGCCCAATTTAAGGCCTAAAGGCCAAGGGCCCGAGCGGCCCGAGGGGCCGGGAGCCCAGCCCCTGACGACAGGGAAGGCACACGCCCGGCCCCACCACTCCTGGCCCCACGGCTCTGAAAGGCCGGGGCCAGGGATACCCGCCTGATTACAGGGGGTCCCCTCCAACCGCCCGCCGAGACCAGGGGGCGCACACAACCCCACTTAGGGGGCCGCCCCCCGCTGCCCGGCACCCCCCAACAAGCACCACGGAGCACGGGCTCCGGCCTGCGCCCCGCTTTGGGGCCGGCCGGAGCCCAGCCGCAGTGCAGCACGGCAACAAGGCCGTGCGCAGGAGCCCCTCCAGCCTCTGCAACGAGGCCCATAACCAGGTGGCACCAGCACTTCTTCAAACTGCACCCTGGCAAAGGCCCGGGAGCAGTGGTTCCTGTCGCCTGGCTAAAACAGCCTCCCCAGCCCTGCTTACAGGGACTTGGGGCTGCTGCTGGGGACAAAGGGACAAGAAAGTTCCTGGCACGTGCCCTGAGTAAGGGGCACGCATGCTGCCAGGTCACCAGCACAAAGGGCACCACAGGCCCAGACCCAGGCCCTGGCTACAGGCGGGTCACGCTGCCCACGCTACCGTTAAGCGGCTTCGTACCCTCCTCAGAATGCAGAGGCAAGGCCAGACACCTTCTCCACACAAACATTTTGGGGACCTGCTTGTGGCTGCACAGAGCTCCTCTTTCCCTCCTGGGATGCCTAAGCTACACTGCTCTATTTCTAAAGGGAGGCTACAGCACACACACACTCGCTCACTCACACCAACTAACGGGAACACGGGAGAGGGAGGGAGGCAATCCCAGAAGAGGAAGCAAGTTCTGTGCAGCCAAAGGGCTCAAGAGAGCCATCCCTACTGCTCAATGGGAGACAAAAGCATCGCACCTGCACCGCACTGCACTCAGGGGAGGGCACAGGGGCATCGAAGCGCTGAGGCGCTTCAGGGCTGGTACGGGACAAACAAAGGCTGTGCCGCGCCCGAACACGGGGGGTCACTCTGCCCAGGGGCCAGCAGCAGGCAGAAAGCTGCCACGGCTGGGGAAAAGCCCTGCCCTGATTACAGGGCGGCTGGGCTGGGGGCTTGGCGAGCTCCGTTTCCCCCCTCGGGTGCGGAGACAGGGGCTCTCACCCTCCGTACAGGGTGCCCCCGTCTCCAGGCAGCCAAAGGAGCACAATGGCAAAAGGCCAACCAGAGCAAAGACCCAGCCCTGCGCACAGGGAAGGTCGCCCAGCACAAGCAAAGCCAGCCGTGGCACCCTGAAGGTGCCCTGGCCATGGCACCAAGGCCCTTTGCCCAGAGGGCCTCTCCTGCTCCTTCTTCTGCTCCAGGCTCGCTCTTGCCTCGTCGTTCCGCTCTTGACTCGGAGCTCGCTCTTGCCTCGCCGTTCAACTCTTGACCTCGAAGCTGCCTCTCATCCAGCTGGCTCTTGCCTCGTCGTCCCACGGCTTCTGCCAATCGACAACGACACACTCAGGCCTCAGAAGCTCCAGCACCCAAAGGGAACTGCCACCCACCAGCCCCACATTGAGATCCTCACGCCACCACCCACAGGAGCCACCCACAGAACCCCCCACAGCTGCCCAAAACCCTCCAACTTCAGCTTGACTCACGGCCTCGACGTCCGCCAAGTCCCACGCCGCGCTGGGAGCCGGGCCCTCTGGGCAAAAGAAGCTGGGCACGCAAAGCAGCGCACAAGAGGCTGCAGCCCTGCTTACAGGGGGCTCCAGGCGCTGCCTGCACTGCAAAGTGCCCGGGACTCCAGAGCACCGGCCCTGACAGACAGGGCGGCCCTGGGCCCCAAGGCCTACGGAGGCTCCTTCTCTCCAATTCCGGCCCACTCCCCACTAACGGGGAGGGCGCCCAACGCAGGCTGCCAGCTGAAGGAAGCACTAAGGCCCCCAGACCTGCTGCCTGCCTACAGGCTGGTCTACACCCAGGGGGCCACGGAGCTCGCCTTTCCCCCAGGGCAACAGGAACCGCACTCTACAATCAGGCAGCCCAATTTAAGGCCTAAAGGCCAAGGGCCCGAGCGGCCCGAGGGGCCGGGAGCCCAGCCCTGACGACAGGGAAGGCACACGCCCGGCCCCACCACTCCTGGCCCCACGGCTCTGAAAGGCCGGGGCCAGGGATACCCGCCTGATTACAGGGGGTCCCCTCCAACCGCCCGCCGAGACCAGGGGGCGCACACAACCCCACTTAGGGGGCCGCCCCCCGCTGCCCGGCACCCCCCAACAAGCACCACGGAGCACGGGCTCCGGCCTGCGCCCCGCTTTGGGGCCGGCCGGAGCCCAGCCGCAGTGCAGCACGGCAACAAGGCCGTGCGCAGGAGCCCCTCCAGCCTCTGCAACGAGGCCCATAACCAGGTGGCACCAGCACTTCTTCAAACTGCACCCTGGCAAAGGCCCGGGAGCAGTGGTTCCTGTCGCCTGGCTAAAACAGCCTCCCAGCCCTGCTTACAGGGACTTGGGGCTGCTGCTGGGGACAAAGGGACAAGAAAGTTCCTGGCACGTGCCCTGAGTAAGGGGCACGCATGCTGCCAGGTCACCAGCACAAAGGGCACCACAGGCCCAGACCCAGGCCCTGGCTACAGGCGGGTCACGCTGCCCACGCTACCGTTAAGCGGCTTCGTACCCTCCTCAGAATGCAGAGGCAAGGCCAGACACCTTCTCCACACAAACATTTTGGGGACCTGCTTGTGGCTGCACAGAGCTCCTCTTTCCCTCCTGGGATGCCTAAGCTACACTGCTCTATTTCTAAAGGGAGGCTACAGCACACACACACTCGCTCACTCACACCAACTAACGGGAACACGGGAGAGGGAGGGAGGCAGGGAAGGAGGGGAAGACAATCCCAGAAGAGGAAGCAAGTTCTGTGCAGCCAAAGGGCTCAAGAGAGCCATCCCTACTGCTCAATGGGAGACAAAAGCATCGCACCTGCACCGCACTGCACTCAGGGGAGGGCACAGGGGCATCGAAGCGCTGAGGCGCTTCAGGGCTGGTACGGGGACAAACAAAGGCTGTGCCGCGCCCCGAATACGGGGGGGTCACTCTGCCCAGGGGCCAGCAGCAGGCAGAAAGCTGCCACGGCTGGGGAAAAGCCCTGCCCTGATTACAGGGCGGCTGGGCTGGGGGCTTGGCGAGCTCCGTTTCCCCCCTCGGGTGCGGAGACAGGGGCTCTCACCCTCCGTACAGGGTGCCCCCGTCTCCAGGCAGCCAAAGGAGCACAATGGCAAAAGGCCAACCAGAGCAAAGACCCAGCCCTGCGCACAGGGAAGGTCGCCCAGCACAAGCAAAGCCAGCCGTGGCACCCTGAAGGTGCCCTGGCCATGGCACCAAGGCCCTTTTGCCCAGAGGGCCTCTCCTGCTCCTTCTTCTGCTCCAGGCTCGCTCTTGCCTCGTCGTTCCGCTCTTGACTCGGAGCTCGCTCTTGCCTCGCCGTTCAACTCTTGACCTCGAAGCTGCCTCTCATCCAGCTGGCTCTTGCCTCGTCGTCCCACGGCTTCTGCCAATCGACAACGACACACTCAGGCCTCAGAAGCTCCAGCACCCAAAGGGAACTGCCACCCACCAGCCCCACATTGAGATCCTCACGCCACCACCCACAGGAGCCACCCACAGAACCCCCCACAGCTGCCCAAAACCCTCCAACTTCAGCTTGACTCACGGCCTCGACGTCCGCCAAGTCCCACGCCGCGCTGGGAGCCGGGCCCTCTGGGCAAAAGAAGCTGGGCACGCAAAGCAGCGCACAAGAGGCTGCAGCCCTGCTTACAGGGGGCTCCAGGCGCTGCCTGCACTGCAAAGTGCCCGGGACTCCAGAGCACCGGCCCTGACAGACAGGGCGGCCCTGGGCCCCAAGGCCTACGGAGGCTCCTTCTCTCCAATTCCGGCCCACTCCCCACTAACGGGGAGGGCGCCCAACGCAGGCTGCCAGCTGAAGGAAGCACTAAGGCCCCCAGACCTGCTGCCTGCCTACAGGCTGGTCTACACCCAGGGGGCCACGGAGCTCGCCTTTCCCCCAGGGCAACAGGAACCGCACTCTACAATCAGGCAGCCCAATTTAAGGCCTAAAGGCCAAGGGCCCGAGCGGCCCGAGGGGCCGGGAGCCCAGCCCTGACGACAGGGAAGGCACACGCCCGGCCCCACCACTCCTGGCCCCACGGCTCTGAAAGGCCGGGGCCAGGGATACCCGCCTGATTACAGGGGGTCCCCTCCAACCGCCCGCCGAGACCAGGGGGCGCACACAACCCCACTTAGGGGGCCGCCCCCCCGCTGCCCGGCACCCCCCAACAAGCACCACGGAGCACGGGCTCCGGCCTGCGCCCCGCTTTGGGGCCGGCCGGAGCCCAGCCGCAGTGCAGCACGGCAACAAGGCCGTGCGCAGGAGCCCCTCCAGCCTCTGCAACGAGGCCCATAACCAGGTGGCACCAGCACTTCTTCAAACTGCACCCTGGCAAAGGCCCGGGAGCAGTGGTTCCTGTCGCCTGGCTAAAACAGCCTCCCCAGCCCTGCTTACAGGGACTTGGGGCTGCTGCTGGGGACAAAGGGACAAGAAAGTTCCTGGCACGTGCCCTGAGTAAGGGGCACGCATGCTGCCAGGTCACCAGCACAAAGGGCACCACAGGCCCAGACCCAGGCCCTGGCTACAGGCGGGTCACGCTGCCCACGCTACCGTTAAGCGGCTTCGTACCCTCCTCAGAATGCAGAGGCAAGGCCAGACACCTTCTCCACACAAACATTTTGGGGACCTGCTTGTGGCTGCACAGAGCTCCTCTTTCCCTCCTGGGATGCCTAAGCTACACTGCTCTATTTCTAAAGGGAGGCTACAGCACACACACACTCGCTCACTCACACCAACTAACGGGAACACGGGAGAGGGAGGGAGGCAGGGAAGGAGGGGAAGACAATCCCAGAAGAGGAAGCAAGTTCTGTGCAGCCAAAGGGCTCAAGAGAGCCATCCCTACTGCTCAATGGGAGACAAAAGCATCGCACCTGCACCGCACTGCACTCAGGGGAGGGCACAGGGGCATCGAAGCGCTGAGGCGCTTCAGGGCTGGTACGGGGACAAACAAAGGCTGTGCCGCGCCCCGAATACGGGGGGGTCACTCTGCCCAGGGGCCAGCAGCAGGCAGAAAGCTGCCACGGCTGGGGAAAAGCCCTGCCCTGATTACAGGGCGGCTGGGCTGGGGCTTGGCGAGCTCCGTTTCCCCCCTCGGGTGCGGAGACAGGGGCTCTCACCCTCCGTACAGGGTGCCCCCGTCTCCAGGCAGCCAAAGGAGCACAATGGCAAAAGGCCAACCAGAGCAAAGACCCAGCCCTGCGCACAGGGAAGGTCGCCCAGCACAAGCAAAGCCAGCCGTGGCACCCTGAAGGTGCCCTGGCCATGGCACCAAGGCCCTTTTGCCCAGAGGGCCTCTCCTGCTCCTTCTTCTGCTCCAGGCTCGCTCTTGCCTCGTCGTTCCGCTCTTGACTCGGAGCTCGCTCTTGCCTCGCCGTTCAACTCTTGACCTCGAAGCTGCCTCTCATCCAGCTGGCTCTTGCCTTTTACTGAATAGGGTTTTTTTCGCTAACTTTACGGTAATCTCTCTTAGTGTAAAACAATTTAGTACAATACGATGCTTTTTGTAACAGGCATGACATGTTGGGAGTAACTCTCATTCCAATCCTTTTGTGCAGTTGCTACTGACATAAAATAACTAAGCTTATGTGAATACATGCAGTTTGCAATCATTTATCCTGAAAGAGAAAATTTTATAAAAGTTTAGTTAGATGTCTAAAATCTTTCAGGCATAAACCATTGACTATGTCTGGGTTCTTCTCTGAGTAGTTTATAAACCAATGAGGTCACGTTTGCCTCTTATGCTACAACAGAGAGGCTTTTCTAATAGATTTTGTCTGCAGCTCCCACTCTGCCTTGTTGCTCTGACCATTCGCCTAAGGAGCCTGTTCAGTGTCCAACTACCCTCGGGGTAGAAAATGTTTTCCTGATATCCAACCCAACCTCTCCTGAGGTTTTAACCTCTTTGAGCTTCATTACTAAAACAGTCCTGGCTTTTGTGTAAGGTTTGCAATGGTTTGCTAAATCTTCTGTGAATGCAATGCCACAGATAAAAGTAAATAAAAGCGCTGTGCCAGCTGTTCTAAGGACACCTTCCCTGAGCAGGGAGATAAGACCAACTAACCCCTGTGGTTCCTTCCAACCTGACACATTCTGTAACTTTCTGATTCCTTGAAACGTTTTAATGTTTACAGTGGAGTGTGTGTGGAGCACAGTAGCATCTAGTGCTCTGTAAGCACATCAAACTGATGTGGCTTATCCTGACACCCAAATTAATGCACTAAACAAAACAATGCTGAAGCAAAAGTCAGCAGCAGCTACCCATGTGAGGCTGCAAAGAATAAACCGTTACAAGAAGATTTAAAAAAAAACCAAACAAAAAAACCAAACCAAAACAAAAAACAACAACAAAAAAACCCCAGTTAAAACTAAGAAAGGTCTCTGAAGTGTCTTGCTCCTGGCAGCATGTAAAAAAAGAAATACGAGATGCTGTATTAGCGTAACACACCTGCTACATATAAACTGTGATAGCTAATTTAAAAGAAAGTCACTTCAGCAGCTTTTGTACAGTAGTTAAAATTTTAAACAATTAGTGCTGCTAAATTCTCATTTTCAATGTTGTTTTATGTGTATTTATTTACTATCTCAAATTTCTTTAGCCTCAGTGCTTGGGCAGCCTGCCTGTTTTGTGTACAAACAAAAACAGCAGCAGCTGACTTTAAGCTTCTGCATCTGAAGAAAGATACTTTGTCTTCAAACAAGAAGATTAAGACTGTTTAAGGTAGAAAGTTCTCATATTCTGACCTTAACCTGTGATTTATACAATAATTTTGTTTTGTAAATGGGAATTTCTAGTGCCTGTTGAATGGAAAATACCTAAAACTGTAAAAAACTACAGCTGAAAAGCGTCAAAGATAATTTACCTGAAAATTAGCAAAAAGTGTATCCATATTGTACTGAACTGTGGTGGTGTCATTCCTATGGTGGGTATCTCCCATTCGCATTATGTGTATACTACATAAGAAATCAATATAAGGAAACTGTTAAGGTACTTAAGACCCTATCAGCACAAAGAAAAGAAAAATCGAAACTAATGATCATAACTGGTGGGAGTTACTTGAGACTAAAACAAAAAAAAAAGAACAAAACAAAAAATAAACCAAAGAAGAACAAGAAAAAAACACACACACACAAAAAAAACCCCAACAAAAACAACAAAAACCAAAAAAACCCACAAACTTCCTGCTGTTCCTCTGATTTTCCTCAGGACCTCCCCTCGTAAACTGAGAACACTATGCAGTCCCGTGACGGCCGCCCCCCATCCCTCCTCTGTGTCTGCCCGCAGGGGCTGGCACCATGGCACCTCCCGGACGGCGGATCGAGCCCCGCCCGGCGCCTCGCCAAGAAGCGGACAGAGGGTTTAAAGGGTCGCGCCGCGGCGTCGCTGAGCGGGAGGCGGGCGCGCCGCGGCTTCGCGAGCGGGAGCGGCGGGCCGCCGCGGCTCGGCGCCGAGCGGAGGCGGCGCGCCGCCGCGGCTTCGCTGAGCGGGAGGCGGGTCGCGCCGCGAGCTTCGCGAGCGGGAGGCGGGCGGCCGCCAGGCTTCGCCTGAGCGGGAGGCCGGGCCGCGCCGCGGCTGAGCGGGAGGCGGTGCGCGCCACAGGCTCGCGAGCGGGAGGCGGGTCAGGCCAGCTGGCTTCGCTGAGCGGAGGCGGGCCGCGCGCCGCAGCTTGCTGAAGGGAGGTGCAGCCAGCGCGCCAGGCTCGCGAGCGGAGGCGGGCCAGCGGCCCGAGCGGACCGCGCCGCGCCCTCCCCTAGGCCCCCAGGGCGCCCGCCAGTCTCCGCTACGAGCGCACACGCGCATCCGCCAGCCAGGCAGCGTCCTCACGCCTCAGCGGCACACTGTCTGCCCCGCCAGTTACAGGCAGCCAATAAGTGACCTCTTACTCCCTTAGTGACATGCAGGACACCTGCCACTGCCCTCAGCGACCTTCGAGTTTTATCACAAACTTCTCTCTGGCTGTCCTCCCCAAATAACCCCAGACTTTTCTCCAAAACCAACTGCCTCTCTGAGAGAGCCCCTCACACTTTTTCGCCCAAAACGATCACTCGATGTCCTTCAACCATTACCACAGCTTTTGTTCCCAACCAACTCAATTTTACCCCCAAATGTTCATCCCTTGCCCCCGAAGTGAGGCAAGCAATCCTCCCCAATCACGTTCTTGGTGTCCCCTTTGACATACCTCATCTTTTCTCCTCACGAACTGCGTAGTTCTCTAACGGCCGCCACGTCTCACTCGAGACCCGCCCTTCGAAACGTGCTCCGCAGTACAACTCCCAGCAACCCCCGACACTCCCTCTTATAACCCCCCTCCCGCGTCCCGATTGGTGGGAAATGGATCCTCGCCGTGATTGGTCCGTCTCCGGGGCTCCCACTGGTCATTGGTGGCGTTCATTCCTGTCCGTCATTCTCCCAGGGCGTCGAGTGATTGGACGATTCCTTCCGCCTATCAGAGCCCGCGGCGCGGCTGTCGCTGGGCTGACTTCCCCTCGAGGTGTTCTCGCGCCCCTCTGAAGAGCCCGCACAGAATCCTGGCACTCGCACCCCCTCGGTGACACTCGCACCCCCTCAGCATGACTATTAGCACCAGATTAAGGTCTTGATGTTCCAATCTCAGTCACAGAAACTTTTCTGAGAGCTTGCATGCAAAGCTGCTTCTATCACTTGCAAGGATGCACTCAGGGCAGCTTTTCTGCTTGTCAGAAGACAGAAACAGCTCAGAAACAGCTCAAAGATGTCTTTATTAAGTTTTTAATGCAGATCAGTAAAACCAAATGCAAAATGAAACAAACCCCAAAGACTCAGATTAGAGCAATATCCAAGAGCTTCATAGGTCTCAATCTCATCTTCAGCAAAATCAATAACTGACTTCATTAGGAAAAGATTCATAACCCCTCCCCATAGTGAAACCATATGATATATTGAGTGCTCCTCACCCAATATGTGAAATATGTGATCAGCTAAATTCTAATACAGTCAAAGATCTCATTAAAATGAGGGTTTGGATTACACTGTAAAAATTGAGCAATTGATAAATAGGGTGACTTAAGTCTAGCTAGATCAGGTTAAAAATAAAGCTGAGGGAAAGCATCTTATTTTTATAATCTGGTTATAGTTTTAACTTAAATATCAGGGGCATTTCATGACTGAACATACTCTGATAATCGCACAGCTCAATATGTCCCATTTTTACAGTCATATTTGCCCTGGTGGGAATTCTGGCTTAGCCCATATGAGTTAAAAGTATGTCTTTTATTTGGCTTTTTCACTGCAAACATAATCTAAGTGCTGACCAAGAACAAGGAAAAAAACCAAACAGCGTACATGTTAAAAATTGACCCAAAACACTCACACTGTCTTGTCTATAGTAAGTGAATAAGAACAAATAAAATACTAACTGCCAATTACATAGGTAACTTACTTAGGACCAAACTTTTATTTCCAAAAGAGAAATGGGACTCAATTTTCAAAGGTATTTAAATGTCTTGTAGTATATTAGAACATTCCAAAGCAAGGCAGACACAGAAATTAATTTGAGTTAAATGCTCATTCTCTTTGGTCACTTAAGTGACCAAAGAGTGACCATTTATTCTTCCTTGTCTGTTCTCTCCTTCCATTAAAAAAACTCAAAAAAGTCGAGCAAGTAAACACCTACATACCTTCCCAATGGACTGCCTAGAAAAACAGTACCTGTTGCACATGTAAGGTCATCTCTAGTTTGCTGTGGATTCGTACCTCATGCTGGGATTCTTCAATTTTTAATCTATGTAAAAAGGGCCACTGTGTGGAAACTATTTACGATTTTTATATATATATATATATTGGTCACGATCAAGAAAAACAATCCAGAAGCCAATTCAAACCGTTAAAATCGTTACGAGGCTGTCTCGCTCGCGGCGCTCGGAGCGCAGGAAAAGCGCCCGCCCGCGTCACTCGGGCCTGGCCGGGCCCGCCCGCGCAGGCGCGGAGCTGCGGGGCCGCGGCCACCGCCGGCCGGGCTGAGGCGCCGCTGCCGCTCCGGCCCCGCTCCGGCTCCGCTCCGCTCCGGCCCCATGAGGCGGCCGAGCGGCCATGGGCTCGCTGGGCAGCCGCGTGCTGCGGCGGAAGGCCGGGCTCCCGCGGGGCGAGGCGGCGGCCGCGGGCAAGGGCGGCAAGAGGAAGCGCAGCGGGGCCGAGGAACGGGCGACAGCGACAGCGACGGCGAGGCCGAGCGGGAGGAGCGGCTGCTGCACTCCGGGGCCGCAGGTCTGAGGGCTGCTGAGGGGCGGGCGCCGGGGCTGCCGGCTCTGAGGGGCTGGTGCTGGGGAAGCGCTGGGGCGGGCAGAGGGGCCGGGGGGATGCAGGGCCGGGCCGAGGCGGGCAGAGGCGCCGGGCCAGGGGGTGGCTCGGGAAAAGCCCCGGCAGCAGCGGCGGGCACGGGGAAGCGGTGCTGGCATGGGGGGACGCCGTAGTCGCGCTGGGCTGGGCTGGGCAGGGCAGGGCAGGGCAGGACAAACCCTTCAAGGTCTTGAGACCAACTGTTGTCGCTGTAACAGGAGAATTTCATGGAGTGTTTCTCACTGTTTGTGGTTTGTTGTTTTGTTTTTACTAGGAAAAAATTGAAAAGCACGTCGAAATATATTTATCAGACACTGTTTTTGAATGGGGAGAACAGTGACATCAAAATTTGTGCTCTGGGAGAGGAATGGAATTTGCACAAGATTTATTTGTGTCAGGTAAGTGGCTCCTTTTTAACTCCCAGTAGGAGTTGTGTTTTTAATAAAAAGATGTCTGAGAGCTGTGAAGTATGACTGGAGGTCTTTCCTTTTTTTTCCACTTCCTATTTAGGACTTTGACTCTTTTTGTAGATGCAAACAGTTTACCAACTCCTGTTAGCAGTGTTGGGAAGCAGAGCTGTATATTCATGTTTGAAAAAATTCTTTGCTTCTCTCTCTTACTGCTTAATTTTTAAAATTTTGTTTAATTTATTTTATTCTTAAATCTTGGTGCATTCTCTCTGAAAACAATTCTGGCAGTTGTCTTTGACGTCCTGAGAAGATGTTCTTGTTCCCTGAGCTAGTGGTGAGAGACTCCTGTGAGGTGAATATTCTTGCAGGGCAAAGGAGGCGCTTCCAGAAGGGGTTTGTAAAGCCTGTGGTGCCCCAGCTCAGTTTTACTGCCCACTGGACTTGTGTGCAGGGACCTGCAGGGACCCACCAGGCTGGTGCTGGGTCTCTGTAGGTGCTACTGATTGTTACAAGCCTTCACAAAAGGATTCCTTGCAGCTCCCCTGCGGCTGCAGGAGGAATGTTTTCTCAGGAACTCTAAAAAGGAGTAAACCTTAGTTCATACATCCAAAAACGATGCTGTTTCCACAAACATTTTCTGTTGGGCTTGTTTTCCAGTGGAGTCCTTTGTGTCTGTGTTTTGGAGTGCAGAGGTGCTGTTGGCTTCGCTGTCTGTTCCGTGTCACTGCTGCTGTGGCAGAAGTGGGAGGAGCTGTGACTGTGCCCTGAAACACTGAAGTCACTTGTGCCCTTGTCTTTCAGGGGTTCTGGCTGTGGCAGGGATTGGTGTGAAGCCTTCAGGTGCAGTACCTGGACAGGAGGGCATTTGTGTATCAGCTGCAGTGGGAGCCAGAGCAGGGCTGTGACACGGTGGCACTGGCAGGTGCTCTGCACATGGCTGCAGTTGCTCTGGTGCAACAAGTGACAGGAAGAGCGGATTCTGGTTTTTTTGTGACTGTTGCTGTGTCAGTGCCCGAGTTCCAGAGCAGCTTCAGCAATTACTTGCATGGTCCCAGCAAGGGAAGAGTTTCATTGCTTTTTTGCAGGAAAAAGCCTTTTTAAGTGAAGGCAGGAGGGTCCTTTGTGTGAGGCAGAGCGGGAGCAGTGGCACTGAGGGGCTGTGGGGTGTGTGACAGGAGCAGAGCTGGCAGGCACAGCTCCCACTGTCACTCTGCACCCCAGGGCTGGGTTGTGCAGGGCGGGCACAGCACTGCTGTGGCCTCAGGCTGCTGCTGTTTCCTGTCACTGTGGCTCTGTGGTTGCTGAATCTCAAGTCAGTGAAGCTGCTCCTGAGAGCTTAGCATGGGGTTGGTGAACTGAAACTGGGTGTGGAATCCCTTCTGTGGATGCAGCTGTTCACAGGGGTTTGAAAGTTGTGACCTTGTCTGTAGAGGCCTTGTAGGAGTGGTGTTCTTGGAACAGAAGCTTTCACTGTTCTCCTCAGGCAGGTTCTGTGTCAGGGCACATTCCTGCATTGCAGTTATGGTACTGTAGGTAAAGTAGTGTTGGAGGTTAGGAATAACTCCATGTAAATGACTCTTGATGCCATTGTGACTCCTCTGTGCCCCTGAGCAGACTCAACCTGGCTGTTTCTGCTCCCCTGCTCTCTCCACACACTGCCTCAAGTTCTGTGAAGGACAGTCAGGACTGCCTGGTCACAGCAGCTCTGAGAAATGGGGGATTTCTTTTTCATGATGCTGCTACAAAAATGATAAATCCTTATGAAACTGGGGAGTTGATCTCTGGCAAAGCTGAGGCAGCCTCGTGAGGAGGACAAAGATGAGTGAGGTCCTGAGTTTGATAGCAGCATGTTGTCTGTTTCAGAGCTAGGGATATGCTGAGGGTACAGAAATACTGGCCTGATCAAATGAAATCAAAATTGGATTTGTGTTATTTGCTGCCCTGAGCTGAAATGCTGAGGGAAGAGGTCAGGGAATGTGGTGCTGTACAAATAGACTTTATTTTTTTGATCTCTCAGGTAAACTTCATTGATAGCATCTCATAATGGGCACATCTGCTGCTGGGAAGGAAAATCAGGATCCCCAGTAGAGCATTATCTTTCCCTTCCTTTGGATGGAAACCTCAAATTCTAGTTTTATGTGCTTTTCACTTAATAATAAAAGGTATATTGCCATAAATGGTGTGTGTGTCTGTGTCCTTGGTATGAGGCTACAGCCTTATACAATAATTTGTATGTCTTGCATGCATTTTTTTTTTTCACTCCCATTCCCCAAACTGGCATTCCCCAGTGCCTGCAGGATTTATTGTTTGCCATTAACCTTAAGGACTTAGTTCTTGGACTAATTCTGTCCCCACTGGTGATGTGGTTTGTGGGAAAAGAGCTTGTGTAGCTTTTCTGGGCTTTTTAAACTCTTCCCTTACTCTAATTACACACATGTAGCCCAAGTTTTCCTGTGGGCATTTTGAGTGTCAGAAACAGCAACTACAATCAGCCCCTCAAGTCTGTCAGAATGTTTTATCTTGTGAAAGTTCCCTTAATATATTTTGTTCTGCATAAAGGTAATTATTAACCTTGTTTAATTCCATGTGCTGCTTTTGGCAGTTTTAAGTGGGATGAAATGTCTTAGTTGAGTTCTTTTTCTCTCTTCCTTCATACAGTCAGGCTACTTTTCCAGTATGTTCAGTGGCTCTTGGAAAGAATCCAGCATGAATGTCATAGAGCTGGAGATTCCTGATCAAAATATTGATGTAGAAGGTAAGTGGGAGCCTTTTATTTTAAGAAAACCCTGAAGGGAGAGGTTAAGTCAAACCTCATGATATTCAGAGAAGGCTCATGAGGTTCAGCTTCTTTTTGTGCAGTTTTTCAGCTCTCGGGGATGCTGAAGAGTTAGTTTAAATCATGGGAACTTAGTAAAGGATTGGTTCCTGCCCCATGTTTTCTATCTGGTCAGGTGCTCTAGATAAAGAGCCAGCACTGAGACCATAGAGAAGGTGTGCAGTGAAGGGGTTTGGTTTAAGGACTCTTTGCTGCCGCATGCTCGGGGTTGTGTGTGTGTCTGACTCCTGTTCCCTTTGCAGCCCTGCAGGTGGCTTTTGGCTCGCTCTACAGAGATGATGTGCTGATCAACCCCAGCCGTGTGGTCGCCCTGCTGGCAGCAGCCTGCATGCTGCAGCTTGTAAGTCAGAAATGCCACTGTTCCTGTCATTACCTGAAAAGAAACACAGCAGTTCAGAGTATCCTCGCCCACGTGGCTTTTTGCATCTGGAGAAATGAATCAGCTTTTCAGGCTAACTGGGGAAAAAGCCAAACACAATGCAGTGAGTTTATTGAAAAATGCTGTGACTAAGATTGAGGTGTGAGATCAAGTGATTTGAGCGTGATATCTAAAAGTAGATTAAATAGGTTTTGGAGCTCACTTCCTCTACCCTGAAGGCATTCAGTACCCTTTTCTTTCATGGGAAGTATTCTTAAGGAACATCTTTGTTTCTGAGGAATGATGATTTAAATATTTTGAACAGCATAGCATCGGTCGCTGGAGCCTGTGGCCCTTTGGGGATGGCTCAGGCATGCAAATCTGGATGAACAGCACATTTAACAGTGTCTGACACTTCCTGTTAGGAAATGAGCACTCAGAACATTTGTATGTTTTTTCCTCCCTGCAGGATGGCTTAATCCAGCAATGTGGTGAAACAATGAAGGAAACCATCACTGCCCAAACTGTGTGCAGTTATTACAATTCTGCAGGGACATATGGGCTGGACTCTGTGAAGAAAAAGTAAGGATTACTGTTTCCAAGCTGCTTTGGACATTGCCAATTAACAGTGAATTTACACACAGTACCATAATGACCAGGTTAATTATTTTAGGTTTTTTTTAGAATAGAATCATAGAACATCAAGGTTGGAAGAGACCTGTAAGATCATCCAGTCCAACCATCCACCCAGCACTAGCACTGAAACCACTAAACCACATAATCCAGAGCCAGATCCAGACGCCTCCAAGGGTAGTGATTCTACCATTCCTGGGCAATCTGTTCCAATGCCTGACCACTCAAACAGGGGGAAAAAAAAATCAAGTACTTAATCTGAATTGATTGAGTCTGTCCAGATCCCTCTGCAGAACCCTTCTGCCCTCCAACAGATCCACAATCTCACCCAGCTGAGTGTTGTCTGCAAATCCTGCTATTGACGTTGAGAAGGAACAAGCAGGGGTCCTAATTCCTTGCTTTCCATGCAGGTGCCTTGAGTGGCTGTTGAACAATCTGATGACTCACCAGAGTGTTGGACTCTTCAAGGAACTCAGGTACTGGGGCAGCACTTCCCTTGTAGTACAGTCCCTTCCCAGCTCTGGAGCTCACTGCAGATCACTTCCTGAGCTCTTGCTGGTTGCTTGTTCCCTATCTCCCTTCTTCTTTTTTCTGTCTCGCTGAATTGTTACGATTGATTTTTTCCAGCATAAACCTCATGAAGCAGCTGATCAGCTCCTCCAACCTGTTTGTGCTGCAGGTGGAAATGGATGTATACACTGCTCTCAAAAAGGTACTTGCCTGGGGCTCAATGCACTGGAACCTTTGTGGGATTGACTGAAAGTGTTTCATGGAGTAGCAGAACTTTTATAGAAATGAATGAAGTGTGGAAATGCCTCTTATTAACCTGCAGATTACTTACCTGAAACCTTCTTTAACTGACTCACTATAATTTATTTGTTTTGCCCAGTGGATGTTCCTTCAGCTCGTGCCTTCATGGAATGGGTCTTTCAAGCAGGTGTTAACTGAAGCTGATGCCTGGTTTGCTGAGCGCAGGAGAGGTAGGGAGAATTGGCCAGGCCATGGTTTGGGGTTTGAACACAAGTAATTTCTTAATTTTAATGGCAAAAGCCATTAAATAACCGTAATAAAATAAAAGCCATTAAATGCCCATAATAACTTTCTCTACACAATAAGTAAAAATTCCAGTATAAATAGGGTCTGGAAAATATTTAGGGAGGCAAAAATAATGTGGGTGCTGTGTGTTGCAGAGTTTGGGGGCGACGTTGCCTTCCTGGAGTCGGCGCAGGGGAACGCATTCCTGCCTGTGTTTGCACACCTGAGGCTGCAGTACATCATCAGTGACCTAGCCTCAGCCAGAATCGTGGAGAGAGATGCCCTGCTGCCCTCGGGTGAGTGAGTGAGTGCTGGGCACAGCTGAGGCCTCACCTTGGTTCCTGCCTTCAGTTTCTTCACCCCAGGAGAGACTGGGAGCTGCTGGAGCATGTCCCAAGAGGGACAGAGCTGGGGAAGGGTCTGGAGCATGAGTCTGATGAGGAGCAGCTGAGAGAGCTGCAGAACAGGAGGCTCAGGGGGAGCCTTGTCACTCTCTACAGCTCCTGACAGGAGGGGACGTCCAAGGGGTCAGGTTCTGCTCTCAGGGAACAGGGACAGGACAAGGAGAAGCAGTCTCAAGGGAGGTTCAGGTTGGATATTGTGAAAATTCATTCTGTCTTGGAAAGAGTTGTCCAGCTCTGGCACAGCTACCCAGGGCAGGGGTGGAGTCCCCATCCCTGGGGGGCTTTGTCAGCCATGTGGATGTGGCACCTGGGGACGTGGGTTAGTGGTTGCCCTGGCACTGCAGGGGAAGCAGTTGGGCTCAGTGACCTTAGAGGACTTTCCCAGCTCAAAGCATTCCATGTTTCTTCTTGAATGATCACGTGCTTTCCCCAGCCTGTCCTGCCCTAGAGTAATTGAGAAGATCTCAGTGTGTTTACTTCTCTTGCTGCTCACATGTTTATCTCCAGCATCGGGTTTGTGGTTGAAGATTCAGCAGAAGCTGAGTATGAAAATTACAGGTGTAAAAGTCTGCAAAGGCACTCGTTTATGTGTTATCACCACTGTTCCTCTGCAGGGAGGTAGTCCCTGAGCCACTATGACTATGAGCACTGTGATGCCTGGGTGGCACTGTGGTGCAGGGAAAGGGGACACAGGACACTGTGGTACAGGGAAAGGGGACACAGGGCAGCTGGGTGGCACTGTGCACAGTGCAGGGAAAAGGAACACAGGGAAAGGGGACACAGGGCAGCTGGGTGGCAGTGTGGTGCAGGGAAAAGGAACACAGGGAAAGGGAACACAGGGCACTGTGGTGCAGGGAAAGAGACCACAGGGCAGCTAGGTGGCACTGTGGTGCAGAGAAAGGGGGCACATGACACTGGTGTAGGGACAGGGGACACAGGACACTGTGGTGCTTGGACACAGGACACTGGTAAAGGGACACAGGGTACTGTACAGGGACACAGGACACTGGTGCAGGGACACAGGGCAGTGTGGTGCAGGGACGGGGGCACAGGACACTGGTGCAGGGACAGGGCCATGTGCTCCATGCAGGAGAAGGATCTGTATGTTGGGAAGAGTTTGGTACTTATCTGCCCTTGTAATTTGTTCATGCCAGGGTGTAGCCACAAGCTGTGTTAAGATCAGAACTTCTGCTCTTCATTCACAAGGAGGTTGAGGTAAATCCTGGGCTGCACTTTGGAACAGGCTGTTGGCTGCCAGCATTCAGTATTTGAGGGGATGCTTCATACCTCAGAGGCTGCAGACAGGGCCATTGCTGGGTAGTTGTGTTCTGCTGGAAGCCTTTTAGATTATTCCAGATGAAGTTGTTCTCAAGGAGGTAGAGAAGCAAATCACACTGAGTAGTTGAAAGTAGTACTGTGATTATGTATTTATTTATTTATTTATTTATTTATATTTATAGTCTGTGTGTATAGGTCCTGAAGGGGAAAACTGAAATTCTGTGTTAGGAGTTCACAGCAGTCTGATCTTTGTGCAGAAGAGGTGCAAGAGACAGGAATACATAATGTGTCTGTTTGAGCACAGTGTTTGTTGTTCTGTTTTACTTGGTGGCTTTTGAGCATTTCCTCAGCTGTGCTTTCCCTCTTCATAAATCAGCAGATGAACTGCAGCTGAAATGTGAGGTAGGAAATAGATACATGCAATACATAAATAGAGAAGATGCTCTCCCCACTGATACTTTTTCCTTCCCTTCTAGCTCATCCGTTCTCTGTTCCTTACCTATATGTATTTCCTTAATTCATTCTTTATTTTCTGTTGTGCTTTGGTTGATTCCCAGTTTGCTCCTATCACAGTCTGTACTTTCACTCTAGAGTCAGTGGGACAAAGGCTGATTTCAAGTTTTCCATCCATGATCTCGCCTCTCCTCCCTTCTGTCACATTCATCAGCTTCCTTGTTTTTGGTCATGTTGGCTCTCCCTGTTCTCTCACCCAGCCTATTTCCCAGAGCTGGTTCTCATATGTGACCTTGCCCTCTTGCCCCATTTGTTATCTTGACTAAGAACTTCTTACACCCTGTGCTTTCAGGATCCCTTTTGTGTAACTGCCTGACGAACTACTGAGTTTTGTTCTGTTTTATCTCTTGGTTGCAACATTAAATTAACATAGCAAATAAAATCTTTGTGTGTTCTCCAAGAAAGACATGATTTATGTTTATTCTTAGCAGGCTACAATTTCTGTTTGTTTTACTGTATTTGTGTTAAGTCACTGTTTTCTTTTATCCCTTGATTGTGTTTTCTTCTTCTTTGACTTACGTAGAATTCCTCTGGGGATTCAGAGAGCAGCACCTACTCCCAAAGCTTGTTAACAAGCTCCTTGGCTGAACAGAGCTTTGTGTGCTGAGAAAATGTGGATTTGCATCACTTGTGGCAGCAGTGGGTGTTTGAGGAGATGAACATAGTCTGGAGTGACTGTCTGTTAGTTGTGGATGTTTATCCCTTCCCCTGTGGTTGAGGCTGGGAGCTGGAGACCACAGGGAGTTATCAGGGGGTGGGTTGTGTATACTGTCCAGTCCATAAGTGTAACTTCATTATTTCAGTGTAACTTTATTTCTCTATTTCAAATGTATATGACCATTCCCAGCTCCAAAGACAACACCAAGCTCATTTTTTTTTTTTTAAATTTTAGATTGGCTGTCCTCTGTTTACAAACAGCAGTGGTTTGCCATGCTCAGAGCAGAACAAGACAATGATATTGGGTAGGTATACTACAGGCTTTATTTCTTTCTTAAATTAGAAACCTTTCTCTCATAGAAATTCTGACATGGATTATTCTGGAGTTTACGTTAAAAGGAAGTAGGGAAGCATACTTCTTTTTTCTGTGGGGGGAGAAGCATACTTCAGTGCTTTTGAAGTAAGTCAGTATTTTGAAGTGCTGCTGATATCTGTGGAGCTCTGTTCCTTGAGCTGGCTGGTCTCCCATCCCTCAACCAGTAGAGCTCTGGAAAACTGGTCTAATGGGATCAGAGGGAAGTGTTGGATGGGGGAAACAAGTTCTGTATTTTCCTTTATGTCAGTTAATGCTTCTCACTAGTACTTCACCTGGAAATCTGTGTTGAGGCTGTGAAAGGGTAATTTCTGAGCCTTCTGTGTTAAGGATACTTTGGCCATCAAACTGTTTCTCTTCCTTCTGCTCGCACTTAGCCATGCTGCAGTGAGCCAGGTCCCTGATTTAGCACCAAAACTATGGCAAAATGTAGCTGGGGGAGTTGGTCCTGCCTTTGTCTTTTCTCCTGGCTCCTAGAGTGCTTTGTGGAGAAAAAATGCCAAGTCAGGCAGCTGCAGGATGCCTATTACCCCCCAAACCCAGCAGGCTGACTTGCTCTTTTGTCCTGTAACCATGTCATCCAGCGGGTGCCGTTGTGGGCAGGGACATGTTGGGTTGTAACAGGAGCTTCAAAAAAGCCCCAAACTCTGGTCTGAAGAGTGGCCAAGATCTTTAAGGTGTTCTCTTAGATAGCCGTCCTTTAGGACGGAGGGAAAGTGCAGAATTGTGACTCTCAGTTTCCTGCAGATGAATTTTGGGTGGCCATGGCTTGTTTCTGATGTTTCTGTTGGTTGCTCTCTTGGGAAGGCTTTTGCAATGCTGCTGTGGCTGTATCTGAGCAGACAGATGTCACCTCCTGGCTCATGGGCAAGCAGGGTTCATGGGGAAGTGAGTCATCAGAATTCTGATATAAGACACTGTATTTGCTAATT
Organism: Muscicapa striata striata; assembly: GCA_030060385.1. Lineage (NCBI taxonomy): Eukaryota > Metazoa > Chordata > Aves > Passeriformes > Muscicapidae > Muscicapa > Muscicapa striata. The sequence continues at coordinate 2,217,486 of JAREIS010000254.1, forward strand.
TTGATGTATTTTGGTAGTTCAGTGCAGGAGAGCATTTGAATTGTCATCCACTGGATACACATGCTTCTGGAAAAGTGAGCTCCCACAGAGGTGTAGTGAGGATGATGAGGATCATCCAGCTTGGAAAAGAGCAACTTTGATATTCAGCTACAGCTGACGATTTCAGTGGCTCTTAGAATGAACAGAGTATTTTTCCCCATTTTTTTTGCTTGTCTAGTTTTCTCTTTTGCAGTATGGGTTGATTATTTCTTTTAAGACAGTGAAAACCAAAAGTCTTTAGAAGGGCACACACGCAGCTGTTCCTTTGTGTTAGTGCAAATGTTTTGGCCATTTGACCAACATGTAGCTGCAGGAAAAGAATTCAGGTTTTATAAGCCCATGGTTTATCCAGCTCTGCTGCTCTTCCTCTCACACCTGCTGCCCGTGTCAGTATCAAACACATGTTTTCCCTCAGGGGTAAGGAAGCAGACTTAGGAATCAGAGCAAGACATGAATCTGAGTCCTCTGAGCTGAAGTAAGGCTCTATTTCCATATCCCACCTGGTGCAGGGCATAATTGCACCTGATTATTCTAGCACTGCCAGCATGGAAATGGCACTGCTTGGAAACGTGTGATGTGGCTTGTCATGGTAACTTTATAGAGGGGAGGAAAAGAAAATGTTTCCCTTCTACTTTGAGTTTGCATTTAAAAGGATTAAACATCTCATTCACTGTTCAGAATTGGAGAATTTTTTAGTGTTAGCAGGAGTTTGTGGCTTTGAACTGTAGCTGCTCAGAGTTTACATGATGTGTTAAAGTGGATCACTTTTTTAAAAATTAAACATGTGTTTTGTGGCAGAAGCCAGACAGGTCTTTGAAGTCTGGGTCTGGAATCACTTCTGCTCTTAGCAGTCTCTTTGGCAGTGTGTAAGAAAAAAGCAGAATAACTCCACTGTTCACTGCGTGGCAGCTGGTGGAAGTGGTTAAAGCTGAAGTTCTGCATTGTCTGAGCCTGCTCAAGGGATGGAGAGGGGAATGTCAATGTCAGTCTGAGCATTATGGATTAATGTTTGTGAAATTTGTCACTAATTAAACATAAATAAATCCTTTATCACCATTACTGCATTTAGGTCAGCCACAAAACCAGTTCATCTGGAAGATGTGGAAAAGCACACGAGAGGTTCCTGGGTGAATTTGTTCAAGTGTGTATACATAACCTGTTGATGTCACTGGGATTAATGAAGTTCACTACCAGCCCTCAGCCTGGTGTAACTTGAACACTGTCTGACGGTGGGTGTTGGGTTAATGCTGTCGTGGTGTGTGGAGCAAAGTGAGGAACACACTTCTGGAAAATCAAGGCTGATCTGACTGGTGCTGGCTCTGCGAGGCTGTTCTACATGTTGGACGCAGGGGAACTGTTGGATTAGGGGAGCTGATGTTGGTGGATGACACAGCCAAGGGCTCTTGCATCTCAGGAGCTCTGAGAGGCTCTGGCACTTCATGAGCACTGAGGGGAAGTGGTTTTTTTAGCCGAGTTGCATAATCAGCCCCTTGAGAAACGTCTCCCAGTGTCTCGTGGCTGCTGCTTCATAGCACTGCTGTAGTGCAGAGCCCTGCAGCTGTGCCCCAGCACTTGTCTCTGCTTGTGCCTAAGAAGTCAGCCTGCTGAGTTTAAAAAACACTTGGGTTTTTACAAGGTTGGGAGAATGCATTTTGCTGCAACAGGTATTATTTTGTTACCTGGAAAAGTTCTTTTGTAGAAGTCCTGCCTAACTGAGGTGTCATAACCTGGTTTGTATTGCAGTTTTGTAGTGTAGGTGGATGTTTATGGGACAGTTTGGGATGGAAGAGGCTCCGGGAACTCATCCAGTCACACCTCTGCTCAAACAAGGGTCAGTTGTGGGTCCCTTCCAGCTGAGGGCATTCCATGATTGTGTGGTCAGACAAGTTTACTCCAGTCCTTTCATCATCCCCACATTAAGGTGTCATACAAAGCTGAAGTGTCCTTAAAGATGCTGGTTTGTTTGTTTTTTTCAGGCCTCAAGAAATCAATAAAGAGGAACTGGAAGGAAACAGCATGAGGTGTGGTCGCAAACTGTCCAAGGATGGTGATGTAAGTGTGGCATGTGGCTAACTGCAGAGCTGGCATGGCTGAGACAAGTCAGGCATTTCCAAACCATCTAGGTGCTCATTGTCCAACTGCATCCAAAAGATGTCATGGAGAAAATTACTTTTTTTGTCCTCCCCAGAGGTTTGGAAGCAGTTTTCTCTGCAAGGAGCAAGGAACTGCTGATTCATTGTGCTCTTGTGCTGTGAGACTGGGAAGACTGTTAGTCCAGGCAGTTAAACAGAGCTCTGATCACTGGTGTCTTTTTCTTTTTAGCTGCAAAAGGAAGTTCTCTAGATAAAATGTGTAACATTCAGAGCCAGAGCCCCTCTGTGTGTTTAGGTAACAGGTCTTGTGAAATAAACAGAGAACATTAATTTTTCCCATTGAAGTCACATAACCCAAGGCTGTTGACCCCGAGGAGCACTTTGGGCATGGCTGGGGCTCACAGATCAGCCCCATTACCCAATTCTGAGTGTTTGACACCACTGGTGTGGCGTGTGTGCCTGTCTGTCTGGGAGGCAGCTGGCACTCAGATGCTCTCACACAGTCCCCTGCAGTGTCCAGGTTGTCCCCACTGGGTTCTGTGTTCCAGACAGGTGCTGGCAGGGATCCCTGAACCCCCCAGCATAGCCAAAACCCCACTGCCAAGACGGACCCCTCGGAGCTGGCGTGGCAGAGCCCATGTTCAGGCTGTGTCCCCTCTGTGTCCCCTGTGTCCTGCAGTACTGCTGGCGCTGGACTGGCTTCAACTTCGGCCTGGACCTGCTGGTGACCTACACCAACCGCTACATCATCTTCAAGCGCAACACGCTGAACCAGCCGTGCAGCAGCGCCGTCAGCCTGCAGCCGCGCCGCAGCATCGCCTTCAGGTGCCAGCCCGGGGCTCATCGCTGCTGCCAGCCCTGCTGGCATCAGGCTTTGAGCCACCAAGTCAGGGACATTAGGAAATGTTACTCTGTCTCCTGGGGAGAAGCTCCTTGTCCTGAAAGAATACGGGGACTGAAGTGATTTCACTGTTGTGCCCCCAGGTTACGCCTAGCCTCGTTTGATTGCAGTGGGAAGATGATTTGCAGCAGGACAACAGGCTATCAGATCCTGACCCTGGAGAAGGACCAGGTGTGTCTGTGGGCTTCTGAGCTGTTGAACTTGAAAGGTGGAGTTCAAGGCATGAAAAAAATGCTGAGAAGTCACAAGTGCTTTTGAAGGGGTGTTGCTGTTCTTGTCATTGCTTATGTGGAATCTCAGGCGTTCCTCTTAGAGGTAATGGGTAATTAAGCTAATTTGTGAAGTGGATCTAGAGTAGGGTAGTGTGGGTTTCATCAGTGTTGATGATATGAAAGTAGTTCCCATGTTAGTGAAATTAGTGCCTGTGGTGCTGCTGTCTGCTGCCAGTGTCATGTTCAGCTGCTTTCCCAGCCTTCCAGCACTGCTGACATCACCCCTCTGCATAATCTGTCCTTCAGACTCCTAATTTAGAGGCAAATTCGGAATTTGAAGACTCTCATAAGCTGATGGCTCAAAAGAATGTCTACTTGTTGTTTAAGGGTTGGATTTATTACTCTATTAAATTGATGAAAGCTCCAGAGAAGAGTGGAGTTTTCTTAGAGCAAGTGCCCTTTTCCACCCATTGCTGACAGCAGGATTTAGTGAGGCATGTGTGGGACTTGTAAATCAAGTTTCTCAAATCCCAGCCAGCAGTGATACAAAGGTGGTGAGAACACAGAAAACCTTTCCTTGTCAGTGCCATCCTCACTGGAAGGTGACGTAAGTTTCAATTGTTTTGCATCCTCATGAGGTTGAAGTTTCAATTTTGCTACCCCGAAACCAGTTCCTACAGTGGAACAAAAAATTCCTACCCACAAACTTGAAATTTGCTTTCAAGTATAAACTGTTGTGGAATGCCTGGTTGGTGAAATCTCCTGAGACTAAAAACTGTCCCTTTCTCCCCAGCGTGTTGGAGAGGAAATTTGCTCCAGCATTTCCTGTGGCTGTTCCCTGTGCTGCAGAGGGCTGGGAGCTCTGGTGGGAGTGGTGGGCAGGCTGAGTGTGTGTCAGTGTTACAAACTTTAGGTGAAGGTGAACTGTCTTTGCTTAATTTTTTACATTCTGATTTTAATGTGTAGTCATTAAGATGTGCAGAATGAGTGCTGTGTCAGTGCTGTGCTTTCTGGTCCCCCCTCACCATACAAATGTCCTGTGTTTGCTCCAGGAGCAGATTGTGATGAATTTGGACAGCAGACTCCTGACGTTCCCCCTCTACATCTGCTGCAACTTCCTGTACACATCCCCAGAGAAGAGGGCAGACAGCGAGGCCCAGCTGGATCATATGGAAGCCTGAGACCTCCCTGGGGCCTGTGGCAGCCCCTCTCCCCCCCTGGATGCTGCTCCAAAGCTCGGACAGGCAGGCCTTACCCTCTAGCACCACCCCTAGCCCTGGCCTTAGTGCTCTCCTATGCAGCTCTGAAAAGATCAGACCTTAGGTAGGCCAAAATCAGTTAGGCCTTTTTAAATTTCTTTATTTTATTTCTGTTCTGTGTCGTCAGGCAGTAGCCATTCCGTGTTTGAGAAGTGTTACCCTTGGGCTTTTCTGGGTGAAAACTGAGCCAAATTGGAAATAGGGCATTTGTGTGGATCACAACTTAGGAAATCACCTGTTGGGACTCTGAGCACATTGTAGGTTGTGTGAGCTTTGTTAGTGTAGGTTTTGGTTGTATTATTTGTTGGGTTTTTAAATAACTGATCTCTAAATACCAGATCCATATTTTGCTTTTTTTCCTGGTCCTTTTCCATTAGGGCCAAGTAATCTGTAAATGTGGCCTCTCAGCTTTGGTTATTTAACTGCACAGCCATTCCCACCTGCTGGGTTTAAGCCTTTTTTGAGGCTCACACACACACACACACACACACACACATACATTTCATTCTTGGTCTTGTTCTAACATGGCACACAATAATTCTCTGTCTTTTAGCAGGTTAATTTACTAATAAGGATGTTCATAAATTAATTATTTTTTCATGTACAGCAAATACTCAAATGTCCTCACCATCACTTGTGTTGTGTCAGCAGCAGCTCTCAGCTGGAGTTCTGCTTAGTGCTGGCTCTACTCATACAAACCAAATACCAGTTTTTAAATATTTTCTGTGGCTTGTTTTAGCTGTTACCTTGGGAATACATCCCATGTTAGCTCAGGAACTTGTGACTTTTGAGTGCCTTTCAAGTTGTATATGTAACACCAACTTCACATCAGTTCAGCAAGGTCACAGGATCCAAAGGCAGAGCTGGGAACAAGAGATTCCTCTCCACTTGGTTTGATGGATGAGTCGTGTCATGGTACACTCTGTTCAGTCTTTGTTGGGTTTTATGTTTGTCTTCTACAATTTTGAATTCTTAACAGCAGGATTTTTTGATTCAAACTGGGAATTTTGCCTCGTCAGCCTATTTTTTTAATGTCAGGAAAATATAAAAACATTTGTACTTTATAACAAGGATAAAAATGTGTTGGGCAATGTGTCAATAAATGATTTCAAGTGGAATACTTGCTCATGTCTTTTCTTTCCTGCTGGGAATAGCTTTTTGTGTTGGATTCACCCTGTGGATTCAACACCTCAGTGGATCTTGTGTTGTGTCACAGTTTTGGCAGCAGAGAGCAGAAGCATTTTCAGGCGTCCAGCTGCTGCAGCAATGAATTTATTTATTGAATTAATTGTATTTAGATTCTTTACTCTAGTTTTAATTAGAAGTACCCACTCCTTAAAATTGATTCCGAGGAAAGCAACAGGGGCTCCTGGCTAATGGCAGAGGGAACAGGTCTCTCAAATCCAGGTGGTTTTTTGCAGCACATCAAAGACTGAGTTGGGGGTGGATTGAGCTGTGCAGGGCTTTGCACCCCTGCCAGGGCCTGATCCTGCTCTGCCCTCTGGATCCCAGGGCTCCCCCCTGCTGGAACCCACCCAGTGTCACCAGGATCAGGGATTTGGCATGGGGTGGGCACAGGGGCCCTTCCTCAGGGATTGCTGAGGCAGAGAGGGGAGCACAGAGGCCGGAACACACGACACTGACCCCAGAAATGGGTGTGGTTGTTTTTCTCTCGTTTATTGTCACTGACTAGGAGCAGCAGTGGTGGCCGAGGGGAGCTGGGCAGTACAACACCACACTCAGGAAAACGGTATGAAAAGTACAAAAATAAGGAAGCCTATATATAATATCATTGCAGTCAATTGCTAAAAATAAATATTGTAAACACGAAAGAACAACATCAGGTGAATCTACAGCACTCGTTTCTGCCAGCAGCCACACAGTCTTTGGCTTTATGACTCCCCTGCCTGCACGGAGCCAGCGCCCACATCAAGATGCATTTTCTTTGCTTTAGGCCAGAAAGATTGCAGACTGGTCAGGGATGTCACAAGGGGAAGAATTTTCCTCTCTCCAAATTACCTTTAGAACAGGAATTGCCTCTTTTTGCCTTCAGTGCCCATTTTTCTACCAGAGCATGCAAGTGATCTGCCTAGAGCAGGCATTTTCCTTATCTGGAGGGGAGGGGACTGAGGCCCCTCCAGGTTATTTTGGTATTACCTTGGACCTCACAACCCCTGCCGAGTGCATTTTGCCCCCTTTTTACACCTCTCTCCTCCCATGCACTTGGACCTTTCACCCCCTTATCTCTCTGACAGCCAGATGGGTTTGGATTGCCTGATAAGGGAGAGCAGGCACCGACTTATCTCGAGTTATCTCTCGGGGTCAAACTGCACCCAAGCTGCTGCCAGGCCAGAGATCTGTGCCCCACTGATACCCCTCGGGCCACTGAGCAGGAGCTTCTCCCTCCCAGCCTTGCACTCCAGGAAGGGAAGAGGAAAATTCTGCTTGCAAGGCTCAGTAATTTGCTGATTGTGTTTATATATACCTACATATATATTTTAAAAACCCAATAAAATCCTGACCAAAGTACCAACGAGGAGAGATTTGCCAGGGAGGGAAGGGCAGAGACTCTGTTCCCTGCTGCCTGCGTGGCCAGAGAACGTTCCAGCACCCTGGGAGTGCAAAGAAAATGCATCCAGATGGGAACAACCAAGCAAAACAAAACCATCCTAAATCCACAGAGCAGCGCTTCTTGCTGCAGGGAAGACGCAGACTGGGCAAATCAGGCTGAGCAGTCTGTCTCTCTGTCCCTACAGATAATCATTTGATCTTCCCTTCATATCAATAATTAGGATTTAATCTTCCCTTCTTCATTTTAAACACATTCACAGAACATCCTATGGTGACGTTTTGGCGTGAGGTTCCAGTCCCAGCCGTCAGTCAGACTGTACATCCAACACCTCCAGAGCTCATCCCCCTGGGGCCCCCAGGGAGCACTAACTGCTCCAGGTGTTCCCCAAAGCCTCTCTGCAGCCCCAGGAGGGTGGATCTGCATCCACAGGTAACACAGGTGTCTTGTAACACTTCAAGTACTGCTTTTAACTGGGAGCATTCCAGACCCTGCTTGATTCTGAGCCTATGCAAAAGCTTTCCAGCATTACAGGAGGGTTGGATACTCAGGTGGGTATCCCTCTGACCAAGCCCAGCCAAAAATCCACTGCCACCCTGCAAGCTCAGGGTGATCCTTCCTCATCCCTGTGAAGTTACAGCCCCTCTGTCATCCCAGACAGGTGAGGGGACTATGGTGACCCTGCTCCAGGCCAGGTACCTCAGCTCCCCAGTTTCCCCCTCACCCTGTCAGTCCCCTGCTCCAGCAGAGCCTGAATCAAAAGCAGGGCTGCTTAGGTCCCCAGTCATTCCCATTCTGCCCCCAAAGCTACCGTTGTATAAAATTTCACTCACTAACTGATGAAAACACTATGGATTTCAGAAGGGGTACAGCTGGCTAAGAGTAAAAACAGCCACTAATGCAACTCTGCACAGTACAGCAGCTATAAAGATTCCTGTTTTGATTTTTCAGTAGGCAAAATGCTGGTTTTCTGAGGAAAAAAATCACACAAAACTGCTTGGTACCAGATTAGAGGTTTTCTGTATCATCCTTCAAAGATTTATTTGACAGCTTCTAATACTTCCACTAAACTTGGTTTCTTACATCATTTCTATACATAGATTTTATTCGTTATAATTGTCTTGAGGCTTATAAAAAAATAAGCATTTAAAATGCCCAAAAGAGTAATTTTTGCTTTAAAATTGTGCTACTGAACTTGACCCCCCAACACAGAAGAGAGACTTTTGGTAATGAGGTTATCCCAAGCAGTATAAAAATATACATAAAAATAGACAAAAACTCTATCCTCCAATCTGAAGGGCTGTTTGTGGGGATTATTAGTTATTATTTTCTTTTGTACATCACTGGAATTTCATTAACTTCTGCTAAATATTTACAGAAACCCTCCTCCCCCCATCTGCCTTTGCTCACTAAGGCAGAGACCTGCAGCTTTTAGTTCATCCAGAGTTTCCTGTTGGCAAAAATGGATTCCCTGTGTTTGGGCCATGGCACACAAGTGCTGCTGTGGACACAGGGGTCCCTGGGGACACTCCCAGGCAGTCCTGAGGATGCCACATGGGGATGGAGTGACACATGGGGATGGAGGGACACATGGGGATGGAGTGACACCAGTGCTGCCACCTCCCCGAGAGAGGAGCTCGGCTTGGCCGGTGCCAGCGCTTGACCAGCATGGTGACGTGAGGTCGAGAGCCCTGCAGGGCCCTGGGTTATGTCACCCACCCATGGATGTGACCTTCCAGAGCATGGCTGGGGAGGGCAGGGGACAAAATAAAACCTCTCCTAAGGTTAAACCCAGCCTGAACCCGACAGCATCACCACAGGGCCCCACTGCTCCTGCACGCCGTGTCCCTGGCTTTCTGCTTTCCCTTTTGTCCTGGTGATAAAGTCAGAGTGCCCAAGCCTCTTGTACAACAGTCCTCAGGTATTTGGGTCTCTTTCTCCAGTCTACCCCAAGAAAAACTTAAATTAAAAAAAAGTTACACGACAGAAGAAAAAAAAAAGAAAATAATTACTCTGTACTGTTCTTCAACAACATGAAAAGGTGATGTTAAAACTAAGTGATACAACCCCCCCAAGACTATGTACATAAAAACACATCAGATCTCTTAAAACATAAATATACAGTGTATAAATCCAGGTGCCACCTAAAGGCTGCAGCCGCAGAACTATTTCACAGACACAAAGCAAACCAGACTCTCCACGCCAAGGGCAGACACACGGCCACAAGTTTGGGGCTTGGCAGGGGAGACACCGACCTGTGGCAGCGGCTCCTTGTGCCCACACATGCACCAGGGAAGGGGGAGTGGTGTCCAGGGGTGAAACACAACCCTACGTACACGCCACGTTCCTATAGCTACTCAGGGTGCGGGTGAGAGGTCAGGAAATGGGATTAGACCCTGAGTCCCCAATTATTTCCAGGCACGTGCTCTGCCAGAGCGGCCCAGGGCAGCCCCAGCAGGTTCTCTAGTATTGCTCACCAAGGGAGATACGTGGTACCTCCAGTGCAGCCGCGGCCACGCCGGTGGAATTCTGCACCCTGTGCTTTAAGAGTTACCATGACTTTCATGGAAATAATACAGCCTTGATCAGGGTAAAAGACTAGTGGAGGTCTTTAGCCCAATCTTAGAGGTTTGCTTCTACAGCACAGACAGCTACGACTCCGACATACATAAATAGGTACTGTTAAAGTGACAATGCAGTGTCTTAATTATCCGAGTGATACCCTACTGCTGTTAGGGGAGGGCCAGTGGTTCGGAGCGGTGGGAGGAGAGCTGGGGTGTGATGGAGGCTGCGCGTGGGACAGCTCCAGCTCCACCTGGAAATGCAGGGAGAAGCCAAAAGACACTGTGAGCTTTACTCGACAGGTGGTTGGTTTTATGGCATGCAAGGAAACTCCTACGACAAGACTTTGTACAGAGCCCACGGCGTCTCCAGTCCCACCGTGGTGCCTCGGAGAACAAGTAAAGCTACGAGTCTGCTTGGAGAGGAGGGGGTGCATGGGTGTGTGAGTGTGTGCAGAGAGGGAGGGATTGGGTGAGGAAATGTCCTGTTTTGCTGAAACCAAGCTCTTGGGCAAACCTGCTTCCCTCTACCGCTGCCCAGCCTCGCGGATGCGGCAGGCCACGGCCGTGATGAGCGCGGCGCCTTTGCCGCTGCCGTCCTCCGACTGCAGGAAGGTCACTTCACACTTGGGGGACAGCTGCTTCACTGTCTCGTGCAAGATGTTGGAGAAGCTGCAGGGCAAGAGCAGGGAAAGGTTCTGAATCAGCCAGCCATGGTGTGAAGGTGTCAGTCCCAACCCCTGAGCTGCCTTGTACAGAGCTTCAAAGGGCAACGCAGACCCCGAGGGGAAGGATGGATGATGGCTGGATGATGGATGGATGGATGGGTGAGGGATGGATGGATGGATGGATGGATGGATGGATGGATGGATGGATCAGACAGAGCTGCCAGGCATGAAGCTTAGAAAGCCCAAGTCTGCACACTCAGCCCAATCCCATGATTATGACACAACCATCCTCAGGACTCAGGAAAAAACCCAGCCCATTTTCAAGTCCCACCAAGCCCTGGAAGCACTAACCAGTCTCTGACCAGTGTCTGGGGAGAGTCTTCAGTGATTCCCTTTGCTGGTGGGCTCCTGAGCCCTTTTTAAGCTCAGCCCAGTGCCTTAATCTCTGTCTGAGCTCCACTGTCTAGCAGAACCAGCTGACCAGCTCTGGCATGGGCAAGTTTTTGTGCAGCCATGAACCTTCATGACCCGGCTCATCACTGGTTAGAGCTGTCTCATGCCCACGACTTGGCTCAACCAGGTCACCACGTCTGGGTCAGGTCCAGTGGGATTGGAGGAGCCCCTGCTGTGTTACCTGTCGTGGTGCCCCTGCCCTTAAGGGAGTAGCTGACTTCTGCTGGGCCTCAGGTTTGAGCTCCTGGCAGCCCTCGAGCCCCTGAAACACCTCAAACTCTCCCCCATTATCCCCTGAGTCTGCCCCAGAGCCCCCCACCTGCCCCCAGGCAGCTCCCTTGGAGCACAGCCAGCGCCACTCACTGAGGGTGCAGCTTGTAGAGCGTCCCGTCCACGCCCACAGTGATTTTGAGGAAGTCCAGGCCGCGGTTCTCGCGGATCTTGTCCACCACGGCGGCCATGCCGGCGCCACAGAGCTGCGCCGCGCGCCGCGCCACCACCGTGCACACCTCCTTCACGATGATGCTGTCGTCGCACGTGGACTCCAGGCCCAGGTGCTGCAGGATGGAGCGCACCTGGAGCAGGGCCAGGCAGTCGCTGGGGAGGACACGGGCAGGGCAGCGTTAGGAGATGGAGCAGCTGGATGTGTGGCTTCCCCTGCCTGAGCTACATCCTGCAGAGCCCAGGGACTCTGGCTTGGGTGACAGTGCCTGGGGCGACCTTACAGCCGCCCTTCAAGCTCGGCTTTCAGAGCTGGATGTGGCCTGGTGTCACATCCTCATCAGGGAGGCTGTTTCAGGACAAAGCCAGTGGAGTGTGACACCCCTGTAACCCACGGCGCCTCGCTGCCCAGGGTGCAGGATAAAGAGCCATCTGTGCTGCCAGAACCATGTGGGCTCTGCTGATTTATCGTTGTGGCACCACCCTGCATCACCCTGGCTCCAGACTAAGCATGTGGAACTTCTCCCTCCAGCCCTGGGGGCACTTCCCCCACATTCCATCTTTGCTCTGATTGGCAGCTGATGCTCACTCCCTGTTGGACCTCACCTCTCTATCTGGGACAGAAATTTGGTCTCAAAGATCCCTCTGGTCTTCAGCCTCTCCGAGATCCGTCCCCGGAAGAGCAGTCCTTTCTTGGTGAAGTCCATCAGGATGTTGCGGACGATTTCCCCCAGGTACATCCCACTGATCATCTTTTCATACCTGGCAAGGAGAGGATGAGGCCAGACATCAGGACAGGAAGGGACACTGGGACTGGATGGGGATTCAGCTCTGCCAGGTGCCTGCAGTACAATCCCTTCAGCAGGCCCAGCAGCACGGCCCCACCCGGGGGCAGCGGACGAGGGACTCATCATCCCCTGGATCCACCAAGGGGCCGGTGGGGCAGAACTGCTCCAGGACCCTCATTGGTGTCCCTTCCAGCCCCTCAAAGCCACCACCCACCTCTGCTTCCCAGGGTTGAGGGACAGCTCATCCACCGCCACGTCGAACTCCGTCCGAATGTCATCCAGGCACCCGCTGTCCCCAAAGGCCCCCCACTCCATGTTGACACACATCCTGCCCTCGTCCCCTTCCACCAGCTCCACGTTCCTCATCTCCTCCATGTAGCAGGCATTGCTGCCCGTGCCTGTGGAGAGGAGTGGGATCAGAGCCCTGGGATACTGCCCACGCCCCACGGGGCAGGAAAGTTCCAAGAGGAACTTTCAGTTCTTACCAACAATCAGCCCAACTTCACAGTAGGGATCCTCGTACCCACAGGTCATCATGGTGCCAACTGTGTCATTGACCACTGCCACCACGTCCAGGTCGAATTCCTGCAGAGGGATGGATTGCATGAGTTATTCCTGGAGGACTTGGAATTCCTGCTAAGTCTCCCATGGCTGGGAAAGGACCTGTCTGTCTGGTGAGTGTGGCAGTCAGAGTCACAGAATCATGGAATGGTCTGGGTTGGAAAGGTCCTTAAAGCCCATCCCATTCTACCCCCTGCCATGGACAGGGACACCTTCCACTGCCCCAGGCTGCTCCGAGTCCCATCTAACCTGGCCTTGGGCACTTCCAGGGATTCAGGGGCAGCCACAACTTCTCTGGGCACCCTCTGCCGCAGCCTCACCACCCACACAGGGAGGAATTTCTTCCTAACATCCAACGTAAATCTCTCCTCTTTTAGTCCAAAACTGTTCTGCCTTGTTCTCCATGACCATCCACATCCACAGACATGGAGGCACCCACGGACTTCCCACAGCCTTTCCTGTCTGCAGGTAGAGCTCAGACCTCAGACACCTCCAGCTGCCAAGGGGCCAGGTGAGCCCTGCCAGGAGCAGCCCCTGGGCAGGAGCTCAGGTTGGTCTGTGCTGAGGAAACCAGCCGGTGTCTCCTGAGCTCAGGGCCAAACAAGTCTGCTCCAGCCCTGGCCAGGAGCCAGCCCGTAGCTCCGGGGTCTGAAAATCCAACCTCAAGTAATGAGTAAGGGTGGCTGTGAAAATTCCGACACTCATTACCCTGAGCTCAGCCCAGTAATTTGTTTTACAGGCCAATTAATGATGCTAAAGAGAGCCAGGATGTGGGAGCAGCCACTGGCTTCTCCCAGCCCTGTGGCTGCTCACCTCTCTCCTGTGAATGGCCTCCTTCAGCAGGCCCACCACGTCCTCTCCCTCGCAGCCCGTCGCCTTGAAACCTTTTGTCCACTTCAGGAGAATTCCCTGTCGTGGGAAAAAGCCCCCAGTGAGTCCCCCTCAATAGCAGCTGGGAGGCACAGCCAGGTACCAGCCAGGGAAGCTGCAGAAGGGGTGGGGTTACCTCATCCAGGTTGTTCTGCTGGCAGGGGAAGGAGAAGGTGAACCCGAGCGGGAGCGATACGCCCTTCATCCCCATGTACTCCAGGAAGTCAGAGATGCAGTGCACAATGTGGTCAAAGAGCTGGACAAGCAAAGCCAAAGGGAAAAGTTACCACCACAGCCAGAGCCCAGCTGGAAGCCAGCCTGCCCAAACTGCTGGGGATTCTGACCCATTCCCAGGCCTGCTGGAATGTTCAAATCACTCCCAGGACTCTGAATGGAGCAGGACAAGGCTCAGCTGCACTGTGGGAGGTGAGCAGCCCCAAACAGCTCAGTTTTACCCTCTTCCCCACCCACAGCATGGCCAAACTCTGTATTGTCTCCACCTTGCAGGTCCCAGGAGGGGTGGGGGCCAGCAGGGAGGTGACACAGGAATCTGGTCCCTCTGCAAGGGATCCCCACAGCCCTCCAGCCCAGTCTGCTGGGAATACTCCCAGTCCCCAAGCACTGCCCAGAGTGGTTCGCAAAACTCCCTCCAAATGTGTCTCCAGAGACATCTCTCACAGCTTGTGTTGTGGTTTCCCTATCTGGGAAATGGGGATGATGCTTATCTGCACTTGTGGGGTGTGTGGGATTCGGGGAGGTTGAGTCATGTCAGGTAATAACACTGTTTCTAACCTAAAACCAGTCTCCAGCCTCCCAAACTCCAGAGCCTTGGGCAGCCCTGGCTGCTCTAAGGGCAGGAGAGCACCAGCCCTCCCCACTCCTGGTTTTGTTCCCTGGAAAGGCAAAACCAGCTCCATGGTCAGCCCTGCTCCAGCCACCCAGGGAAGATGCCCCTTGCCCCTCTCCATTTGCCCCTCCTGACCTCCTCTCCCGTCCCCTGCATGATCTCCACGGGGATGGAGTAGATCTTGTTGTGCATCTCCACCCCGCGCCGCATCCCGTTCCTGACGCGCACCAGCAGCACGCGGAAGTTGGTTCCTCCCAGGTCCAGGGCGAGGAAATCTCCCTTTTCTGCAACCCAAGAGAGGATCATCAGGAGAGATCCCAGCACAGGGCATCCAGGATGGCACAGAGCTAACATGAATCTGCCCTCTTCCAGGGAGAGGGATGGAAATGGAGACATGGCTGGGGATGGAGACTGGGGATTCAGGTATGAACAGGGGGTGCAGGTAGGAAGAGGATGCAGATTGCTCCAGATTTGGGGTGATGATGAGGCTTTGAATCATAAACCTGAGCTGGATGGGACCCACAAGGATCACTGAAGTCCAGCTCCTGGTCCTGCACAAGACCTGCACAAGCTTCAAGCCAAGGTCAGGCACTCGCCCAAGCCACAGGAAGAACCAAGGGCACAAGCCAGGATGAGGGTGGAGAGAATCCTGTGGTAGGATTTGTGGCCATGCAGAGCCAGGCTTTGTGTTAAGTCAGGTGCAGAACGTCCCGGAGGCTCAGTGCTCTTCCCAGGATCAAACTGGAGGTTTGTGCCACTCCCACCACAAAGAAGAACCGGCCACAGCAAAGGATTCAGCCACTCCCAAGGGTGCAGGACATCATGGGCTCACACACAGAGGTTTTACACAGGACACATCACCTGTTCCATCGGGAGTGGAGCACACGTAGGTGGGCAGCATTTTCACCGTCGCCTCTGCGTGCGTCTCCTTGCCCAGCCCTTTCTCCATCTCTATCCTCATCCTTTCCTTCACCTCCAGCAGCTGCTCGTGGCTCAGCTTGAGGGGCTCCAGGATCTTCTGCCGGGCCTTGTGCTGTGCAGCCAGCCTGTAGGCCACTGCCGTCACCATGGCCGCCCCTTTGCCGCTGCCGTCCTCGGAGCGGATGAACCGGATCTCACAGTCCGGCAGCAGCTTCCGCACGGTCTTGTGGAGGCGACGGGCAAAGCTGTGCAGGAGGAAAGGGGACCTGAGTGTCACCCTCTGGGGAGCCCCTGACATCCAAACGAGGTGCCCAAGGGGATATTTGCTCCTCCTGCGCCAAGCTGTACACACTGCTGGCAGCAGCAGATGCCTGTGGGTGTCCCTGTCCCCAGCACCCCCAGCCCTGTCCCTGTGCCAGCTGCACTCACTGCGGGTGTTTCTTGTAGACGGAGCCGTCCACGCCCACGGTGGAGCGCAGGCGCTCCACGCCCTTGTTGTCCTTGATGCGGCGCAGCACGGCGGCCAGCGTGGCCCCGCACAGGCTGGCCGAGCGCGTCGACACGATCTGGCAGATGCGCAGCGTGGCCAGGCAGTCCTCGTGCGACGGCTCCAGGCCCAGCTTGCTCAGGATCTCGTGCGCTTTCTGCAGCCCTTCCTTCTCCCTGCAAGGACAAAAAGGGCTTCATGCCTGGGAACACAGCTTTTGCTGCGTGGTGGTCCAGGTTTGCTCAGTGATGGTCCATCCACAGATGTTGGGAGATGGGCTGGGAGCCAGGAAACCTCCTGGATCCTACTTACTTCTCAATGGCAGAGACAAATCTGGTCTCAAAGTGGCCAGTGGTGAGCAGATCCGGCGTGAGCCTTCCCCCAAACAACAGCCCTTCCTTGGTCATCTTCACCAGGATGAGCCTGACCAGCTCCCCCATGTACATCCCGCTGATCATCTTCTCAAACCTGCCCGTGGGGAGGCATGAGATAGAATCAGGGAACGGTTTGGGCTGGTAAAGCCCTCTAAGGTTATCATGTCCAGCCATTGCCCAGCACTGCCAAGGCCGCCACTAACCCACATCCCCAAGTGCCACATCCACAGAGCTTCTAAATCCCTCCAGAGATGGTGATATCACCACTGCCCTGCACAGCCTATGCCACACCTGACCACCCTTTCAGAGCAGAAATCTTCCCTATTATCCAACCTAAACCTCTCCTATCTTGCCATAAGCTCCCCCTGAGCCTCCTTTTCTCCAGGCTAAACAATTTGTGTGTGTGGCTGTGTGTGCCATGAGGTGGCCACTGGCTGACCTGAAAACTCCTTGGCACCCTCCCATCCCAAACAGAATGTAGGTAATCTCTTCCCAGAGCAGTTTATCCCATCACTGGGAATTTGAAGCCATGTGAACATGGCCATCATTCTGCAAAGAGAACTCGTGGCCACCTGAAGGGGCTCAGTCAGTTTGCAGAGACCCCCAGATCTCCTCCACACCACAGCAGCCCTGTAGGGAATGGGAGATCTGTAGGATTGGGATGTGGACATTAAGTGAGGGTGTCTGCCCAGGCTGGTGGGTGACTTTGCTATCCAGGAAGGGAACAGGAACCAGCACATTCACATGAGGGGCTCACAAGGACAGCAAGTGGGGTGGACAGCCCTGGGTTGGGACACAGCCCCGGGTTGTGACAGCCCTGGTTTGGGACACAGCCCTGGGTTGGGACACAGCTCTGGTTTGGGTCACAGCTCTGGATTGGGACACAGCCCTGGTAAGGGACACAGCCCCCATTTGGAACACAGCCCTGTGTTGGGACACAGTCCTGGTTAGGGACACAGGTCTGGGCTGGGACACAGCCCTGGTTAGGGACACAGCCCCTATTTGGAATACAGCCCTGGTTTGGGACACAGCTCTGGGCTGGGACACAGCCCCTCTCTGCACCGGTGCAGAGGACGTGGTGACCCAGTTAGCTGGGCTGACCTCCCCAGTCCCAGTAACGCCAGCACTATGGGAGGACAGACAATGCTGAGCAAAGCACAAGCCTGAGCCCGAGCCAAGAATCTGCTCACAATTGTTTGCCAGGGTTGAGCGAGCCCATGTCGATCTCACGGTCGAACTCGGTGCGGATGTCGTTGAGCACCCCATCGTCACCAAAGGCCCCCCACTCCATGTTGATGCACATCCGACCTTCGTCCCCTTCCACCAGGTCAATGTGCCTCATCTCCTCCATGTAGCAGGCGTTGGTACCAGTACCTGGGCCAAGCACAGGGACAGGGTGAGCAAGGACACTGCCTTTCCCTCATTCCCATTATTTTACATTCCCTAGATTCCCAATTTCCCTTTGGCCGCAGCCCAGTGCACCAAAGACAGTGAAGAACTAAGCAAACAAACATTGGACAATGCTGGTTTTCCAACACTGATATTCTTTCTCTCTTTTTTCCCCAAAGACTCCAGGGCCTGCGAGATGCAGGATCTCCCTCTGGCTTTCCTAGAGAGATGGAGCCCAGCTCTTCCCCCTTGCTGCAGCTCACCAACAATGAGGCCAACTTCACAGTTGTGGTCATCGTAGCCACAGGTCATCATGGTTCCCACAGTGTCATTCACCACGGCCACAATGTCGATGTCAAAGTCCTGAGATGGTGGAAATGAGAGAGGGTGACCCATTAGAGACAAAACAGGCCAATATCTCCACACAGCCAAGGTCTCCTGTGCCAAGGAGCTGTGTTCCCCCATCCCAGCCTCTTACCCCTCTTTTCTTGATGGACTTGCGCAGCAGTGACACCACGTCCCTCCCCTCCACGCTGCTGCACTTGAACCCCTTCGTCCACGTCACCAGGATGCTCTGCAGGGGAACAGCAAGAGGGAAGCTTGGAGGTGACACCCGGCTGCTGGCACAGGGGACGTGTGGCCCTGCAGGGGGAGCCCCCCGTTATCACTCCCCAGCTGTGCTATCAGCCACAGCTTCCGTGTCAGATAACATTTATGGCCACGAAATAACATCTGAGCTGTGAGCTGCTCCCCTGGCAGGAAGAACTTGGTTCCCGTGACCGGGTTTGATTGAGCCCTGCAGCAAAACCTGTTCACAACTCCAAGGAATGCTCCTTGGCCCAGCCCTGGGGGTTGAGAGGCTCATTGTGCCTATGGAATGCTCCTTGACCCATCCCTGTGGGGTAGGGGCTCACTGTAACTGTGGACTGATCCCTGAACCATCCCTGTGGTGTTGGGGGCCACAGTCCCTTGTGGCCAAAGGCACCTGGCTGGGGGCTGAGCTGAGTCCTGGGGGGAGGAAAAGGATTCAATTACATTTGAAATCTTCAACCCTGTGGCCACAGGCCCCTTAGGGAGGCTGACACCAGCCCTGCCTTAGAGCTGGGGAAACTGAGGCACTGAGCAACGCAGCCCGGGCGAGCTCATGGGCACAGACGCTCCCTCCTGCAGCCTCAGTACTTTCCTGTTTCTTACAGCTCCGTGCCTGCCGGAGGAAAGCGATAATCCCTGGCAGAGCCACTCCCCAGGCGGGAGGACGTGCTGGGGCTGCTGTGCTCCATGGAGCCACGGTGAGACCGGGCAAGGAGGGCGAGCAGCAGCATCACCCTCGGGCCAGTGAGATGAGGGCAAGGAGGGCGAGCAGCAGCATTGCCCTTGGGCCAGTGAGATGAGGGCAAGGAGGGTGAGCAGCAGCATCACCCTCGGGCCAGTGAGATGAGGGCAAGGAGGGTGAGCAGCAGCATCACCCTCGGGCCAGTGAGATGAGGGCAAGGACAGTGAGCAGCAGCATCACCCTCGGGCCAGTGAGATCAGGGCAAGGAGGGCGAGCAGCAGCATTGCCCTTGGGCCAGTGAGATCAGGGCAAGGACAGTGAGCAGCAGCATCACCCTCGGGCCAGCGAGCGCTGGGAGGGCGGCAGGGGGACATCGCTGGGCTCAGGGACGTTTGGTCTCCCGGCGAGGTCACGGCTGACAGTGACAGTGGCAGTGACAGTGGCAATGACAGTGACAGTGGCAGTGACAGCGGCAGTGACAGCCATCAGCGCCCAGGGCTGGAGGAGGGGGACAGGGACTGCCCTCCCTGCGCCGGCCACACAGGGGATGTGATGCTCGGCACGTCTGGGGCTGCAGCTCTGGTGCAGCCAGGGAAAAGCTGCTTTCCATGGAGGCATCCCAGGGAAACACGGCTCCCAAACCCAGCAGTTCCTGGGAGGCATCCCTGGCTCGGCCAGCACCACGCTCTGCTGCACACACGGGGACCCTGGGAGGACCCTGTCAAAGCTCACACATGGGTGGTATCTGAAATCCAGAAACACAGAGTGGGGAGGGACCTGGCACAGGGTGTCCACAGCAGCTGTCACCCAGAGCTTGGGAAATGGCTTTACAGGAATGAGAGATGTGGCCCTTTATGAGGAAAGGTCACATCACCCAAAATCAATGAGCCTAATTAAAAGCCTAAGCTTAAATTGGTGTGGACCCCAGAGCAGGAGTTCAGCCTGTCCCAGCACAACCCCTCACACACCTCGTCCAGCTTGGTCTGGTGACATGGGAAGGAGAAGGTGAAGCCGAGGGGGAGTTTCTTGTCTTTGATTTGCAGCTTGTCCAGGAAGTTGGCCAAACACTCAGCAATGTGGTCGAAAAGCTGGAAAAAAGGTAAAGAGTGAGACCTCCCCAGGCTGCCACTCTGAGGGATGCTGTGGCTGCATCCCTGCCCGCCCCCTCTCCTCACCATGCTGGCTGCTGGAATTCACAGCTCCCAGCACAAGAGCCAGCAGGATGCCCTGGGCCAGGCTGCTGCAGCCCCAGCACACAGCAGGGGCTCTCCAGGACCCACCTGCACCCCGCTGCCCCGCATGAGCTCCTCAGGGATGGCGTAGATCTGGTTCTCCATCTCCACCTTGCGCAGCCCGTTGTCCGACACCTTCACCCGCAGCACACGGAAGTTGGTGCCACCAAGGTCCAGCGCCAGGAAATCCCCGTCCTCTGTGGCACCAGGACAAGGACACCCCGTTAACTTGGAGGGTCCTCTGTCCACACCAGACAGAGTCCCCTCCCAGGTACAAGGATAAGGGGTTTTTATTGTATTTTGTTATATTACTATATACTACTATATTTTTTGGTATTTTATTGGAGCAGTTGCTGTATTCCCTGCCCCTCCTCTTCCCCCGGGAATCCCCACAGACAATACAGGACCAATAATTTGGCCATCACTGAGCCAGATCCAGATGCCTTGGGGAGGGTGTGGCAGGAGGATAAATCCCACCAGCCCCACCCAGAAAAGCCCAAACCAGCAGGAATCCCAGGGAAGATGAGCTCTAGCCTCAGGCTCCCTCTGGAAGAAGGCAGCGGAGCCATTCCTGACCCTACTGATGCTTGTGGAAACTCCTAAACCTCCATCCCAAGGGGTTAAACCCTGATGGCAGCTGTGGGAACACCAGAACTCGGCTAAGTTTTGCTAAACTCAAACCCCCTCTGCTCAGGCTCAGCCTCCACAGCCCAGGCCAAGCTCTCAGGAATCCCACAAACTCCTGGCATGTGGCTGCCGGCTACACGGGGAGGTGGCAGCAGGAAAGCTGGGAGGGAGAAGCTGCAAAGAGCTTCGGGGCCTCTTGGCTGCCTTCTCCAGGGAGAGCTGGGACACTTGTCCGAGGGGAGCCCCGAGCGTCCCTGCCGCTTGTTTTGCAGCCCGCTGGCTGCGCTGGGGCGCCGGGCTCGGGAAAAGCGCCCAGCTGGCTGTTTCGGTGCGGAGAGCCGGGGAAAGCCCTCCATCAGCACTCTCCGAGCCCTGAATGCACCGAATGTGCTGCGCTGGCTGCCCCGGCCGCGCTTTGTGCGGCACAAAGGGAACAAAACCCGCGGGTCATTAGTATGCACATCTCCGGTGACTCCGGCTGAAAAGGCAGCTCCGGGCCGGCCCCGCGGCTCCATCGCCCCGCGGCTCTCCCGGCATCGCCTCCGGGGGAGCGGGCACGGCCCGGCTGGAGCGGCTCTGTGCCGGCGGAAAGCGCCCTGGAAAGCGGCTGCTGTGCTCCAAAGGGCTGAGGGATGAAGGAGAGCGCTCCGAGAGCGGCTTCAGCGGGATCAGACTGGGCATGGGAATGGGGAGTGCAGCCGGGGGTCAGGGCAGCGCTTGGGGGGCCAGAACATCACCGAAAGAGGGGTCAGAGCATTACAGAGCCATCGGGACACGGAGCTGCCAGGCCCTGCATATTCCTTCCTCCTCTTCCCCTTGACCCTTTGAAGCAATGAACTTTAAACCAGTTTGGCAGCTTGTTCCACAGCCTGTCTGCCAGCCACGGGGCATGGCACAGCCAGCGGTTCTTCACGTGGAAAACACACCAGGAAAACCTCGGAGGAGCTCCCGAGTGAGCCCAGCCGCAGCCACAGGCGGGCAGAGCTGGATGCGGTGCCCTGGGCAGTGCTGGCACCGTGTCCTGCCCCTCGGATCACGCTGTGCTCGGCTCATGGGCTCCCCAGCAGAGCATGGAGAACACCCCAGGGGCTGATAAATATGCCAGAGATAAGGGCACTGCAGCCAAGAGGGGCACAGGCTGCTCGGCTCCTTGGAGGCAATGCAGGGACATCCCCAAAAAGGGCTGAGGAACCCGGAGGGGAGGGGGCCACCCTTGTCCTGTGCAGCCCTCACACACCTGGGGGGGTTCATGGCCCCAGAGCCGTGTGGGACCAGCTGTGCCCTGGCCACGGAGCCCCAGCAGGAGCCAAGCACAGCCCAGAACCCCCTCGCCCTGCTCAGCACCACGGGAGCAGCACAGGCAGCTTAGGGCAATTCCTGGGTGGATCAGCCTGGCAGGAGGGAAAAGGCAGCAACTCTCCCTCGGAAAATTCCCAGCCATGTTGGGAACACATGATGGGCTCCAGATCTGGGCACTGCCCCCCGGTTTGGGCTCCCAGGGCCTGTGATAAGGTATCAGTGCTGGTGCTGAGCCCACAAGCCAAACAGCGAGGGCAAACACAGAGCCCTGGTTCCAGGGGCTGTTTGCTCTTGGCAAAGGGTGAGAGTTGAGTGCCTGGAAAACCTGCTGTGCTCCTGGGAACAGCAGCATGTGTGGGATCATGTTGGCCACCCCAGAGATCCAGCTCAAGACTTCCAACCAACTGCAATTCCATTGTCTAGGAATCCTCTGGCAAATTGGATGAATAAAAAAGAAGAGGAAAAAGAAAAGCTGGGATGCCCAGACTCCAGGGAGATGGAGGAGAAGGTGGAATTGCAGAACCTGGCATTTCCCACTGCCACCCCCTGGCAGCCCCTCCCTCCTTCCAGCTAATTCATGGTGCTATGGGATGGTTGGGGCTGGAAGGGACTCTAAGCCAAGGGAAAGGTGTTGTCAAGAGCCATCCTTTGGATATCCAGGGATTTGACCCCCAAGTTCCTGCAGCATCCTCCTGAAAGCTCCAGGCTGGGGTTATCAGCTGCTGGGGCTTAACAGAGGATGCACCACAAGATCCTTGTGTCAACACCACTGTGGAGGAGGAGACCTGGGGACCCTGGAAAAGCCTGGAAAAACCAGGAATGGAGCAGGGAGGAGGGTGTTGATTGCACTGAGCAGGGAAAGCCCCTGGGAGAGTCACTGGGCTCCAAGGAGAAGCTTATTAGGGATCTGTTTCCTCATCACCTCGCTGCCAGCACAGCATGGTGGTGTTCCAGTGGATGCCAAACTTGATTTTAGAAGAGTTTCTGCTTTCAAAGCAGAATTCCCTCCTCTTATCACACCACACTGGCATGGCAAAGCCACCGAGAGCCAGGGCTGTGTTTTGGCTTAACCTGCAGGTGTGACCTTGTATTTCCATAAGCACCTCTCATCCCCCTGGATCCTGGGAGCTGGGCATTAAACGGGGTCTAATCCCAGAGCAGACACATCCCAGGAGCTGCAGGAGGAGGGAGGGAGGACAGGGATGGACACAGGAGCTGCAGGAGGAAGGGAGGAAGGACGGAGACATTCTACAGGTAGATGGTTGGGAGCCCTATGGCACCTGCATCAGGTCAGAGCAAGGCTGGAGCAGAGGAATATCCTGTCCTCGGGCTGGGAGCAGCTGCTGGCATCTGGCCCAGGTGCCCAGCCCAGGTCAGACTTTGCCCAGAAGCTTTAAAGAGAGGGAAGAAGGGAGGATGTAGCCCTGGACAGTGAGCTCCTCCCAAGCTGCTGCCACACCATCTCTGCCAGGGATCTGGCACCAAGCCCCCAACCCTGACATGCCACCTTCCAGCCCCCTCCCCAAACCCAAGGGATGCTGATGCCACTCAGAGGCTGGATCCAGTTCGAGCTGGACAGAGAATCCCAGCTCTTAGTTCGCTGGGATTTGCTCAAAACCCCCACATTTTCCAGCCCCACCCTGGGCAGCTGCTCCGTGACTGGCCCAGCATCCCTCTCATGTGACATTTTCCATGCTGCTGTTCCTCCTTCCTCCCTCCCCCGGGTGAGAAATGCCAGCTGGGACACTGGAGAAGCTGGATACAGGGAAGGGTGCCAAGGATCTCTCTTGTAAGGGCATGGGGAGAGACTGCTCCTTCTCCTGACGGCGGGCCAGCGTGCTGGAAGTGCTGACACATGCTCCACCTGCACCCAGCACCTTTGGCTGCACCAGTTCCTGTGCCCAGGGGCAGCTCCTGGCTATCCCTGTAATTAAAAATATTCTCCAACATTTAAATAGATTGGAATCTTGATCCTAGGGCAGGCAGCCAGGTCCAGCTTTTAGGTGTAGGTGCAGCTGGGGGGCCAAGATCAGGGGGTGCTTCAAGGATTAAAGGGGCTCCTAGGGAAGGTGGATACAGACTTTTAGGAAGGGGTGGAGTGAGAGGACAGGGGAAAGGTTTTAAACTGAAAAAGCAGAGATTTAATTTGGATATAATTAGCAGCCTGGGATAGTGGAAGGTGTCCCATGGCAGGGGGTGGTACTGGATGGGCTTTAAGGTCCCTTTCTACCAAAACCGTTCCATGATGTCTGTTTCTCCCCAGGGATGCAGAAGATGCCACCACCATCCCCAGACTCACTGAGATATCACCAGCAAACACCCAAGAGTGTCCAGTGGTGCAGAGACCTTCTGTCACCACCTACAGACTGGGGCCCTTCCCAAGGCTGCTGCCAGCCCAGGGGTGGAACTGGAGCAGCTTCAGCTGCTCAGAGCTCCATCCCTCCTTCCCTTCAGCAGCCAGGACTGCTCCAAACACATGGTGGATCCTGGGCACAGCTGAGGGCGAGGGGTGATGCTGCAGGGATGGAGACAAGCTCCTCCCCAAAACACCGGGCTGCCAGAGGGAACAAGGATCTTCCCCATATGGATGGGGAAGAGAGCAGTTCTTTGGGCTGAGAGGAGGATGTGCCTGGCTGGAGCGTGCCCTGGGCAGCCCAGGGAGAGGCAGAAAAGCCACATTGTGAGGGCTGCAGAGCCCTGCTCCTGCCTGTGGCACTCAGACAGCGCTGGCACCGCTGCCGCCTCACTGCTAATGCAATCTGATGAGCCGGACCCGTGACTGTCCCTGTCCTGCCAGCAAGGGCACGCGAGGGCGGCTTCCCTCCCTCCCTGCCTCCCTCCTGCCAGCAGGAACTGGGAGCCCCTCCAGCCCCAGCACAGAGCAGGGAGAGGCCTGTCCCCACTCTCTGCCTGAGCAGGATCAAGCCCCAGGGGCCAGCAGTGAAGGTGGCCGTGAGTGCCATCCTTGTTTCGGCAGTGCCAGGAGGACAGGTATCCTCCCTCTGCTGTCCCAGGAGCACCTCTGTCCCACGGTACCTGTCCCATCCGGGGTGGACCTGACGAAGGTGGGCAGCATCTTCACCGAGGCAGTGGGGTTGGTGTCAGCTCCCAGCCCCTTCTCCATCTCCTTCTCAAACCGCTGCGACACCTCCTGCAGGGTCTCATCGGAGAGACGCATGTGGTACAGGTACTTGTCGATCTGAAAGATGGAAATGAAGCCCAAAGGTCAGGCAGAGGGCTGGGGACACGGGCACAGGCCCCACAACATGCTCAGGACAGCAGCCAGCCCCTCCCAAGGCTGCTGGGGTTGACACAAGGAGCAGGAGCAGGTTCTGACCCACCCCAAAGCGCAGGACACGGCAGCATTGCTGGAATTGCTCATCCCAGGCATCACCCACCACTGCTCCTGCACCTCTCTGCAAGGTGCTCACCAAAGCCTGCATCCCCTCCCCAGACTCTGCCAGCATGGGAATGCTGAACCACAAGTTGCTCCTGATGCTCCAAAGCATCTTCCCGCTCAGTCACCTGCAGACACCCAAACAGGTTGCTACAGAAGCAGGAATTCAAACTCAGGAGTGAGTCAGTGGAGGTTTTCCAGGTGCAATGCTCTTCCCATTCCATGGCATCAACGCACCTTGACCTTGACCCCCAGGGCCTCTTCCTACACCCAGGGTGCTCGGCAGGAATCCACTGCCCTGTCATTTCTCCACTGTTGAGATCACCCCAAGAGCCTACTCAACACCCTCGAGCAAACCACACTGAGGTGACAGAAGTGGGAGCTGGAGTGACACAGGTGAGTGCTGGAGTGACACAAGCGTATGCCACGGCCAGAGAAGGAAGAAATCCACCCCAACCCCTATTCCTGGAAATTGTTAAACCCTTGAGCTGACAATATGGAGAAGCCCTTCTATAAATCAAAACATCTTGTCTTGCCTGGGAAAGGCATGGAAAAGCTCCTCCCCAGCCATCCAGGAGCACAGTGCCTGCCTGTGCAGCCTGCCCAGAGCAGGGAGCGGGAGAGGCGGGCACTGCCCACTTCCAAACGATGCCCTGTTTCAATTAGCTTCACTTAGGATTAATTAAAGGGCAGCTGCAAGCCCTGAGAAGTCAAGAGGAAAACTCCACCCCGTGCACTCACCTGTCTGCAGGCACGTAACACGGGGTCACTGGAACTCGGGCCCGGGCTGTGCTTTATGGGCTGTGCTGGAGGAAATGGGCATTTTGTGGGCGAGTAATTGCACCAGGCCCAGTGTGACCTCGCTCACAGATGTGCCATCCAACCCTGGGCTGGACACAACAGCCCTGCTGCGGTTTTGGCTGCCTGTGTTTCAGGCTCAGGGTGCTCCAGCACATCCTCTTTTCCCCACCCTGAGTTCTGTTGGAAATTTGGGAGCTGAGATCCCTTTGGCGAGGTCAGAGGATGGAGGAAAGCCCGGCACAGCACATTCCAGGAGTGATGCTGCATCCCCTGCAGAGCAGCATCCTCTGAGTCAAAACCTCCTCCCCCTTTCTCCTGGTGCTTTCAGCTCCTTCCCAAAATCAGGAGCTGGAAGACCAGGTAGACACGAGGGAAAAGCCAAGGAGAAGGAAACCTGGAGATTTCCTGGCACCAGTTGTTTACCAGCCTCTCCTTATCCAGGCCAGCAGCAGGAAGTCAAACACTCTCCTCCCTCCACTCCTGTTTGCTTTCATCTGCTGAAAATTCCCTCCCATGTGCTGAGGCCCTGGTTACTGGCACCAGTAAGCTCCAGTTACCTGGCTGAGAGGTGGCTCTGGGGCTAGAGCTCACCTCCATTTCCAGTAGGAAACCTCCCCTTGAGCTGTGCCAAGGGCTATCCCAAGGCTCGTCCTGGGGGTTATCAGTGGATCCATCCAGCCAGAGCAGACAGTCCTCATCCCAGAGAGGCTGGGTGCATTGGGAGCTGCTCAGCAGTGAAGATCCCCCACCCAGAAATCCCAGGGAAACCCCCTGAGCCTTCACCCCCTTCCCCCAGGCCAAGCCCCGCTCGGCACGTCCCCCATGTCCTCCAGGCTGCAGCACACCAAGAATAACCTCAGCCTGAGGAACAGGGTGACCTCCCTCTAATCTCCAAAGCCCTTAAAACCTGGATCATCTTCTCCCAACGTGGATATCACCCCACTTGGCAGATAAAGCAGGTCAGGGCACACAGCAGGACAGCTCCTTCCCCACTGAAACCACCCTGGCTGTG
The DNA here is from genome assembly GCA_030060385.1 of Muscicapa striata striata. Taxonomy (NCBI): domain Eukaryota; kingdom Metazoa; phylum Chordata; class Aves; order Passeriformes; family Muscicapidae; genus Muscicapa; species Muscicapa striata. The sequence goes on from JAREIS010000254.1 coordinate 2,244,560, forward strand.
CCTGGCCCCACCAAGGAAGAGCCATGGCCACTGTCCTTCCCAAAACTTGCCAGCCCTGTGGCCTGGTTGGTTACTCCAAGCACCCCTCAAATTGTTACAAAGATGGGATAAAACAGGGAATTCAGCCTGCAGTACCAGAGTCTGAGCATCTTCCAAGACAAAACACCTTCTAAGTTGCTTTAACATTTTTGAAGAGCACTGAATAGTTTAGATCAGATTACAATTCCACACAAATAAAGCCACAAGGTTAGGATCCTGAAAGGGGCAATTGAATTTCTGGAAAGTTTCCAGCCTAAATAATGGTGTTTCCTCGAGGAAATCTAAACAAACTGAAGGGAGAAGGAAGCTGGGAAGCGCTGGGCATGCCCCAGCCCAGGACATCGTGTTAAAGCTCTGGATCTCGGAGTAGCTGTGGGTGTAATGAGCTCAATGCCACGTTTTTGATCCAAACCCCAGCAAATCCCCATCTCTTGGCTCAAGGCTGTCTCCAAGGCTCAGCTCATTTCCATGCCGGATGCTGGAGAGGTGCCCAGGGTCGCCTGTCCCGGCTGCACGGCCACCGCTGGGAAACCTCAGCTTGCCCAATTCCTGCTGCTGTGCCACCTCAGCTGAGCTTAAAGCAACCCAAAAAACAGCTCTGGATTTCCAAACTCATGGCTCCTGTGCAGCTGGACACCGTTCTGCTCCTCAAGACTCCTCTTAAGGAACCCAAGGGATCAGTGCTGTGGAAATATTAATTAACTAATCTTTCAAGTAACTCAATTCCAAGTCAATGCCATTCACCATAGAAAAGAGTTGGGGCTGTTCAGCCTGGAGAAGAGAAGCCTTAAGGAGCTCCAGAAGAGCTGGAGGGGGAATTTGGACAAGGGCCTGGAGGGACAGGACACAGAGAATGGCTTCCCAGTGCCAGAGGGCAGGGCTGGATGGGATATTGGGAAGGAATTATTCCCTGGGAGGGTGCTGAGGCCCTGGCACAGGATGCCCAGAGCAGCTGTGGCTGCCCCTGGATCCCTGGCAGTGGCCAAGGCCAGGCTGGACAGGGCTGGGAGCAGCCTGGGACAGGAGAAGGTCCCTGGCATGGCAGGGGTGGCACTGGGTGGGCTTTGAGGTCCCTTCCAACCCAAACCATTCCAGGCTCCTGTAAATTCCTTGGCCCATAGGCTGCCCTTGCAGGGATGCTGGGGACCCTGTCCCCATCTCTCGGGGACACGGGGCAGGGCTGCTCGGGGTGACGACGCATCCGGCACGGCGCCACCGCTTCCTGCCCAGCGGCAAGGGGAGTTTCATTCTGTGCAATAAGGTCTGAGATACATCTTCCCCATTAATGACCCCCGCTTCCAAGAAGGGGAAGCTGTTTGCCTTTTGTTTTCGTTTTGCTCTGAATCCTTTTCCAGAGCCACGTGGCTGCCAGGAACTGGAGTGGCAGCACGTGTTCCCCATCCCTCAGCATCTCCCTGCTGTCATTTTCAGCTGGATGTGACTAATTCCAGCAGCTTTTTGAGCAAAAGCAGAACACTGGGAGAGGGAGGCTGCTTTCTGGGATAGATTCCTCACTGGGAGAGGGAGGCTTCTTTCTGGGATAGATTCCTCACCTTTTTGGCAACAAAGTCAAACATTTGTTGACTGTAAGATGATGGAGCAGTGTTCACATTTGGGGAAGGCTGGAACACCCCAAAACCCACAGCATGCACTGTCACCCCTCTCTCCAGGAAAATTGTTGCTGGGAATTATATTTTCTTTAAATTACTTCCCTCCCTATCCCAGTTTTTAACTTTAAGCATGCTGTTTCGTAAGAATCCCTGAAGTTTTAGGGAATGCTGGCTCTCTCCCTGCTTCTCTGGGAGACAGATGCTGTGCAAGCACCAGCCCACCTGGATCTGTGGTGGGACGTGAGGAATTTGGGGAAAGCGAGGCAGAGGGAGCAGCAGAGGCTGCAGGGTGAAGGCCTCCAGCACTGGCAAGGTTGTATTCCCTGTCTGAGCAGAGCCTGTTCCTCATCCTCAGCCCCTGTCCCTGTTTCCCACCCCAGGTGACTCAGAGCAGGGAACCGGCTCGTCCCCTTCCCCGGCCTCCCGTGGGTGACACAGGGGTGATGCTGGGCTGCACCCACCCTCCCCAGCCCTGGCCCTGGTGGCACCCACGTCCTTCAGCTCCTCCACGCCGACTCCAAGCCCACGTGCCCTCCTGGCTGGGATGACACACGGCCGGATCATCCCGAGGCCGGCTGAGTCAGATGTTTCCTGCTCGGCCGGTTCCTCCCATCCTCAGCCCCGGGACAGCAGCTGGATCCACGCCGGAGGTGGAGCACTGATGGTGAGGAAGTGACACCACAGAGCATCCACCGACCCATCCTCAGGTGACCCCGCTGTCCCACAGCCCCACTAAAACCCAGTCCAGCCAGGAAAATTGCTCTGCCTCCCAGTTCTGGAACTGGAGACATCTGGCTGCCCCATCCCTGCCACTCAGCATCCTCCTCCCCACATTAAACCCAGGAGGGGCAGAGATCCCACTCGGATGCTGCATGGCAAAGCCTCACTGGTCCCAAGAGTCTGCCCTTGGATGGTGGGAGCATCCCCCTGTGGAGGGGAAACTAAGGCTGGGGAGCTGTGATGAGGTGGAGAGGAGCAAGGGGACACAGGATGGCTTCCCAAAAGTGGGAAAAGCTGTCCTGACATTGACCTTGGCTCCTGCCATTGACCTCGACAGCCTCAAGGGAAGCTGTTAAGTTGGTTTTCCAGGAATTTGCCATAGGTGCCCCTCCCATATCCACAGAGGTAGCCAGGGAGGAATCAGCTGGGTAAAATTAATCCCTTGGCAAAGGAAAAAAAAAAAAAACCAAAAAAAAAAGAAGAAAACCTGCCCCTGCCTGGGGACAGCCACAAATGCAGGAAAATCAAATCCATGCCCAGTTTTTCCCTTTTGAAGGAGGGATGGGGAAGAAGAGCTGCTCAGCCCCCACTGCCATGGCATGGGAAGGCTCAGGGAGCAGGAAGGCCGGGCTGAGCCGGCACATCCCAAGGGAACGCAGGGCAGCAGCGCAAACTTTCAAGCTGGGATCTCAAAGGACGCTGCCGAGGTTAATTAAAGTTTGCACAATCCCTTGGGGGTTAGATAAGTCTGGACAACCCACTTTCCAGGCAGGAAAAGGGCAGGACTTGGGGAGGAAGGTAATATGCCCCCAGATGAGTGGCAGAGCAGGTAAAGCTGCTCCATGGCAAGAATGGGAACAAAAATCCCACTTTTGAGGCTATTTTCAAGGCTTTGAGGTGGACACAAACCCCAGCTATTGGAAAAGGTACTTTTTTACCCCTGCTGAGCTCCTTTTCTCCCTGATCCAATGGGAAAACACATCCCAGGCTACCACCTGCATTTTTTTCCCCAAATACACTCTCAAATACAGGGTTTGATAGGAAGACCCAACCAAATAAATCACAACTTTCCAAGAATTTCCTGTGCTGGGGACTCCCTGGCTTTTCCCTTTGCCTGGGGAGATTTATAAAACAGGAACAATTTTTACACCCATGGTGGAAGCAGCCAGGTCAGACAGCTGGCTTCTCCCCCCTCTCCCTGAGCCGAGCTGAGCTCCGTGCTCTCTCCCAGCTTTGTCTCACTGGGAGGATTCACAGGAATTTGTTTAAAAATGTCCCAGAGAAATCCAGTTGTGGAGGCGGCCAGGAGCGCAGTGCCATCTCCCAAAGTATCCCGAGCTCCGGCCGGCAGCGCCGGGATTTCTTTTTTTTCTCCCTCACTTCTGAACGAACTTCTTTATTTGGGTTTTGGAGCCGGGAGGGAAACACAGCCGGTTCCTGAGGCTTCACACACCCTTCTCCCGGTGGGTAAGGAAGGCGAATTCCTCCATGCAAGCTTTGCCTGTGCATTATTCGCAGCTCCCGATAAGGAAGGCGTGAGCAGCCCGGAGCCCGGGCCGGGCCGTGCCGCTGGCCTATTTCTGCCAGGGTTACACAACCCTGCCCGTGGTTCGGGCTGTTGCACAACCCCGGGGCCACCGGCGAGCGGAGGGAGAAGCCGAGCCCGTATTTCCTTACGGATCGCTCTGCCTTGGGAAGTTTTTCCTGCACTTTGTTTAGGTTGGGGTAGGCTTTTTTTTTTCTTTCTTTCTTTCTTCTTCTTTTTTTTTTTTTTTTTTTTAATGTTCTGCCTCGATTTCCTTCCTATTTAACAGCGGTGAAGGGCCAACGTGGCAAGTTTCACTTCCCCGGTGGCATCTCCAAGGTTATCTCAGGTCTCTCCAAGCATTTTTCTATTTTTTTTTTTTTAATGGCGATATTCGCAAATCCCGACCACCTCACACTCAGATCAGCAAATCCTGACCATTTCCCAGAGTCAGGAATCACAGATTAAATCCTCTCTACCCAGTTCCCAGATGCCAGCGGAGCACTGCAGGAGGAGCCTGAGCCTCCGCACGCTCTCCCATCCAGCATTTTTTCTCCAGGAATAATTTATTAAGCCCAGCCTAAGCTGTCCTGGCCAGACAAAGGCCGGCTGCTCCCGCAGCCATGGGAGAGCAGGAGCACTCGAGCTTTTCCAGTGTCTGAGCTCGGGAACGAGGAGTGAACAACTCCGTGCATCCCAACGGGACGTTGCCGCTTGGGATTGCACTCTGGGAACAGGTTCGGGGAGCTCAGGACCCCGAAATTAAGGATTCAGAACCGCAAAATTAAGGGAAGGGGAGACAGGAAGGTGCTTTCCATCACTGTCAGCGCAGGGATGGGGGGACACGCGCGGCCTGGGGTGGGGGACACCGCGTGGGGAAGGGGACCCGAGGGGCAAGCGCCACCTCCGGACTTGTGGCCCGGGCTGACCCCGCTCGGCGGGGATCGCCGCCCTGGGAGGGGGAGCGCAGGGACCGGCTGGCAGGGATGCTCCGCGCCGGCGGGAAGCGGCGACACGTGCTGTGCTGTGCTGTGCTGTGCTGCGCGGGGCGGCGCGGGGGTCCCGGCCCCGGCGGGGAGAGCCACCGAGACTCCGCTCTTCCTCCTCCTCCTCCTCCTCTCCTCCCCCTCCGCCCGCCCGGCCACGCGGGGTCCCGCGGCACGTACCGCACGCGGCCCCGGCCGGGCAGCGCTGGGGCCTCCGCCCGCCGGCCCGGCCCGCTGCGCCCGGCTCCCCTCCGCTCCCCGCCTGCTTTGCCTCCCGTTCCCTCTTAAAAAGTTTTTGCTTCCCCCCCCTCTCTCTTTTTTCATTTTTTCCCATTTACGTGTTTTTGGTTTGTTTTGTTTTTTCACTTCACTCTCTCCTTTTTGCTTTTTTTACTCCTTTCCGGTCTTTTTTCCCTTTTCCCCCTTTCTGTCTTTTTTTTCTTTTTTCCTCCTTTCTTTTACATACTTTCTTTTTTCAACTTTTTTTTACCTCATTTGTCTTTTTTTCCTCTTAGCTCCCTTTTCTTTTTCTCTTCTTTCTCCCTCTTCACTCTCCCCTTCTCCTTTTCCCTCTTTTTTTTTGTTTTTATTTTTACCCATCCTTTTTTTTTCTTCCCCTTTTCTCTTGTCCCATTTTCTCTTCTTGCCCCCCTTTCCCCCCACCCTTTCCCCTTTTTCTTCCCCTTTCCCTCTTCACTTTTCCCTTCTCACCTTTCCCCTCCCCTCTCCATTTTTTCCGTCCCGCTCCCCACTTTCACCCGCGCGGCCCCCCTCACCTTCTGTGTCTGGTCATGGTTGAGCTCGGTGAAGAAGTAAGCGAGGAGGTGCGAAGCGATCATGGCGGGAGCGGAGCGGGTCGGAGCGGCTCGGCTCGGCTCGGCTCGGCTCGGCTCAGCTCGGTTCGGCTCGGTTGGGTTCGGTGGGAGCGGAGCGGCCCCGGCAGCGCCGCGCGCTCCCCGCGCCAACCGCGCTCATTGAGGAGCTTCCCCCGCGCCCGTGACGTGGCCACGCCGCCGCTCCCCATTGGCCGAGCCGCGAGGGTGTGTGCCCGGCGCGCGCGGGGGCGGGGCCGGGGGCACCGGGGGGACACGGGGGGATATTGGGGGGGTGCACTGGGGTGATTCTGGGGGACATTGGGGGTGCATTGGGTGGGCAGCAGGGGGGACACGGGGGATATTGGGGGTGCATTGGGGGACACTGGGGGTGCATTGGGTGGGCAGCGGCGGGACATGGGGGACACGCGGGGGATATTGGAGGGGGGTACATTGGGGCGATTCTGGGAGATACTGGGCGTGCACTGGGTGGGCACCGGGGGGACACTGGGGCAGCAGTGGGCGGACATTGGGGGGAACACTGGAGGGGACACTGGGAATGCATTGGGTGGGCACCGGGGGACACGGGGGACATTGAGGGGGACACAGGGGTGCATTGGGATGATGCTGGGGGACGCTGGAAGTGGACTGGGTGGGCACCGGGGGAACACTGGCGGGGGCAGTGGGGGACACTGGGGGAAACACTTGGGGGGACACGGGGGGTGCATTGGGTGGGCACTGGGGGTGCATTGAGGGGGCAATGGGAGGGCACGAGGGGGAGGAGCTGGGTTATACGAGAGATCCTGGGCATGCAGGGGGCTTATGGGTGTATTGGGGGTGCATGGGGGGCTGTGAATGCACCGAGGAGGGCATGGGTGGGCTGGGGGTGCACTGGAGGGGTGAATTGGGGGTGCACTGAAGCGGCTAGGGGTGCATGGGGGTGTATGGGGGTGCATTGGGCCTGCAGGCCTGGGGGATGCGCTGGGGGGGTGCATTGGGGTGTACTGGAGTTGCATCGGGGGTGCTTTAGGGAGTTTGTGGTTGCACCGGGGAGTAAATTAGGGTGTATTGGGCATGTGCCGGAGGTCGTGCATTGGTTTGTACTGGGGAAGTGCACAGCGGGTGCATTAGGGGGGCTGCGGGTGCCCTGGGGGTTGCACTGGAGGATACTGGAGGTTGGGGGTGTACTGGGGGGGTGCATCAGGGGTGCATTGGGAGGGTTGGCGGAGCACTGGGGGGGTGCATTAGGGGTGCAGTGAGGGTGTCCAGTGGGGTCTACTGGGGGGCTGTATTTGGGGTGCTCTGGGGCTGCATCACGCGTGTGCCGCAGCTCCTGAGTGTGTCCGTGGCCGTGCCCGCAGCCCGTGCGCGTGTCTGTGCCCTCAGTCCGTGTGTGTATCTGTGGCCGTGGCCGTGCCCGCAGCCCGTCTGTGTGGCCGTGGCCGTGGCCGTGGCCGTGTGCGTGTCCCCGCACGCAGCCGCCGCTCCGCCCCGGTGTGCCCGGTGCTGTCACATGCGTGTGAACGTGCGCAGCCCTGTGCACCCGTCAGGTCGCATCCATCACCCCGCGGCCCGTGGCGCTCGCTCCTCCGCCCGCGTGTCCCGCTCCCCGTGCGCAGCCACGGACGGCGGGGGGTGCCCGCTGCGCCCCAAAACCTTGGGAAGCATCGTTTGGGAGCATCGCTGGGGCTGGCATCTGTGTCCGCCACCCCGCTTTCTTCCTCGCCTCCATCCCTGCTCCATCCCGGCTCCATCTGCGAGGCCGCGGGCCGCGGCCGGGCGTTGGTGGCCCAGAGCCCTACGAGGGCCGCGGCACGTCCTGGCCCTCCGGAGCGGCTCCCGCTCCGCTGCCAGCAGAGCCGGTCCCAGCAGCCCTGGGGCAGGAGTTACCCAACCCGTCTGCCCGCTCCCGCCGCTTTCCCAACCAGTCCAGAGCAGCTCTGGCTCTTCTTGCCTTCACCATCTCAAGAGTCTTTTCTACGCGGCCATTTACATCATTTTGGTGTTTTCTGATCAAAGATCCTCCTCTTTCCGTTTCAAAGGAAAGAGGGGGAGAAACAACCAAAGCCAGAGGCAAGACAATCCTGCTACCAGACACCTTTTCCAGGAGGATCCAGTCCTGCCAGACCCACCATGAATCTGTCAGGCACTCCAGTTAAATCCCCAGATCGTGACATGATGCATTTTAGGATTTGGACTCAATGATCCTTGTGGATCTCTTCCAACTCAGGATATTCCATTAATTACTGCCCCAAAATTTCAATTCATCATCTGATCCAGGTTTGTGGATGGTTTTTTTTATCCTAAAAAGCCAAATTCTCTGTGGTCAAGTTGAAATTAAAGCAATGTTTGAGCCTAAAAATAGCTGGACACATCTGTCCACCTTCCCCATCTGCCACCAGCCTGGCTGGATGAAGGAAGCAACTGTCTGAGCAAAATGAGGGACCTGTCTCATCCTTCTGTCCCGAAAAATCCATTTATTCAGAGAAAATGTTCCCCAAGACTCCATTGATTTGCCAGATAACGCCCTAGTCAAGAAAAGACAGGACGAGCTGGGCTCTGCTCAACCAGTTCATCTAAATAAAGTAATTTTTTTAATTTGAGGTTTTTCAGTTGGTTTTGGAATTCGTTTCCTGGAATAAAGCTCCCAATGGAAACCTTTTCAAGGCATCCCAGCGGCTGCCCAGCTCCACATGAGCTTGTAATAATCTATTGGCATTTAATGCTGCGTTCCTTAGGAAAAGGAAGCTGCTGATTGCAGGGATTGGAGCTACAACCAGCTCTAATTTCTCTAATGTGATTCCTTGGGGACGAGTGATGCAGTAATAACAACGTCGGAGCGGGAGGAAGAGCCGTGCCCAGCGGCCAGAGCAGGGACGGTGCATCCTGGAGCCCTGGGACCAGCCTGACCCACAGCACAGAGCAAAGCCCCCCAAGGAGCGCTGCTGCTCCTGGGGACCCCCAGCAGGCCACCGGGAACCCGGAGAGGGTCATAACCCACTTTTCTATGGGGGAAACTGAGGCACGGGTGGGTATAGAGGAAGTGAGAACGGAGCAGCTGGGATGACCCTGGAGCTGGAGCTGCTCCAGGAGAGGCGTAAACTCATCTGGGATCACTTGCCCCGTGATTCATCGCTCCAGCACTGCTCCACATAGCTTCCAAGGAGCTTTCATTGGACACAGGCACACACATCCCCACAAACCCATCGGCATCAGCGTGACACCAGTGACCAGTTATTGACTTTGCCCTGTCACCCAAAGCACCGGAAACCTGGAACCTGGCTGGACCCAGCCCTCGCACAGGGCCGGGAATAGAAAACCGGTTGGAGAACTTTTCTTTCTTCAGCAGCCGCAGGATGAGCGCGTGACCTTGGGCTGAGCTGGGTGAAACAGCTCACCCACCCCAAACTGCTCCGTGAGGGGCAAGGGAGGGCAGGATGGTGCCCTGCCCGCCTTGGGGATGGTGGGAATCCATCCTTCCTTCCACCCATCCTACTGCTGCTCCTCTGCACATCTCATGGGCAATTTCCAGCCCATCCCAAACCCTGCTGCACCCCAAGGTCACTCCGCACAGACCTCCCTCCCCAAAGCAGCCAGAGGGATTCCCCGGGGGTCCGATGGGTGTCCCTGGGCTGGGCTGCCCCACAGCCTGGCTTCCCACCCCACTCACCAGGCTAATCCCCACAGAACAGACGGAAAGGGGGAGATTAAATTAGATTATCTGGAGCCATCTAATTTTAGCGTCCTCACATGTCACTGACACACTGCTCCAGCTCTTCCCTTGCTCCCCCAACCCTACATGACCCTCAAAGCCACCAAGGCCACCAGTCAGGACAGGATGACCCAAAGGGGGTTTGGCTGGGTAGTGGCACCCAGAGATGGAGGTCACTAAACCTGTGCCAGGAGGGGACTGGGGGTGATGGCCACCTTCCACTGCCCATGACCATCCTTGACTGGTGCTGGCCATCCTGGAGTGGTGCTGGCCACCCTCCATTAGTGACGGTCACTCTCTATCAATGGCAACCATCCACCTCCAGTGATGGCCACCATTCCTCATTTGTGGCCACTGTCCCCTTGTGGTGGCCACTGGTGAGGGTTACCCTCAACCTTGGATCATCTCCACCCCTAAGGAGCCCCCTCTGCCCAGGGGGATTTTGTATTGGGACACTCCATTCTGGCACATCCCGTTTTCCCCCTCCACTCCCAGCTCCTGCCCTGCATGTCCTGTTGCCTCCTCCCGAATCACCACACAGTGAAGATGACACTGGCCTGACCAGACCTCCCTCAGGGCAGTGCCAGCTCATCCAGCTGTACAGGAGCCCGCCAGCTCCATCAAACATCTCCTGATGCACTGGATGCTTCACAGGATCAGCCCCGTGACACCACAGGGAGAAGAGATGTCTGACCTCTTCCATTCCCAGGAGTCACACTGTCCCCAACATGCCAGGAAGGTCCCCAACATCCCAGGAAGGTCCCAAAAGTCCCAGTCCAGTACCCAAAGCCTGGATGCTGGAGCTGGCAGGAGCTGTGTCAGGAAGGAAGGTGTCCCCAAAAACCAGCATGGCCAAATGCAGAGAGAGCCAAGGACAATCCTGTGTCCCAGAGGGGCTGTGCCAGGTGCACAAGACCTGGCACAGCTCCAAGGTCAAAAGTCCCGGTCAGGACACAGGACCCTGAGTCACTCTGCCCTGGCATGAGCAACTCCTGCATGCAGCACTTTCCCAATCCCAGCGGAAAGGGGAGGTTTCTCCTGCATCCCTGGGGCACTTTGCATGGGCACTGCCACATCCCATGGCGTGGGACATGCCACGTCCCTGATGCCACCAAACTGGAGTGCAGGACTGGGCAGAGAATGCTCAGTGCTGGGTGCTTTTCCCTCACCTCTGCCCAGAGGACCCTCATCCTTTCTCCCAGGGCTGTGGGTGTGGGCAAGCTGGATCCCAGGGTGTTGTGGCAGAGGGATAACCACCCCAATGGTCCTGTGCCACAGCCACATCCAGCTTGCCCCAACCCCATGAAATCCTTCCCACTTGACCAGAGGAAATCACCCAAAACTCGAATTTGAGGAAGGCAAGGGTGCACAGCTGTGAGAGAATCCCACCCTGCAGTCCTGTGGTGTCCTGGCAGGGACCAGTGTCCACACCAGCGTGGCAAAGCCACGTGCGGATGGATGTGCCTGCCAGCCCATCCTCGGGGTCTGGGTGAGGCACAGGGAAGAGCTGTCAAAGGGCTGGGAGCTACCTTCTGCCCCTCCAAAGTCTCAGCCAAAAGCTACGGCACTGCTGGGGCCAGAGAAGGATTGAAACCCCCAGGTTCCCCAAGTCCAGAACGATTCCTAAGCCCAGCTCAGAGCTCTCTCTGGGATACAGGAGTGGAGCTGGGCTCTCCTGCAATCCTTGCCCATCACAGCCAGCATCTCCCTCACTCCCTGATGGAATGGTCACAGCTCAAAGACCCCAGTCACATGTATTTCCACCAATTCACCCTGACAGGCAGAAAACCACCCCAAGTATTACATCCCACCTTGCTCCAACATCACTCCACCTGGTCGAGGCCGGAGATTTGAGAAACAACTCCCCTCCACCCTGCAATCAATTATTCCCCAGCACCCATCCCCTGATCCCTTGGCACCCACAGCTGCTCCCCTTTCACCCTTCTGTGCTGCATCCATCGCAGATCCCCATCCAGGTACAAGCAGCACAAACTCCCTCACTATCATGAACCAGAGTGAAAATCCCCTTACCTGGGCGAAGCTTTCATTGTCCATCCCATTCTCTGTGGACGCCATCCTTGGAGCATCCACGATGGTTTGCTGAGGCAGAGAGTGAGACCTCGGCGTGCTGAGCTGGGTCTGGGAGGGCTTTATCATCTCTGATCCCCGCGGAGGAAGGCCCTGCGTGCCAGCGCCGAGGTCATTGGCTGGGCACGGCGCGGATGAAGACGGGATTTGAGCAGCAGCGCTGTAATCCCGGAGCCTTGGGATGACAGTGACCGAGCTGGCTGGGAAGAGATGCTCTCTGGAGGGTTTGGGCTCCTCCTGCCCCACACTGACAGCCCCACGGAGCACCCCTCTGCTCCGGACCCCTCCTCTCTGGACCCCTTGGCACGGCAATAAGGAACAGCCAGATCATGGATCAGCCCCACATTGACCTGTCCCTGTGGGGTGACCTCGCTTGCCCCCAGCCAAAATTCCAGTGACGAGAGTTTGAGTGAGGAATCCTCTCTCCTTGCTCCCAGAGAGAGAAAATAAAATGGAAAAGCCCCCGCTGAGGTGGGATGGATGTGCTTGGAGGGGCTGGAAGCCCTGAGGCGGAATGAGGCCGGGCGGCCCCAAGCCTGCTGGAGACACATCATGCATGTGCAAATGTGTGCTGCGTGTGAGGGCACACGTGGGACAGGGACACGTGGCCTCCCACATGGATCTGACCCGGCAAAGGGCTTAATTGGGATCTGCAGCATCTGCCATGGCAGCAGCAGCGGTTCCTGTGCTTACAAGGAGCTTTGAGAGTCCTGGAGAATTCCAAAACCCCGGATGGGGGATAAAAGAGGGGGGAAAGAGCTGCCTGGCTCCTCCCCCAGCCCGTGGCTCCGTGGGTCCATTCCTACGTGACAGTGGGCACGCAGGGCCCCTCTGCCTGCTGCTGGAGAGGAGCTGCCAGGCAAAGAGGGTTAAGGTTGATTCATTTATTAATTCTAACGGAGATTATTCAGCTCTGAGGGCCCAGCAGCAGCAGCAGCCAGTGCTGGAGGGTTGTCTGGGATGGGAAAGGCAGGAATTGATGTTAGGAGGGTGGAGGATGGAGCTGCAGCCCCAGGTTTTCCCATGACAGAGAGCAATAGGCTTGACAGAAGGGGCAAAGCTCAGATCTGGGAGCAGCAGGCTCCAGGCTGGATTTAGGCACCATCTGGATGGGCTAAAGGTTAAGACCAGACCTAAATCTTCATCCAGGTGCTGAGCTCAGCCCCAGCCCTTGGTCAGATGCTGTGAACTGGCAGGGCAAGGCAGAGCTGAGCCCCAGCCTTGATCACATCCCTGTCCTCATCCCTGCCCCTGTTCCCATCCTGATCCCTGTCCTTTTCCCATCCCTCCCCCAATCCCTGTCCCAACCCCATGCCCATCCTCATCCCTGCCTTGTCCCCATCTCCATCTTCATCCCCATCCCCATTTCAAACATGCTCCCAATTCTCACCCCTGCCACCATGTCTGTCTTGGTTCCTGCTCCCACTTCAACCCCATCCTGATCCCTGTTCCCATCCCATCCCATCCCATCCCATCCCATCCCATCCCATCCCATCCATTCCATTCCATTCCATTCCATTCCATTCCATTCCATCCCATCCCATCCCATCCCATCCCATTCCATTATCCCATCCCATCCCATCCCCAGGGCACATGGCCATCGGTGACAGCCCAGGACTCATCCAGACCCGGGGACAGCCCGACCCCCACCCTGAGCTGTCCCCGCATCCACCTGCCTCATGACGGGGTTTTGGCAGTGCCCTCATCCAATGGAAACTTCTTTTCTCTCCAAAAATTCCTCTGCTCTGGGACGGGGAAAACTCCGGCTGCTCCAGGCTGGGATCGTCGCTCTGCCGCCCACAGCTCGCACAAAGGCTCCTTCACCCGGCACGGACAGAGCCACCTTTGTTCATCCATCCCGCCCCGAGCGCTGCGGCTCCGGATCCCCTGCCCGGCAATCTCCGGCGTGAGAAAACCAGTGAAAACCAGGTGGTGGGACATGAGCGCTGGGGGCATCGCTGCTTGTCCCCGATTTATTCCCTCCCACCGATCCCGGTAGGATTTGAGTCATTATTTGGATTTAAGCAAGTCAGGATTGTTTCACCTCCCCCTGGAATGACGGGTGGGGCTGAGGGGATCCAAGCGATGCCGAGCTCCACAGCCCGGCTGGCCCTGCCCGAATCCTCGCCGTGCCAATAGATCCCTTTATTGTGTCCCCTGCCTCATGGATAGTCCAGGCACGGCGGGGGTGAGACCTGCCCCTTCCCAGCACGGGACCCTCGCTGGGTGGCCGGGACAATTCCCACCCCCAGCGCCCCACTCCCTGCTCTTCATCGCAAAAAGGGGACAAATAACCCTTTGATAAGGAGGGGTGGAGGAGCGAGTGCCTGGGATGCAGCAGGATGGCGATGCCCCCGGGGATGTCCCCCAGGATATCCCCCGGACCCCCGGACGGAACCGACCCAGCCGCAAGTCCTACAGCATCAACCGCAGGGCTGGATTCAGGGGCAAACGCAGCCTCTGGAATTCCCTCCCAAATATCACCTCAGGCTTCTGTGTGAGCTGGGGAAACTGAGGCAGGAGAGATCTCTCTGTGTCACATCAGAGCCCCGGGATATTGGGCAAAGACAAGACACTTGGGAGATGCGGTCCAGCAGCACCGACAGCACCAGGAGAGAGGATTTCATTACTTTAATGACAGGACAAGAGTTTTCCAGGAGCCTCCCTGTCCACATGGATGTCTGCTCTCCTGCATTTCCCTGCCCTGGAGCTGCAAGCCCATCCCTGGGTCCCCAGAACCCGCTGGAAATGGGATGGGCATCCTGGTGGCAAGCCAGGTTTGGCCCTTGGAGAGCTCAGGGAACAGGTCATGCATGATGCCAGAGACTGCAGGATGCATGCCAGCAGAGCAGGTGTCTTGGGGTGTCTTTGGCAGCATGAGGAGGAGGAGGATGGAGAGGTGGAAGTGGCCACAGGCCTTGGAATATTCTGTTTCCACTCTCCCCACCTACGGGCACCACGAGGCTGGCACGAGGCTGGCAGCTCCGGCAGGGACCGGACACTCTGGAGACATCTGGGACCATGCCAGGAAAGATTGGGTCTAATCCCATGCCAACAGCTGCCCTGGGCCCAGATTAGTCCTGGCACCATCCTCCTTCCCTGACTTCACCCGACCTTCCCAGGCCACCCCAGCTCGGTAACTGGAAACCCTCGGGTCATGTTTCCCATCTCGATATCAAATGTCAGATCCTCGATGGATCATTGGCGTTGGGGATGGGTGGGATGGGGGTGGAGACACCTGGATTTAGGGAGCATCCTAAATGCTGATGGAGGGTTGGGATCTGCCTCCAGCTCTGTCCCTGCTCAGAGAAGGAAAGTGAGAGGGAAAACTGAGCCTGGAGCGTTGGAGAACAGCATTCCAAATGGGTGTTCCCAAAACAGCACCCCTAGGTTGCTGGGATGGGGTTTCACAGGAATTCAGCCTTTTCCAAACTCCCATCCCTAACTGGGACCCCTCATCACCCTACCCTCTCATGACTGTCACATTAAAAAAACACACACACAAAAAAAAAAAAAAAAAAACAAAAACAAAAAACAAAACCACAAAAACCAAAACACTGAAAAATGAGGTTCCTAATAACACTGACCTCAAAAAATAGTGACCCCTAAAAAATGTGGGCCCTAACAACTGCGACCCCTTAAAACCATGATCCCTAATAACCCCAAATGTTAATTATTGTAACCCCTAAAAATGTGTCCCTAATGACCCCAAACCCTATTAACCATGACCCCTAATAAGTGTGTCCCCTAGTAAACCCAAACCCTATTAACTGTGACACCTAGTAAGCGTGTCCCCTAGTAATCCCAAACCCTAATAACCGTGACCCCTAAAATGAGGTCACTCATAACTGTGACCCCAAAACACCCTGACCTCTAATGACTGTGACCCCAAATAACCATGACACCCCACCAATAACTGTGCCTCCAATAACCCCAAGCCCCAATTCCCTCCCTACTGGTTCCACTCACTTCCCCTCAGGGCAGAACCCCTGCAAATCCCATTTCCACCAGCCCCTTCACCACCCCCCTCCTCATTTTCCCCTCTATAGTTAATCCCCCTCTGTTGAACTTGGAGCATTTCCTGGTTTTTTCCAACACAGAGAAGGAACAAACCCCAGCTGGGGGGTTCAGCCCCCCCAGATACTCCCAGTGGTGAATTCAGGTGAGCAGCTGGGCACAGACCCATTTTTGGGGTGACTTTACACCTCCCTGCCCTCAGATTAATTTGTCAGATACCAGAATTATGCCCAGATCGGGGCAGGAATAATGAGATTATCCAGAGCCTGCTGTGGGATAGAGAAGCTCATTATAGAGTATTAAAGAGAAGAAAATTGGGTTTTTCTAAGTTCTTAGAAAAACCTCAGTTAACTTCGAGGTGCCTCTCATTTTAGGGCTTCTTTAGAGTTTGCTCTGCACCCTCACTCTCCTTATGGACACAGAAGGAACTTCCAGGATCCCGGGGCAGCTGGAGATGGTATCCAGCCCCCGCAGGTGCTTCCAGGTTTCGGGGAAACTGAGGCAGAGCAGCCCCAACTCTGCACAGGGAACACATCCATGCCCCACACGCACCACAGAGAACCCACTGGAGCCCCCAAATCCCCCAGGAAAACCAGGATGAGCCCCTTGCAGGGCTTTTCCCCATGAAAACACCAGAAGGAGGGGAAATCCATCCCAGTGATGGGACTGGGATGAAGCTCCCCCATGGTGGATGATTCGAAGTGACCTGACTTTTTCTGAAGGAAAAAGGGAGGTTTGACCATTTTTTGCCCAACCTCCCCGAGTTTCGCAGCATGTCAGGGACTAACACTGCCACCTACCGAGCTGGGCCTCGTCATTAAACCTCACATTTCTGTTTTCTCCACCCAAAAGTGCATCCCACGTTTTTAGGAACACGCGAGGCCCCTTAAACCAGCCCTGCTCTCTGGAGTGAGCCCAGGTGCCCGTCGGTGCCAGGCCCCCAAATATCCCCCAGGGTGGTTTGGGGGACTTTGTGGATACTGGGTTGGGATGGGGAATGGGGACAACTGAGCAACAAAAAGGGAGCAGGATTTTGGGGCTGCCAGGCTGGGATAGTGGGTGAGGAAACTGACAAGCTAAAGCTTGTTAGGCCCAGGCGGGTCCCACCTGTGCCTCGTTTGGTCCCGGGTATTTAAGGCCCTTTCTCACCCTTTTGAGAGCCGGCTCAGAGGTGCAGCTTTGCTCCTGGGGTGGGATGGGGGAGCCGAGCACAGCTGAGGGGTGGCCCGGGGTCCTGGAGCCCTCGGGGGTCTTGGGGATCCCAGATCCTCCAGAGGTGCCAGAGCCCTCTGGGCTTTTGGGGGTCCTGGAGCCCTCAGGGGTCCCGGAGCCCTCCAGGCTTTTGGGGGTCCTGGAGCACTCGGAGCTCCCAGAGCCCTCAGGGGTCTCAGAGGTTCCAGAACCCTCAGGGCCCTCAGTTCCCGTGGGGGTCCCAAAGCCCCCGGGAGTCCCGGAGGCCCTGGAGCCCTCAGGGGTCTCGGGGGTCTCGGATGCCCCGGGGGCCCTGCAGCGCACGCCGCCCCCCGAGCTGCTGGAGGGGCTCCTGAGGCAGCGCTTCGGGCCCCTGCCCCGGCTGGCCACCATCACCCGCCTGCGGCGCGGCCCCCGCGGGGGCTACGAGCCCAGCGGCGACCCCGCAGAGGTGCTGGAGCGGCGGCAGGCGGCCAACGCCAAGGAGAGGGAGAGGGTGAGCGGCCCCCAGACTGCTGAACCCCCAGGTCACACCCGGGGGCTGCTCTGGGGACGGACACCGGCAGTGCCACCACATGGTCCGGGGGCATTTGCATTTGAGGGGGGTCGTTTAATCCTGGTAGGGGGACCCAGTTGAATTTTAGGAGGGTCTAGTTTAATCCTGTGTTGGTCAGTTTAATCCTGGTTAAATCTTAAAAGGGCTGAGTTTAATTCTGAGGAGCCTAGTTTGATCCTGGGGAAGAGGGGCTTGGTTTAATGGAATGAAGTCTGGTTTAATCCTGGAGAAACCCCAGTTCAATCTTGGGAACTCCAGTTTAACTGAGGTCCAAATTTAGTCCTGGAGAGGTTGGTTTAATCCCAAATACCCAAATTTAATTCTGGGGTGGTCCAATTTAATCCTGGAAGGGGCCTCTCTAATCCTGGTAAACCCAGTCAAATCTAGCAGGTACCAGCTTCATTCTAGATGGGGCACAGTGAAATTCTGAGGCCTCAGTTTCATTCTGAGAGAGTCATGTTTAGTCCTGGTGAGCCCAGTTTAATTCTGATTTAAAGGCCCCTGTTTGATTTTGTTAGGGACTTGCTTCATTTCTTGGGGAGCAGTTGGATTGGGGTCGGTTTAATTCTGGGGGGGACCCTGATTTTGGCTGTGTCTGGTTTAATCCTGGTAAGCCCAGTTGAATCCTGGGGGTGGTCCCGGTCTAATCCTGAGTTTGATCATGTGGGAGCCCCAGTCCAACTCAGGGCTCTTGGTGTAACTTAGGGGTCTCCTCTCAGTCTCTGACTGGGTCCCTTCGGGGTCCCTGTGTCCCACAGATCCGGAATCTCAACAGTGGCTTCTCGCAGCTGCGGGCCCTGGTGCCGCTGGTGCCGCGGGACCGCCGGCCCAGCAAGGCGGACACGCTGCGGGCAGCAGCAGAGTACATCCGGCTGCTGCGGGGCGTGCTGCAGGACTGCCAGGTGGGACCCCAGAACTGACCCTAAACTGACCCCAGAACTGACCCCAGAACACCCACTGCTGCGGGACTGCCAGGTGGGACCCCAAAACTGACCCTAAACTGATCCCAGAACACCCACTGCTGCGGGACTGCCAGGTGGGACCCCAAAACTGACCCCTGACCCTAAACTGACCCCAGAACACCCACTGCTGCGGGACTGCCAGGTGGGACCCCAGAACTGACCCTAAACTGACCCCAGAACACCCACTGCTGCGGGACTGCCAGGTGGGACCCAAACTGACCCCAAAACTGATCCCAAAACACCCTGACACATCCTAAAACTGACCCTCCATTTCCAAGCTCCCCTATAATGTTGGGATTTGGGGAGGCTCATGGGATTTTTCTTGATATTTTTCAGTTTGGGATTAATTTAGTATCAAAATTAAATTGAATTATTATTTGAGGAGGGATCTTAAAGCTGACCCCTCACTTCTGGGGACTCCCTATAACGTGGGCTTTAGGGATAATTATTTTTATTTTTCAGGTTGGAATTAATGTAAAAATTTAAAAAACAAATAAATTTAATTATTATAGAGGGTAAACCCCAGAACTGACTCACAACCCCCCTATAATGTGGGGGCCTGGTGGGGATTTCCCTGCTTGAGGTTTTTAGGTTGGAATTAGTTTAATAATTAAATTGATTTATTATGTGCGTGGGGGGGGTTATTATTGGGGAGGTTGTTATTATTGGGGGGCCACCCCCCAATTCTAATATATATTTTTAATTCCCTTTTCCCAGGAACTCAGCACTGAGCAAAAGTTGGGGGACACTTGCAGGGGTGTCCCTGGGGGACCACCAGAGACCTTGCCTGACAGTGCCCCCCATGCCTCTCCTCCTGCCCCCCCACCCTGGGGCACTGCTGAAGAGGGGGGAGAAGTGAGTGGGGGGCACCCGGGGGAAGCAGAGCACCTTGGGGGGCACCCTGGGAATTTGGGGAGCGCCTGGGTGGGTGTCGATCAGCTCGGGGGAGGCACCTGGAGGGGCAGCATAAAACCTGGGGGGGTCACCTGTGAAGTCCGGGTTTAGGGGAGCATCTCGGTAATAGCAACATAAACAAGGGAGGCTCGAAATCACCTTTTCCCAAAAAATATTCCAAAGGTGAAATAAACCTTTGGAAGAGCTTATTTTTCTCCTTTTTTTTTTTTTTTTTTTTTTAAGGTTTTTCCTGACATCCCTAAAAATCCGGGGGGGGCATCCCCCGACGTTCAAGTTCAAGGCTTCAGCCCCCCCATTTTCGGGGTCACACTCCTGTCCTGGAACCCTACGCCTCATGAAACCAGCACCCCAAAACTGGGGGGGCAGGGGCTCTGTCACCCCTAAAACGCGGAGGTTTGGGGAAGGGGGGGCTTGCAGAGCTGTAATTAATTGCTTAATGAAATTGTAATTAGTAATTAGCTGCTCCTCCCACGCCCCCCCAGGTAAGGGCTTATTAATGATTGTTAATATAAACTAAATTAATCGGGCAATAAAAAGAGATTGTCGGAGCATCAGCGCTGGGTTTGGGGGTCTCCCCCTTGTTTATTTGCAGGGATTGAGATCCCGGGGGGGTGCGGGGGGAGGGCGGGGCGGGGGGAGGTGCGGGGACACGCGTGGTGTGTCGGGGGGGGGCGGCCCTTTGTCAGGATGCTCTGAGGAGGAGGAGGAGGAAGGTGGGTGATGGCAGCAGCCCCCGGCCGCAGCATCCCTCGGGGGGGGGGATTTGGGGAGGGTGGATTTGGGGAGCTGGGTGATCCCCCTTTTCCTCCCCCCGCCCCCAGCTGGCTGCATGCAGGTGTGGGGGTCTGCATCCCGCCCTGCCCCCTTTCCAGGCCTCCATCCCCCGGTGGTACCCGAGCCCCCCCTCCCCATGCGCCCCCCGGAGGGGGCGATGCTGCGGCTCCCCCGATCCATCCCGGTTTCCATCCCGGTTTCCATCCCGGTTTCCAGCCCGGTTTTCTCTCCCCCCCCCGCCCTGCGGCTGCCGCAGCGGCGCTGGGCGCGGCGAGGGCGGAGGCGGAGGGGGGGGGATGCTGCGAGGGGGAAGCGTTGGGGGGTCCCGGCCCAGCCCCCCGGAGCCCCCCCGCCTTCTCCTAGTGCCGCTCGGGCCCTGCGGCCGGGGGTCACCGGGCCCCCTGGATTTATCCTGGGCAAGGCCCCCCCTGCCCGGTGAGCCAGGTGCGCCCCGAACACCGAAATCTGGGGATCCCCTTGTGCCCTGAGCGAGGGGGAGGCTGGAGGACATCCCCGGGATTTGGGGGAGCAGCCTCGCCCGTGTTTTGGGGGTGCCCTGGTTTGGGGGTCCTTTAACAGCAGCATCCCTACAGCGCTCGGTGACGGTGACTTGGAGGAGAGGGGAGGGTCCCTTTGGGGTCGTTTTGGGGTCCGCAGGCCGGGGGGGAGGCCGGGTACGCCCCCACGTGCGGCGGCAGCCCGGCGCCGAGCCCCAAATAGCGGGTGACCCCAATTCGGGACTGGGGTCGCGGGGGAGCGCCCCCATCCCTGCACTGAGCTGTGCCCGTTCTCAGCTCTCAGCCTCCATCCCTGCACTGAGCTGTGCCCGTTCTCAGCTCTCAGCCTCCATCCCTGCGCTGAGCCGTGCCCGTTCTCAGCTCTCAGCCCCCATCCCTGCACTGAGCTGTGCCCGTTCTCAGCCCCCATCCCTGCACTGAGCTGTGCCCGTTCTCAGCTCTCTGCTCCCATCCCTGCACTGAGCCGTGCCCGTTCTCAGCCCCCATCCCTGCACTGAGCTGTGCCCGTTCTCAGCTCTCAGCCCCATCCCTGCACTGAGCTGTGCCCGTTCTCAGCCCCCATCCCTGCTCAGCCCGTTCTCAGCTCCCATCCCTGCACTGAGCTGTGCCCGTTCTCAGCCCCCATCCCTCAGTTCTCAGCCCCCATCCCTGCACTGAGCTGTGCCCGTTCTCAGCCCCCATCCCTGCACTGAGCTGTGCCCGTTCTCAGCCCCCATCCCTGCACTGAGCCGTGCCCGTTCTCAGCCCCCATCCCTGCAGTTCTCAGCTCTCAGCCCCATCCCTGCACTGAGCTGTGCCGTTCTCTGCTCCCATCCCTGCACTGAGCTGTGCCCGTTCTCAGCCCCCATCCCTGCACTGAGCTGTGCCCGTTCTCAGCTCTCAGCTCCCATCCCTGCACTGAGCTGTGCCCGTTCTCAGCTCTCAGCTCCCATCCCTGCACTGAGCCGTGCCCGTTCTCAGCTCCCATCCCTGCACTGAGCTGTGCCCGTTCTCAGCTCTCAGCTCCCATCCCTGCACTGAGCCGTGCCCGTTCTCAGCTCTCAGCTCCCATCCCTGCACTGAGCCGTGCCCGTTCTCAGCTCCCATCCCTGCACTGAGCTGTGCCCGTTCTCAGCCCCCATCCCTGCACTGAGCTGTGCCCGTTCTCAGCTCCCATCCCTGCACTGAGCCGTGCCCGTTCTCAGCTCTCAGCCCCCATCCCTGCACTGAGCTGTGCCCGTTCTCAGCTCCCATCCCTGCACTGAGCTGTGCCCGTTCTCAGCCCCCATCCCTGCACTGAGCTGTGCCCGTTCTCAGCTCTCAGCTCCCATCCCTGCACTGAGCCGTGCCCAGTCTCCGCTGTCACGTCCCCCGAGCGGTGTAACCCAGCCTGGGCAGTGCTGCCAGCCGGGGACTCCCCCTGCGGTCCCGCCCCGCGTGTCCCCAAGCTGTCCCCTCGTCCCGCGAGGCGCCGCTCGGGGCAGGGCGGGGGCCCCGCCGCCCTTATCTGCCGGGCACAGCTGCGCGCTGTTTTCGGTGCTTTTCCCCAATCTGTACTCCGGGGGTGACGCCGCGTGTCCCCGCGTCCCAGGATGAGCACGGCCGCCAGCCCCGAGCCCCTGCCCGAGCTCCCCGCCCCCGGGCCCCACTGCCCCCCCCAGGAGGACCCCGAGTTCCTGCGGGCGCGGAGCGGGGCCGGGGACCTGCGCCAGGACTTCAACCTCATGGAGCAGAAGAAGCGGGTGACAATGATCCTGCAGAGCCCGGTGAGCCCCCGGCCTCACGCTGGCCCTGTGTTCCCAGCCCCCTCCCGCCTGTCCCCAACCCCTAACCCTTCCCACCTGTCCCCAGACCCTGTCCTTCGTGTCCCCAACCTCTTCCTTTACGTCCCCCAGCCCATCCCTCCTGGCCCAAATCCGGTCCCTCCTGTCGCCAGCCCCAGCCTTCTTTCCCTGGCCCCATCCCTCCTGTCCCCAAGCTAATAGATGTCACCACATGGTGGTGCCTGTCCCCACCTGGTAATGTCACTGCCACCACGGTGCTGCTGTCTCTGAGCTGCCAATGCCACTGCTGCCACTGTGCCAGCAAGCCATTGGTGTCACTGACACGGAGATGGTAACGCCACCATCACCATGTCACCAGTCTGGTGGTGCCACCATCACCACTGTGGCATCAGGCTGGCAATGTTACTGCCACCAAGCTGGTGATGCTGGCACCACCAGTGAGCCACCAAACTGTTGGTACCGCTGACACCAAGACAGCAGTGCCACCATTACCATGTCACCAAGCTGGTGCTGTCACTATCCCCATGTGACCAAGCTGGCGGTGCCACCACTGCCATGCCACCAAGGCAATAGTGTCCCTGACACCAAACCACCAAGCCAGCAGTGCTGCCCCTTGCCCCAGTGTCCCCAGCTGTGCCCATCCCATTGTCACCTTGTCCCCGGTGCCGCAGTCCTTTCGGGAGGAGCTGGAGAGCTTGATCCAGGAGCAGATGAAGAAGGGGAACAACTCATCGCACGTGTGGGCGCTGCGGCAGATCGCCGACTTCATGGCCACCACGTCCCCTGCTGCCCTGCCCACCTCTCCCATGGGTATGTGGGGTGGGGATGCTCATGAGGGGTTTGAGGGAGGTGGGGTGGGAAAAGCCCCAAAACCTTGGGGGACACCAAATCCTTGTAACCTTGGAATTTCCAAACCTCTGGGGCCACAGAAACCTTTGGGACCTTCAGGGGCATCAAATGCTTTGGGACCACCAAACCTTTGGGACCCTGAGGACTCCAAACACCTTTGAGGTCATCAAACACTTGAGACCTTGGGGGCCCCTAAAGTTTTGAGATCTTGGGGACTCCCAAAGCTTTGTAATCATCAACTCTTTGAGAGCTTGGAGTGCCACCAAACCCCTGGGATCCTCCAAACCCTTTGGGGACCACCAAATCTTTGGGGCCATCAAAACTGGGGGACAACCAAACCTTTGAGGTCTTGGGGACCCCCAAAGCTTTTGATGTTCAGCCAACCTTTGGATCCACCAAACCATGACAGCCGCCAAAGCACTTCCCACAACCCTGTGCCCCCCCTGGTGAACCCCCCGTGGTTTGGGGGATCCCAGCACTGATGGGGGTCCCCCATGCCCAGGGCTGGCATCGGTCACCCCCATCAATGACCTGCACGGGACGGAGGGGCCGGCGCTGGCCAAGGGCGAGCGGCTGATGCGCTGCAAGGTGGGCAGCATCCACCGGCTGCTGGACCTGTACGGCTGGGCACAGCTTGGACACGCTGCTGTCACCGTGAGCACCCCAAAAACAGGGGCTTGGGGGAATTAGGGGGTGTTCTGGAGGGATCTGGGGGGATTAAGGGGCCTTTGGTATCTGCTGGACCTGTGCAGGTTGGGCACAACTGGGACACGTCACCGTCACCATGAGCATCCCAAAACCAGCACAGTGGGCATGGGGGGCCTGGAAAAGGTTTCAAGGCTATTCAGGATTCTTTTGAGGGGATTTAAAGGGGTTTGGTGTGTTTTTTGGGGGAAGGGGGTTGGGACCTGCTGGACCTCTACAGATGGGCACAGTTGGAGCATCTCATGTCACTGTGAGCACCTCAAAACCCCACAGGGGATCTGGGTTTTGGGGAACTTAGAGGAGGCTTGGGGTTGTTTGAGGGGGATGTAGGGGGAATTTTGGTTATTTTGGTGGGATTTGGTGTTGTTTGGGGGCATTTGGACCTGCTGGGCCTGTTCAGCTGGACACAGCGAGGGCACACCATCAGCATCCCAAAACCTGTGCAGGGCGACAGGAGGGTTGGGGGTGTTTGGGGTTTGAGGGAGTTTGTTGAGGAGATTGTGTTGTGTTTTGAGGTGTGGGGTTTTGGGAGGAGTTTGGATTGGGGGTGGCCGTTTTGGGACTTTCTGGGGGGAGTGGGGGTTTTGGAGGGTTGAGATTTGGGGAATTTTAGGAATTAGGATTTTTGGTGGGATTTTGGGGGGTTTGGTGGATTTTGGAAGGTTGGGAGCTGTTTGGTTCTTAGAGGGATGTCAGTGATTTGGGGGATTTTAGACATTTGAGGTGGATTGGGATTTTAAGGGTTTGTGTGTTGTTATTTTGGAGGGGAATTTGTGGGCGTTGGAGGTTTTGGGGTTGTTTTTGGGTTCCTTTGGGGTGTTAGTTTGGGGGTGAGTTTCAGAGGTTCTGTAATGGCCTAGGGGTGGTTGGAGGAGTGGGGGGGTTTTGAGGGGGTGTTAATTTGGGGATTTTTTTGGCATGTTTCTCATCCCACTGTGTCCCCTGTGGCAGCTGCGGGTCAGCAAGGAGCAGGAACACTTCTTGGTGGCCCCGCAGGGGCTGGCGTGCAGCGAGGTGACAGCGGCCAGCCTGGTGAGTTCCCTGCCTCCTTCCCCGGGGCTGCCTGCTGGGGAGCAGCCACCTGAGCCCCCTGTGCCCCCAGGTGAAGGTGAACGTGCTGGGGGCCGTGGTGGAGCAGGGCAGCACCGGCTTCGCGCCCGATGCCCGCAGCTTCAGCCTGCACGCCGCGATCTACGCCGCGCGCCCCGACATCCGCTGCATCGTGCGGCTGCACACCCCTGCTGCTGCTGCTGTAGGGCTGGGAGCGGGGCACTGGGGGCACTGGGGGGCTGAGGGAGATGGGGGCTTTGGGGGGAAGTTGGGTTTGACAGGATTTGGGGGGATTGGGAGGTAGGGAAACTTGGGGGCCCTTGGGAGAGGTTGGGTTTGGGGGGATTTGGAAGGATGTTTTGGAGGGGTTGAGGGATTTGGGAGGACAAAGGGGTCTTGGAGATTTGGGGGTGCTGAGAAGGACTTGGGTTCATTGGGAGCTTGAAGGGGTTTGGGGGGATGTGGTGGCATTGGGAGATTTTGAACGTGTTGGGGTGATCGGGATGATGGGGGGTTTGGGGAGTTGGGGTTCTTTGGGGGCAGTTCATTTTGGGGGGGATTTTGGAGTTTGGGAGGTGAAGAGTTTGGGAGAATTTAGGAAGTTGGTTATGGAGGGATTCAGGGTGGTTGGAAATTTTGGGGGAGATTTTTTGAGGGGATTATGGGATTTTTGGAGAGGAGTTTGGGAAGGGTTGAGGTTGGGAAATTGTGGAACAGTTGGGGTTTTTTGTAGGGGTGGGCTTTTTTTCGGGTGTAGGTGTTTTCTTGCGAGCTGTTGGTGTTTCCTGGGGGTGTTCCTCGGCCCCCTGCCCTGTTCCCCCCCTGTGCCCAGGTGTCAGCCATGCGCTGCGGGCTCCTGCCCATCTCCCGTGCTGCTCTTCTCTTGGGGGACGTCGCCTACTTCGACTTCCGCGGGGAGGTGGAGGATGAGGCCGATCGTGTGGAGCTCCAGAAGTGCCTCGGGCCCACCTGCAAGGTGAGGGGACACCTGGGGGGAACACGGGGTCACCCCGCCATCCCCTGCCCACCCCGCTGACATCCTGCACGGGTGCTGCAGATCCTGGTGCTGCGGAACCACGGGGTGCTGGCCCTGGGGGACACGGCCGAGGAGGCTTTTTACAGCATCTTCCACCTGCAGGCAGCCTGCGAGGTCCAGGTGAGTGCGGGGCGAGTGGTGAGCTGTGGATGGGACCAGCAACTGCAGGAGCATGCGCTGAGCTGGGCCAGCTCTCAGCCCTTCACTTCCATCCCCATGCACTGAGCTGTGCCAGCTCTCAGCCCTGCATTTCCATCCCCATGCACTGAGCTGCCCTTCACTTCCATCCCCAGCTGAGCTGTGCCAGCCCCCCGTGCCCCATCTGCCCCATCTCCCTGCGCTGAGCTGGGCCGGGTCTCAGCCCCACCAGTGCCCCTGTGCCAGCCCTGCTCCGAGCTGGCGGCGGGGCTGCTGCCGGTGCTCCCGCCCAGCGGTGCGCGGTGCCCGCAGGTGTCGGCGCTGGCGAGCGCGGGCGGCGCGCAGAACCTGATCGTGCTGGAGCGGGCCCAGCAGCGCGGGCCCCACGGGCTGGGCGCCGTGCGCCGCGCCGGCACCACCTTCGGGCCCCTGCACAAGAGCCGCCTGGGCGAGCACGAGTTCGAAGCCCTCATGAGGATGTTGGACAACCTAGTGAGCACCAAAAGCCACCCAACCCGCCCCAGAACGCACTCCAACCCCTGGGCTTTTCCCTGTGTGCCTGACTCCCCGCTCTGTGCTCTTGCAGGGATACCGCACGGGCTACACGTACCGCTACCCCTTCGTGCAGGAGAAGAGCAAGCCCAAGAGCGACGTGCTGATCCCCGCCACTGTGACAGCCTTCGTGTTTGAGGAGGAGCCTGCCGGGACCCCCGCCCTGCGCCAGCACGCCCAGAAGCAGCAGAAGGAGAAGACAAGGTGGCTCAACACTCCCAACACCTACACCAGGGTCAACCTGGCCGAGGAGCCACAGGGCAGCGTCGGCGGCCAGAGGACAAAGACCACGGTGAGGGACAGATGGGGCAGACAGGGGCTTGGGGATCCACAGCCAGGGAGGTGGATGGTGTCCTGGTTATGGATCTTGCTAAAATCTGGGGTGTAGGGAGCCCCTCTAATAATGATTATTTTGAAATCCCACTACCCCATTCTAGTGGGCCTGAGTGCCATTGGCTTCATTGGGGTCTTCCCTCTGTGCAAGATTCATTTATTGGGGCCTTCTCATTTATTGGGGTCTCCCTCTATGCAAGGTACATTTATTGGGGACCCGCTTTATTATCAGGGTCTCCCCTCTAAATAAGATGTATTTATTGTAGTCTCCCCTCTACGCAAGATATATTGACTGGGGTCTTCCCACATTTATCAGGGTCTCCCCTCTACATAAAATGCTTTTATTAGGGTCTCCCCTTTATAGGGGTCACCCTTCTACACAAGACCTATTTATAAGGGCCTCCCTTCTATAACTGGGGTCTCTCCTCCATGTAAGACCTGTTTATCAAGGTCTCCCCTCTACACAAGATGCTTTTTTTGGGGTCTTCCTCTGTTGTTGGGGTCCTCCTTCAATGCATGATGCATTTAGTCAGGTCTTGCTTCTATGCAAGGAGTATTTATTGGGGTCTTCCTGCATTTATGGTGTTTCCCCTCTACCATTGGGATCTTCCCTTCTATGACTGGGGTCTCCCACTTCCCAAAACACCTTTCCTGGGCTTCCAGTGGCTGCGAGCAGACGAGGTGGAGAAGGGCAGCAGTGGGACCCCCATCCGCATCGAGAACCCCAACCAGTTTGTGCCGCTCTACACGGACCCGCAGGAGGTGCTGGAGATGCGCAACAAGGTGGGCTGGGCTGGGGGACAGGGGGCTCTCGGGGTGCTGGCGTGGCTTATCCTTGGAGAGGGATCTATCCCTGTCCTTACCCACAGATCCGAGAGCAAAACCGCCAGGACGTGAAGTCGGCCGGGCCCCAGTCGCAGCTGCTGGCCAGTGTCATCGCGGAGACCAGCCGCAGCCCCGTATGGCACCTGTGTCACCCCGTGTCACCTGTGTCCCCAGCCTGCATCCCCAGCCCTGGGACAGACACCCCATGTCCCCAGCCAGCATCCCCAGCCCTGTCCACAGCCCATGCCATCCTGTGTCACTCCATGTCCCCAGCCTCATCCACAGCCCATGTCACCCTGTGTCACCCCATGTCCCCAGCCTCATCCACAGCCCATGTCACCCTGTGTCACCCCATGTCCCCAGCCTCATCCACTCTGACATCACTCTGGGGGTCTGTTTCAGTCTACCGAGAGCCACCTGGGGGATGCAGAGGCCAAGGAGGGCCAGGAAGAGGCTCCCCCTGAGCCAGAGCCCCCCAACCCCTTCAGCCAGCTCACAGACCAGGAGCTGGAGGAGTACAAGCAGGAGGTGGAGAGGAAGAAGCGCCTAGAGGGTAGGAGAGACACCCCAAAGCCCCCAAACATCCCCAGGTGGCACTGAGGGCACCTGGGGCCAGCGTGTTCTCTCTGTGGCAGGTGAGAAGGACACAGCAGCAGAGGAGAGTGGGGCTCCCCCACCAGAGCCACCCCCTCCAGAGCCCCCGGCGCCTGCAGAGCCCACGGAGGGTGAGTGGGGTGACGAGCACCCCAAAACGAGGGGTGGGGTCCCAGTGAGCAGCAGGAGTGGGGGGACAAGGGCAGCTGTAGCCAAGCCACGCTGAGACACAGCTCGCTGTCACCTTGTGTCCCCGGCCTGTCCCAGGGGCCCCGCTCCAGAGGGGCCAAGCACCAATGGGATTCACGGCCGGAGGATGTGAGTGTCTGCTGGGGCTCTGTGGGCGCAGGGGACACCCCTGACCCCGTCCCAACCCTCGCTCTCCGGCGGGTGTGATGTTCCCCTTATTCCGATCCACAGCGCGTGCCGGGGCGCGGCTCGGGGCTGCTGGCTCTGCCATGGTGTCTCGTGGTGTCTGTCTGTCTGTCTGTCTGTCTCCACAACGTCTCCTTTCTCTTTCCTCCCCGTGTGCCTGTCACCCAAGGAGTTACCCCTGAATCCCTGGCACCGTAGTAAGTACGGAGAGGCCACCCTGGATGAGGGACATGGGCTTGGGGGGATCTTCAGTCTCCATGGCCCACTCCAGCCCCACTTGGGAGAAATCCCTTAGGAAGTCCCTTGGGGAATCCCTCCTTGTTGCTTCCTTTTTTTCCTGCTGCCTCCTCCTGGCTCTCCATCCCACATCGCTTGTCCCGCAGGGAGGGAGGGGGTGGCTCAAGGAACTGGTGCCTGTGGCAGGACAGGATCAAACCCCAACGTTCTCCATTCATGGAGGCCAAATCCTGCTCCTGCCCAGGCCCCACTGGATATTTAGGGGGATAAACCCCCCCCACAACACCGGTGCTGCTGCCCTAATTCCCTGTTCCCTCTCCCCTTCCCAAGGTGATAAGAAGGATGATGGTAGCAAAGCCCCCCCTGATTCCACTGCCAAGAAGGAGCCACCAGCGGTGGTGAATGGGAAGGATGAAGAGCAGAGCACTGAGGAAAACCTTGGAAAAGGGGAGACAGACCGGACAACTACCAACGCTGACCAGGATGCCCCCAAGGAGAAGGAGACAGTGACCAGCAACCCTGTGTCCCCCGACGGTTCACCCTCCAAATCACCCTCCAAAAAGAAGAAGAAATTCCGGACCCCATCTTTCCTGAAAAAAGGCAAAAAGAAGGAAAAGATTGAATCCTGAGTCTGCCGAGGCGCTGCGCGTGGCCATCCCGGGGATCCCCAGGATCTCTGAGCCGGGGCCGCCGGGGCGGGGGCAGCTCCTGCCTCGTGCGTCTGGCCGAGGCGCGGCCCGAAACCCCCGGAACCCGGCTGTGTCCGGGTCCTCCCGGCACAAGGCACCTCACCCCCTTGTCACCCGCCTCTGGAGGCGGTCACCGAGCTTAGAGAGACTGTGATCCCCATTTGGGGAAATTCCCGCTGCATCTCCCTCCTGCCTTTCCCTCCTGGGCTCCGGCCCCTTCCCACCATGGGCTGAGGGTTGGATTTTTTCCACCACAGCCCAGATCTGCTTGATTTGAGGAAGAAAAGGGTGCTTTGTGGTTACTTTCTTCACCTTCTGTTTCAAGCTCTGCTGGAATGGCGCTGGCTTCATCCCCAGGGAAAACTCTCCTTTGTTTCGCCAGGAGAACAGGACTGAGCTGAAGGTGGGGGATTGCTTTTCCTGAAGAAGCTGAGGTTTTTCCTTCCCAGATTGTAATCTTCCTCTCCTTGGGCAAAAGAACCACTTCATCCCCTTCTTCTGATACTCCCACTCTGTTTTCTCCACCCAAGGAAGAGCAGCAGGATTTCCCACCACTGGAAAAGTCCCCACTTCACTGCACGACCCTCATTTGGGAAAATAGGGAAAAACAACCTCCGGGAATTGTCTGTGTTACTTAAAACTGAGCAAAACTCACTCACTAAGTGCTACTTCGAGATGAACACACGCTGCCAATTCCCGCCGGCCTCCGCTCAGAGCGACCCCGTCCACGTCAGATCCCTGCTTTTCCCAGCTCTGGATTCCCAGCACAAGTTCAATCCTTCCCTGGCGTTCCCTTCCCTCCCAGCGTTAGACCCTCCTGGCCAGCTCCTTCCCAGGAAGAGCCCCAGCCATGCCAATGTTCCCCATAGCCATTCCAGCGCTGGGATTTGGGGATAAATCAGTGGGATCAGCCCCTCCCTCCTCCCAATTTCCTGGGGTGCTCACTCTGAGCTTGCTTGTATCCATGGAGGCCTGTCCAGATCTGGAATGCCTCAGAACCCCCTGTCTGGGGGTCCCTCACCCCAGCAGGATTTTCCCACATGCCATCACTGTGGTTTCAAACCTTTTCACAGCTGAGACAGCTCGTGGGGGTTGGTTCCCCTCTAGAAGTGCAGGAAGCCCATGGAATGCAGGGTGCAGACAGGGTTTGTAGGAAACAGCAGAGACCCCAGATAGGGATCTTGACAGAGCCCCATGGCCAATCTGAGCATGGATTTTGGAAAGAGCCTTTGCCTTGCCCAGTGTCCCCCCACAGGTCTCCATCCCACTCCTGCAGGAAGGGGGGCACCAAGGGGACACTCTGGGCCCATAAGCCCCTCTGCTTCCCCAGCCCCGTCACTGGGGGAGGCTGTTCCTCACTGCCACTGATTTTAAGGCTCTTTGTGGCCATTTTTGTCCCTGGGCCTGTTCCCCTGGGTGGGCCAGGGCAGCAGAGCCTGCAGAGACAGATATGTCACCTTCCTAGGGTAGCACTGTCAGACCTGGGGGAATTCCTGAATGACAGCACTGCCACGCCCCCAGCCCAACACGGGGGCTCCCCCAGGGGGTTTGTCCCCCTGTTGTCCCTGAAGGTCTGTCCCCAGGGCTTTTGTCACCCCTTTTCTCCCCAAGGGTTTGTCCCTGGGGGCTCTGTCACCTTTTTTGCCTTGGGGTCTGTCCCCAGGGCCTTTGTCACCCCTTTTTCCAAGGGCCACTGGCTTTGGGGGACCAAGGGACCCTGAGCGTGACTTCCCCCTTCATGAAATTCCAGGGAGTTTCAGGTAGAAAGGGACAAAGGCTCCAGTGCCACCATCATCACCATGATGAG
Source organism: Muscicapa striata striata (assembly GCA_030060385.1). NCBI lineage: Eukaryota > Metazoa > Chordata > Aves > Passeriformes > Muscicapidae > Muscicapa > Muscicapa striata. The sequence continues at coordinate 2,275,938 of JAREIS010000254.1, forward strand.
GAGGTCCTGGCTGCGCAGCTGGAAGGAAACAGAGCCAAGATCACATCAAGGACCACCCTTGGGGTAATTCCCCCACCCCACTTCCCTGCCTCCCGCTCCCCTCGCTCCAGCAAGGGTCGGGGTCTCTCCAGGGGAAGGCAAGGAGGGAGCAAAGCCCTGATTCGGGGCCTCCACATCCTCAGCTCCACTGCAAAACAGAGGCTGATCCCATGTAGGCAACAGGGAAGGGCCAGTCCAGCTGGGCTCAGCATCCCTTCACCCACCTGGGGCTGCCCAGGGAGGCCTCGGTGGCGGGGCAGGTGCTGAGGCCCTGGAATGCCACCAGGAGGAGGCCGGGGTGTGGCACTTCCCCAGTGTGACAATCGCGGCCGGGAGCGCGTGGAACGCCGGTGTAAATAAACCCCGTGTTTAGCACGTGGCAGCGCTCCGAGACTGCGGGGCAAGGGGTGGGGATGGGATGGGATACTGGGATGGGATACAGGGATGGGATACAGGGATGGGATGGGATACAGGGATGGGATGGGATGGGATGGGATGGGATGGGATGGGATGGGATGGGATGGGATGGGATGGGATGGGATGGGATGGGGCTCGGGGAGGATGGCATGGTGTCATGGTTCAGGAACGGGACTCCCCGATTCAGTGCCCTCACTGAGACATCCCGGAGCCGCTGGCACTGGGTGTGCCGGACACCGGGAAGGTTTCAGCAGCTCCTCAGAGAGCAGCCCCTCCCGAAGCCCCACTTCCGAGCCCAGGCACAGCCGCAGGGCCTTCGGACTCCAGGCTGGGCCGGGCGAGCCCCGGCTGAAGGGCCCGCACCGACCCGCGCCCGCCTGTTGAACCGGGGGCCCGAACCGAGGATGCGGCCCCAGGGGCCGGGGAAGGGACGGGAACGGGGAAGGGCACGGCAGGGCAGGGCAGGTCGGAGCGCCGCAGGCCCGCACAGAGACAGCAGCGGCCTCCGGAGGCCGACGGCTCCCCCTTCCTCCCCTCTTCCTCTTCCCCTCCTCTTCCTGCCGCCCTCCTTCGCACGTCCGGGCTGGGCGGGCTCTCGGGGCGAGCGGCGGCACCGGGCCGGTGCGTTCCGATGCGGTGCTGAGCGGTCCCCGCACGCCCGGTCCCCTCAGGCCCGGTGCCCGCTCCGGGCCGGCGGCGCCGTGGGAGCAGCAGCGCGGGGCTGAGCGGGGCCATGGGCCGCAGCCGCTCCCGGTCACCGCCGCGGCGGGGTGAGGGGACACCGGGGCACCGGGGGGCCCAGGGAGGGACGGGGAGGCTGGGGGAGGTCAGGGGGCACGCGGGGGACGGGGCCCGGGCAGATCCAGGTGAAAGGGCCCAGGGGTAGGGGGGACTGAGACCCTCCAGGGCGGGGAGGCCCCGGTTCCTCGCTCTGGGGGAGAGCAGAGACTCCCTCCCTCATCCTCCTCTTCTTCCTCCTCATCCTTTTTTTGGCCTTCTCCTCTGCTTCCTTCTCCTCCTCCTCTTCCTCCTTTTTTTCTTTTTCCTCCTCTTCCTCCTCTCCTTTTCCTCCTTCTCCCCATCCCTCTCCTCTCCTTCTCCTTCTCCTCTCCTGCTCCTCCCCCCATCCCTCTCGACCTTCCTCGGGTTTTTGGGGACCATCACCCCCTAGCTGATCCCCCCGGGTGATTTCCCCCTGGATGATTCCCCCTGCTCCAGGTGGAGGATTTTTTTCCTGCTGCTCTTTCACTTCTGGGGGTGCCCAGAGGAGTCCCTGAGCCCAGAGCTGTCCTGGAGGGGTGGGAGGGGCTGTCCCGCGGTCTCCTTTCGGGAGCTGGGATTTTCTGTGGGATTTCTTTCGGGAAGCGGGCGGTGAAGCAGCTGCTGACCCTTCGCCGGGCAGAGCGCCGGCGCTCGCGCTCCACGTCCCGGGACAGGGACAGGCGGCGGCGGGAGCGATCGCGGTCCCGGGACAGGGACAGGAGGAGGAGCCGGTCCCGCTCCCCGCACCGGAGACGATCCAGGTGAGGGCAGGGACCATCGAGGTGAGGGTGGGAACTGTCCAGGTGCGGGAAGAGACACCGGCAGACGATCCCAGGGTGAGGTGGGCAGGAATGATCCAGGTGAGGGCAGGGACACCAGCGAGGGGTGGGGACAGCTAGGTGAGGGCAGTGGGAGCAGCAGGTGGGAATTGCAGCCCAACCTAGTGTGCCCCAGCAGGTCCCCACGCCGGCACCGCTCCAGCTCCTCGTCACCGGCGCGGCCCAAGGAGCGCCGCGATGAGGAGAAGAAAGAGCTCAAGGACTCCAAGAAAGAGCGACAGATCACAGGTGAGGGGGATTTTCCTCTTGGAACACCCCCAGATGCCCTGTGGGGCTGGACCATCCCAGGGACATCCCAGGAATTTTTGAGAATCTCATCATCCGTGTTTGCTCAATCCCTGATTTTCTTCCCTCAGAGGAGGATTTGCAGGGCAAGACAGAGGAGGAGATCGAGATGATGAAGATGATGGGTTTTGCCTCTTTTGATACCACCAAGGTGAGCGCAGGCCTGAGGTCACTCCAGGGGCTCTGCAGTGTCACCTGCCCTGTTTGGGGATAATCCATGAGATTTTGGGACATTTCTCCTCAGGGGAAGAAGGTGGACGGCGCTGCCAATGCCTACGCCATCAACGTGTCCCAGAAGAGGAAGTACAGGTGTGTCCCCCCTTCTTTGGGATAGAAAGAGGATTTTGTTTTGTGAGGTAACTGTGGCCAGTGTCTCACGGTGATCTGGCTTCCAGGCCTGGGGACAATGGAAATTTTATGAGGTTTAGACTCAAAACCAGATGTGAGAGTTCTCCAGATCTCCCTGGGAATGGGGAAATCAGGAGGAGGAAGAGTGAGCAGCACGTTAGGAGCAGGTGGGATGTGCCCAGTGAGGCCTGGACAGAATCAGAGCAGCAGGAACGCTGTTCATCTGGTTTGTTCCCAAAATACAGCCAGTTTGTCAATTCTGCTCCCTTTCCGATGAGAGCTTGGGATCCTCACACAGCGGGGCTCTGGAGCAGCTCTTTGCTGGGAGCCTTCCTGCCTTTTTTTGGTCAAATCCACTGGGAATTTGGTTCCCTGTGGTCACTGAGCCCTGTTCCCAGCCTCCCTCGCCTGGAATCCATGGAATTTCCATGGATCTGGGGGGGACTGAGTCTCCCTCCATCCTTGCCCAGGCAATACATGAACAGAAAAGGAGGATTCAACAGGCCCCTGGATTTCATCGCTTGACGCTGGGACACAACTCACACCATGGAAGGATTTCGCTTCCCTGCACTCTCCTGGGTGGCTCCAGTGTCGGATTCCAGTGGAATTTGGGTTATTCCCAACAAATCCCACAGCCAGGGCCGCCATGAGTTTGCATTTCTGAGATTTTTGTCGTTATTTTTTTCACAACAAAGGTCAGTTTCTGGCTGGGATTTTGCTGTGTTTTCCCCGGTCTTGGTTTGTTTCCCTGTTAATAAAACCCCAGATGTTTTTTTTTCTTCTAATTTTTATCATTCAGAGATAAAGCAGGGCCACCATTCCCCCTCCCATAAATCCTTGGAATTGATACAAATCATCTCAATCCCGTGGGGCCCTATTTGAGGCAGGGCTGAAACCGAAGGTGCTTGGCAGGGGCAGTCTTTCTCCCTCGACCCCACTCGATTATCATTTTGCGGCTGGGGGGGCGCCCCCATCACCTGCCCCCAGGGGGCAATGGGATCTGGGGTGCTCCCAGTTCTGGGAGGGGTTTTGGGTGCTCCCAAAAGCACCCTTGCCTGGGGTGAGGGTGCTCTCTCGGGGTGTGGCTCCTGATTTGGGAGGTTTAAAGTGCAGTGGGGCAGAGGGGGACCTGCCCGGGAGTGTCACTGCCCAGGTGTGGGGTCCTCTCCTAAGGAGGGTGGCTACTTGGTGGGAAGGGTGGGGGTCCCATCTCTGTGGGCGCCATGGCCGCCCCCCCCCGCCTCGGCATCCAGATGCTGCTGGAGGCCGCCGAGTTCCTGGAACGGCGGGAGCGAGGTACTCCCGCGCCCCCGGTGCCCCGGTGCGCCTGGCCGGGCCCCGCGGTGACCCGCGCCCGCCGTTGTGTCTCCGCAGAAGCCGAGCACGGTTACGCCTCGCTGTGGCCCGGCGGGAAGGACGGGGAGGCCCCGCGGCGCCGCGCCAAGGCCCGGAGGAGCGGCGGCGGCGGCAGGTGACGGCAGCACCGGGCGGGGCGGGGGGACCGGACCGGACCGCACCGAAGGGGCCCGGCCGCTGTGGGGCTGCGGGTCCCGCCCAGCCCGGCCTGACCGGGGGAGCTCCCGGCACCGTGCGGCCGGGCTCGGTGAGCCCCCGCTGTCACCGCCCGTGGGTGACAGGCCCGAGGGGGCTCCCGTGTCCGTGTGTCCGGGCCCGCTGAGGCCGCTGTTCCCGGGCCTCTGGCCGAGCCGGGGTCACCACCCCGGTCCCCGGGCTCTGATGGGGCCCCGCTGTCACCGGCTGTAGGACAGGGCGCTGGCGTGGCGCTGCTCAGTCTCTGCTGAGGTCCCTCTGTCTCACAGGCCCGGGGGCTCCTGTCCCCGGGTGTCCCGGCTCGGGGAGGCTCTGCTGTCACAGGGCCTGTGGCCGGGCCAGGGTGGCTCCTCGCCTCCCGGGCTCTGGTAGGGCCCCCGCCGTCTCTGGGTGTGTCACAAGGCCGGAGGCACCCCCCTGTCTCCACGTGTTTGGGGGACAGGGAGGTATTCCTGTCACTGGGTATGTGACAGCACTGAGGGACCCTCTTATCGTCAGGTGACCCCGACTCAGTGAGGTCTTGTTGTCACTGGGTGTGTGACAGGACTGGGTGGGGCTCTGCTGTCACCAAAGTCCTCCTGTCACCGGGTGTGACACCGTGGGTGGGACCTTTCTGTCCTGGGCTGACTGGCCCAGAGAGGTCCCGACGTCACAGCGCCCTGGCAGGACCGGAGGGGACCCACCTATAACCTTCTGAATTATCCACCCTGAAACCCACCCAGAGCCTCCATTATCCCTCCTTGGTTGTTCCTCCCTCTTACTCCTCGCTGATTTGAAATCCTAAACCACCTTTTCTCTAAGCTGAAGTAGGCTCCAAGCACCCACACTGAATTCCAGGAGCAAATCCCACATCCTGGAGGCTTTATTCTATCACTTAAAATAACCTTAAAATCATTCAGATCCTCATTCCTGAGGGGAGCCCTCAGCTGATTTTGGGAAGGGATGACTCCAGGATGTGCCCCCAGCTGAGGGGACACTGTGAGGGGCAGCAGGTCCATCCCAGCACGTCACTGGTGGTGCCAGGGAGGAGCCAGGCCCCGATGGCACCACATCTGTCACTCCTTTCCTGGTTGGGAGCGATCCCGTCTGCGCGACGCCACGGCGGCCGACCTTTGGCAGCTGCCGGAACAAATCCACCTGGATTTGCCCGTGCCGTGGTTCCCCGGGTCCCCCGGGCCAGGGCGGCTCCCACGCAGGCGTTTTGGGGTGTCAGGAGCCCCTTGGGGGGCAGCTGGGCTCGAATCAAACAGGCTCCAGGTGAATCCGGGGATTTGAGCTGCCTGGACACGCCTCTCAAAATATTTTGTTTGCTTCAGGCCAATCTGTTACAGCTTTCAGGAATAGAAAACACATTCCGAAGGGAAAGCTGGTGGTCAGCTGAGGTTCAGACTGGTGGGAATCCAAATCAGTGGCTCTGTGGGCATGAGATTGCTCTGGAGAGGATGTGGGAGCCACAGATGTGGGAGCTCAACCTGCCCTGAGGTGAAGCTGCCATCCTCTCTGTCCCTGTTTATTTTATTCAAAAATAAAATCCATCAATTAATTCATTTTTTGATACATATTGGTGATGGTGAATGCAAGTCCAAAAGAGAAAACAACTATTCCAGGAAGGATCCAGGCAGAAAAGAGGATGGATTTGTAATTAATGATTGTGGTGATGGCAGCTTCACCCTTCTCTGTACCAGTGCTCAAGAAGTGTTTGAATTTAGAATCGAGGAGAAAACTCCTAAGGCTGCAACCCTTGGTAAAGAGCTGGGTGTGAAACATGCAGATTTATCCAGGGAAAAATGTAATGAGAGACTGCACTGGAACCAAAGAGCTGAGCCCTTCCCTTGTGTCAGGATAATCCCATTGGAGTGGGAAGTGTCTCTGCTGGGATAGAACACTTCTGGGAATGTGGGAGATGTGGCCCTGGCCTTGCCAGAAAGCCAACAGAGCCACTGGAGCAGGGGGATCCATCAGGAAACATTGCTGGAAAAGAGGAGACCTTGGAGAGCATCTTCCACTGCTGTGGTAGTGACATCCCTCATTTCCCTTTGGTGACATCCCTGATTGCCCCTTCAGTGACATCCCTTGTTTTTCCAGCACTCCCAGATCCCATGAGGTCATCCCAGTAGACATCCTCATCCAAACAGCCTCTGAGTTATTCCCACATTTATGTTTTCAGGCACGTAACAACATTTTTCCCAAATTAGAGTGGGGCTTCTTGAGGCCTCTGGAAGTTTTAGAAAGTCAGTAGGCAGGGAAGCAGCTCTTCCCTAAGCACCATTCCTGGGAACACGAGCTGTGTGGCCTCCTGTGGCTTTTTCCTGGATTTCAGTGGAGGGAAAGTCAGTCATAGCTTGTGTTTTTCACCTTTTCCCAGCTCCATGGAAATTGGGGGTTTTGGGGGGATTTGTGGATTTAATGTGTCAGTGGTGGTCGGGGTCTTCTCCAGAGCTGCTCTGTGCTTTTGGACACAAGGAAGGCTTTTTTCATGTTATGTTCCTGGCAGGTCGAGGGACAGGGATGAGCTGTTGATCCCAATCCCAGCTCTAAAACATGAGTCTCTGGTTTAAAATCCCATTTCATGGTTTTCCTGACCCTTCTATTGCCACTTATCCAGCAATTTCTGTATCTGCATCCCGCCATTCACCGTCCCTGGGTATGGAGCTCTGGAAGCCCCCTGGGTTTGCATCTTTTCCAGGGAGCCTTTGCTAATTCCCACATGTTAATCCCAACTGTTAATCCCTAATCAGCCAGAGGAATTAATAACTTCTTCTTTCTTTTCCAGGTCGACACACAATGAAATGGAAAAGAACAGGTGAGTGCCAGAGGGTTGACAGGAGCTGGACTGGGGGGAATTATTGCTTTTCCAGGAGTATTCCACCTGAGATGGGTTGAGAGGGGGAGAGGGAGGGAAGGAATGGGATAAAGGACATCAAGGATAAAAGCATTCCCTGTCCTTGTTTTTGGAATGATATCCATCTCCACAGCCAGCTCCTGCTCCACTTACTCAGGAAAATTATCTTGTCACAGGCTCATCTTTGAACCAGTTGGAGTTTGGGATTTATCCTAAGTAAATCCCACTTTTTTTTTTGGCCTGTGTTGTCATCCCGAGGTCCTTTGGGTGAGGAAATTCCTGTTCACTCCCAGTGTATCCCAAACAAGACCAGCAGGTCATTGCAAAATCCGTTTGGAGCTGCCCGGGATCAGGCGGTTCAGGGATGGGTGTTACAACCCATTCCCAAGGATCTGACCTACATGCTGGGATCGGAGTAATGGACACAGGGAAACTGGGACATGCTGGGGCCATCCCTGCTTTCAGCAGAAAAAGGGATTTGCTCGAGGAGCTGGAGTTTCCCTCCAGCATTAACATCCTACCTGGCAAAGCAGAGAAAGCCCAGATGTTACAGGAAGAGGGAGGATCCCTGGAGCACAGTCAGCGCCCCTGCAGGAATCTGGGTTTTTTGTATCCAAAACCACCCTGTTCCTACTAAAAATAGGGAGAGGAAGCACTCCCAAAGGATTTGCAGCTGGGTGCTAGCCTGGGCAGCATCAGCTGTCAGCAGGAGCCAAACAGCACTCCTGAGATGGAACCTTTTTGGCAAGAGAATGGCCAAAAGTAGATCTTCTCACCCAGAATTCCGAGGTCATTGGCATCTCATTGCAGCATCCAGCAGCCTGGGATGCCAGCAGGGTTTATCCATGAGGTTTTTCCAAGGCATCCTTTTGCCTGTCTGCAGTTTTCTCCCAGTTTCTGGAAGCCCATGGTGTCTGGGAAGGCTCCTGGTCGGGTTTAGCTCCCACCAGCCTATTTTTCCACAGCAGTGGGGTGAAATGCCATTTGGGAAGCTGATGCAGCTGTGTGCTCCCATTGCAGGCGCGCCCAGCTCCGGCTGTGCCTGGAGAGGCTGAAGGGGCTGGTGCCACTGGGGGCGTCGGCTGGGAGGCACACAACGCTCAGCCTCCTCACCAGGGCCAGGCTCCACATCCAGGTGAGCCCAGAAACGGGATCCAGCACTGGGATCAGAGCTGGGAGCAGCATCCCAGTACGGGGCATGGGCTGGGTTGGGCTGAGATAACTGCGAGAGCACTGGCATCATGATGGGATAATGAGGGGAGCACTGGATTGTGCTGGGATAATGGGAGAAGAACTGGGATGGGGCTGGGGTATCTGGGAGAGCACTGACATCAGGCAGGGATAACTGGGAGAGAGCCAGTTTTGGGCTGGGTTGACTGGGAGAGTTGGAATCCATAGACAGGAATCCAAGACAGGAGCCCCTTGGGAGCTGGGGGTGGCTGCGCTGGGGTGGTTTAGGCTGGGAATGCCAAGTGGTTTTGAGGGAATCCTGAGGCTCAGGGTGCTGGGAATGCCGAGTGGTTCTGAGGGAATGCTGAGGCTCAGGGTGCCAGGAATGCCGAGTGGTTCTGAGGGAATCCTGAGGCTCAGGGTGCTGGGAATGCCGAGTGGTTCTGAGGGAATGCTGAGGCTCAGGGTGCCGTGTCCCCCCTGCAGAAGCTGGAGGACCAGGAGCGCCGCGCCCTGCACCAGATCGAGCAGCTGCAGCGGGAGCAGCGGCACCTGCAGCGGCAGCTGGAGAAGCTGGGAATGGAGCGGGTCAGGATAGACAGCATCGGCTCCAGCCTCTCCTCCGAGCGCTCCGACTCGGATCAAGGTGAGAGCCCGTGCTGGGGGATGGCCGGCGAGAGGCCTGGCCGTGCTGGAACTCCAACCATTCCCATTCCTCCGGCAGAAGAGATGGATGTGGATGTGGAGAGCACGGACGACCTCCCGGCCGACCTGGACTGGAGCAGCAGCAGCCCCAGCGACTCGGACGAGCGCGGGAGCCTCCAGAGCCTGGGCAGCGATGAGGGATATTCCAGCTCCGGCGGGACCAGGGCGAAGCTGGCGAGCAGCCGGAAGCTTCCTGTCGGGATTTAGGAAGCGCCTCCCGTGGCCGTGGCACCGCCGCCGTCGCCTTGGCTGCCGTTAGCCAGCACACTGACCCTGCCAGCATTCCCCGCACGGAAACTCCCGAACGTCCCAGCTCCAGCTGCTCCCAGGGCTCCGTTTGCAGCGCCGGCCTCTCACCCCGGCCAAACCTCCTCTGCCAGGCCCTACATTCCAGCCACGCCTGAAGCGCCCGGGAATATCCTGGCAATAACAGCGACCTCAGGAGCCTTCCCTGGGTTCTTTCCCAGGCTGTCACTGCCCGGTATTCCCGATCTTCTCTACTTTTGGGTGGTGACATCACAGTCCTGATCCTCAGGACCCAAAAAGCTGAATTTTTTGGGAGGAGATCCGAAGAGAGAACTGGTCCTTTGTGGAGTTTCCATCCATGACAGAGCGGAGCCAGGCTGGGAACGCAGAGCATTTCGGGCACAGGGATATCAGCCTCAGTCGGGGGTTCCTTCCCCCGACTCTAAATATTCAGGGACACCCCATCACAGCCCTCCCAGAGCATTCCTGGCATGGGGAACAGCGCTCCGGGGGCTCAGAGCCATCCTCACCCCTTGGACTGGCCGCCTCTGGGCTCCCTAAACCCAAATGGGACGTCCCACCTGCCGTGGCACGGCATTCCAGACTCCTGGAATTCCCTTTCCACACTTCTAGTCTCGGGGACAATTTTTTCTACCTCGGAGGGAGCCCACAGACTCTCTCCACCCCTTCAGCACAAAGATGATGCCTCTGCTCAGCAATAACCCCACGGGCCTCCCCAGATCGTGTCCATCCATCCAGGATGTTCCCAGGCCCGTGGAGGATTCCAGAAGCCACCACAGGGAGGGCAGCCCCGGGGGGCAGGGGGGTTCCGAGCCAGAGCACACGTGAGCTGTCCGTGGTGTGGATTCCTTTCCCAGTGCACTGGAGGGAGCATTCCCATCACTTCCTGCTCTTAGAGATGCTCTGGGAATGTTGACATGTAGATAGCTCTGCTTCCAACACCTTCCTTTTCCCCTCGAGCTGCTCCAGGGGCCTTTCCAGCCCCATGGAGCCAGCCAGGCCCTGGTGAGGAATCAGCAAGGAGCTCTCCAGGGCTATTCCCGGCACTGGGATACAAACCTTGACCCTCTGCTGGTCCCTTTCAGGAAATGCAGGTGCTAAAAGGCATCAAGATGCTCCACGGAGTGCAAGGGGATGAGCAGCAGGAGAGTCCAGTGCTTTTTCCTTTCCTTCGTCTTTTCCCCTTTTCCTTTTTTCTTTCCCCTTTTTTCCCTTTTCCTTTTCCCTTTTCCTTTTGCTTTTCTTCTTACCCCTTTCCTCTTTTCCTATTCTTGTTTCCCTCTTCTCCTTTTCCCCTTCTCCTCCTTTCCTGCTTTTCCTTTCCTTTTCAATACCCCAATCCCATTCCTGGCTTATCTGGGCAAGTGGGAAGCCACCCACAAGCCCCACAGGTTGCCCAAATCCCCAGGTTCTTGCTTTTTTTCCATGTGCTGGCTCCTAAGAAAAAAAAAAAACCAAAAAAAACCCCAAAAAACAAACAAACAACAACAAAAAAAACAAACCACAAGGAATTTTCCTTTAAAGCTGGAATTTTCCTCCCTCTGGCATTGCCGCAGACCATGAGCACCTGAGCTCAACCCCCTGCACTGTCAAAAAGAGGGAAAAAAAGGCAAAAAGATGGAAAATGCTGAGAAAAAAGAGGAATATCAGCCCCTGGGGGCCGGTGGCTTTTGCCTTCACCTGGGGAATCCCAGCAGAACCCTGTGGGCAGGTGATTCCTGGCATTGGGAAGGCCCTTCCAGAGGTACAAAACATTAATTTTTGGTTGGTTTTTGACATTCTGAAGGTTTGGCCTCAGCACAAATGAGGGGTTTTGGCAGGTTTGTGCCTTTTTGAGTTCCCAATGCCTTTTTTTTCCCCTTTTTTTTCCTTCCTATCCCAGACTGACCCTTCCCAGCCCTTTCCACTGTTGGGCTGTGCTCCGGGAACCCCAAAACGCTGCACTAACCCGGAATCTCCAGGTCCCCAATGGTGGTGCCAGCCTTTTCCTGGAATTCACTGATCCACCAGCATTCCTATGAAATAAGCTGCAGGAAGGACTTTTTTATAGGTTGTGACAAAAATCCAGGGAGTGGGGGGAGTCGGATTGGGGCACGGATGGGTGGGAATCAAAAACACCCATTTTGGGGCTGTTTTTCCTTTCTTTTTCCTTACGGAAGGCAGATCCCAAACCGCCAGCTCCAGGGAAGCACCAAAATGTTTGTTTCATCTTTAATATTTCCAGTGGAGCCGTCCCATCTCCACTCAACCTTTCCTTTATTATTCTCTGGCACACCTCCTGTTTGTGCTTTTCTGTCATTTTTTCTGTTCTTTCTGCTTCCCAAGAAGTGGATCCACCCCGGCCTCGGCTCCATTGGGCAGCTGGGAGCGGACACGGGTCCCATTTCCAGCCGTTCCTGCTGTAAATATCCCATTGTTGGGCTCAACCCCGTGTCAAGCCAATAGAATGGTGCTTTTTTTTTTTTCTTTTTAGGAATTCCGTGTTTTAGGAGATCTTTGCTGTGTCCATGGATATTTCTGTCTTGTTTGATTGTTAGGAAATAAATTATTTCGTTACGAAAGAGAGGCATGAGCTGGAATTGCTGGGGGAAGGGAGTGGGAAGGGCCTGGGGACAGTGAGGGTGGGGATCCCCGCTCCCGTGAGGAGCTGTGGGGGTGAGAAGGTTCCCCTGAGCCTCCTTTGCTCCAGGCTGAGCCCCCCGAGCTCCCACAGCGACATCCTCATCTCTGAGCCCTTCCAGGTGCTTTATCCCAGTGCTGCTCCTGGTTCTGGGGTTCCCCGGGCCGGGCTGGGGCTTTGTCCCTTGTCCTGTCCCTGGGCTGTGCCCCGGGGGTCACCCCTGGACCGGCCCCTGCCCCAGGTGTCCCCAGAGCTGCCAGGGGGGCTCTGCGACCTGGGCCTGGGGCGTGGCACAGGGGGTGACAGAGGGGCACGGGGCGGGGCTGTGCCACCCTGGGACCCAGCCCAGTGCCTCACCTGGGGCAGGTGCCCCCCTGTGGGGCCCCGCCCTCCGGCCGCACCCGCACTGAGGGCTCTCGAGTGACAAGTGGGGCCAAGGTGGTGACCAGGGAGGGACATGCCGGGAAGAGGAGCGGGGGGGAGGGGGACAGGGGGCCACACTCAGGGAGTGGCGAGGCACAAGGCTGGGGGGATGGGCAGGACCTGGGGGGATACAGGGACTTTGGGGACTCTGGGAGACGTGGAGGTGTGGGATGTGAGCAGGAGGGCATGCAGGGGGACATACTGCCATGGGAGAGGGGACATGAGAACACCGGGGGACATGGGGCACGCGGGGGACACAGGAACAAGAGGCGGGTATGGGGTTCGGAGACATGGGGACAGTGGAGACTTTGGGGGACAGGGCAGGGTGGGGGAACACAGGGGGACATGAAGGAACAGGGGAACTTAGGGGCCTGGGGGGATTGGAGGGTGACACAAAGGGGACATGGGAACATGGGGGTGTGGGGACACGGCAGAGGGGAGGGAGATGGTGATATTGTGGGGGAGACATGGCGGGGGGCTGAGGGGATGGGGGGATTGAGGACAGGAAGAAGTGTAGGGGGACATGGGGGTGTGGGGACATGGGGACCCTAATGTGAACCCCACTGGGAGCATGGGTCCTCAACAGGGAACATAGGGACAGCGATGGGGACTTGGGACATGGAGACATTAAAAGGAATCCCTGCTGGGTTCACGGGGCCCTTGAATGGGGACCCCAATCAGGACGTGGCTGTGGGGAGACAGGGTCATGGGCCAGCAGCAGAGTGGCAGGGCAGGGGTGGCAGGCCCCGCAGTGTCCCCGTGGCTGTGACACACCTGTTCCCGTGCGCTGGCACAGTCCCAGTGGCCACATCCCACCCGCAGGGCTTTAAGAGGCTGCGGGCTCGGCCCTGCCAGCACCGCCATGGCCCAGCCACTGTCCCTGTCCTCGGCCCTGTCCCCCACCATGGCCCTGGCACTGCTGCTGCTCCTCGCCCTGCTTGGGGCCACCCCAGGTAAGGCCCCTGCACCTGCACCTGGGGCAGCCCCAGAGCTGAGTGTCCCTGCAGGGCTGTCACCTCCAGAGCTGGGTGCCTCCCTCAGGGACCCTGTGGTGAAGTGACAGGAGCACAGACGCCTGGTTGCCCCTGGGCAAGGGGGGAAGGGGGCCCTTGGGTGAGGGTCCAGACTCCTGGGATCCCTCTTGGGGTCTCAGCTAGGATGGGGTGTGCGGGGGTTGTCACTCATGTCCCTCATGTGCCCCATGAGGAATGGATGGGGGCAGGCTTTGGTATCAGGGGGTGCAATGGGGGGGCTCCCTTCCACCCAGGTCCCCCATGGTGGCAGGAGTGGAGTTTTGGGGGTGGTGTGTGTTTAGAGGTGGGGTCGTGGTGCCAGGGGCCCCCAGGATGGGGTATTGGAGTGGGAGGGTTCATTGAGGGGTCCCCTGTGGCCGGGTCCCCCCAGGAGGGCTGGTGTTGGGGAGGTGTATGGGGGGGTCCTGGATTGCCAGGTCCCCTGGCTGGGTGCTGACAGTGGCCACAGGTTTGGGGGCGCCAGGGGGGGGCTGTGGGGTGCCCCCCTCTGCCTGGTGCCAGGACTGGGTGACGGCGCTGCGCTGTGAGGCCCTGGGGCGCTGCCCCCACCTCGCCCAGGAACACCCCGACATGGTGAGAGACCCCCCGTGTCCCCATCACCCCTCTAATGTCTCTCCACCCTTCCCTCTGCCCCTGTGCCCCCTGTATGTCCCCAGAACTCCCAGTGCTCCCGCCATGGTGCCACACCAACATGTCCACATGCATCCCCTTTGGTCTCTGTGTCCCTACTCCCCCGCGCCCCTCATTCCCCCATATCCCCATGTCCCTGTGCCCCACCTCCACAACAGCCCCATGTTTTCACGCTCCCCATGTCCCCGTCCTCCTCCCGTCCCCCAGTGTCCCACATCGCTGTGCCCCCATGTCCCCACTGTCCTCCCCTGCAGGACGTCTGTGCCATGTGCCAGCAGCTCTTCGGATTCCTCCACCAGGCCTCCAACCACTCGGCCACGGAGGTGCCTGCGGGGATGGGGGACAGGTGCCCCTGTGGGTGTCACCGTGGGGGCCATGGGCACAGATGCCACCACGGCAGTGTGTGCCATTGTGGGGGCTGGGATGGCGGGTGAAGTGGTGGCAGCTGTCAGCGGGTGCCGTGGTGGTGAGGTGACAGGACAGAGGCCATCATGTGTGCCATGCCACAGGCACCACCCGTGGGCACCAGTGGTGACAGGTGTGGCTGGGGTGTGGTGGTGGTGAGTGGTGGCTGTCGCTGTGGCTGTCACTGTCGGTGCCCTGGCACAGGTGGTGCTAGATCAGACGGTAGGGTTTCTGTGCCCATATGTCCCTGCCATCGTGTCCCCGTGCCAGCCCTGTCCATCACCTCCTCTGGCAGCTCCAGCCCCTCGTGCGTGGCAGGGGAGGCACACGGCCAGGGGGTTGGGGACACTGTGGCCGCCAGGGACGTGTGGGCTGCTGGGAGCAGTGGGCACACCACGGCAGCCACGACACCCCGGGGTGCTGGGGGCTTGGGGACAGCCGGGTCACCCTGTGCTGCCCTGCAGAAGCCCTGGCAGGTCTGTGCCACGCTGAAGCTGTGTCGCGCAGAGCCCGGGGCCGCCCCGGCCGCGCCCGTCCTTGAGGCGCCCGGCACGCACCTGCAGGTACGGGGACAGGGGGACAGCGGGGGGTGGCGGTGGCCCTGTGGGCATCGGCACGGCCACCACAGTGCTGGGGGGGGGCACAGCCACGCAGTGTCCCCTCCCGCAGGGCTCCGGGCTGTCCCCGGAGGCGATGCCGCTGCCGATGCCGCTGTGCTGGATGTGCCGCTCGCTGGTGGCGCGGGCCGAGGCCGCTGTCCCCGTGGGCACGGTGGCCGCGGCGGTGGCCGGGCTGTGCCGGGCGCTGCCGCTGCCGCTGGTCGGGCGTGCCAGTGCCTGGCCCAGCGCTACGCGGCCCTGGCGCTCGAGGGGCTGCTGGGCCGCCTGGGCCCCCGCCTGCTCTGC
Source organism: Muscicapa striata striata (assembly GCA_030060385.1). Lineage (NCBI taxonomy): Eukaryota > Metazoa > Chordata > Aves > Passeriformes > Muscicapidae > Muscicapa > Muscicapa striata. Next base: position 2,291,180 of record JAREIS010000254.1, read on the forward strand.
CGCCTGCTCCTCGCCTGTCGCAGCGGGGACATGGAGGACGTGGGGACGCTGCCACCGCCCTGGGTGCTGGAGGCCATCGTGGTGCGGCTGGCGGAGTGTGTCAGTGAGGAGGTGAAGGGGCATGGGGGAACACGAGGGGGACACGAAGAGGATGGCAGTGGGGAGGATGGTCCCCAGGAGGTGACAGGGCACCCACCCCAGGGTTACAGACAACTGAGGGGACACGGCCATGAGTGTCACAGCCCCAAGGACAGACCCCTGAATGCCTCAGTCCCCAGGAGCACGCCAAGGACACAAATGGCAGCACAGCCCCAAGGGGACATATCCTGGATGTTTCAGTCCTTGGGGACACATCCTGGGGTGTCACAGTCCCATCACTGCTGGGGACACAGTGAGGTTCCCAGCAAGTGCCACCCTCCATCCAGAGGCCGGTGCCAGACTGCACAGGCACAGCCCCGGGGAGTGGGCTTTGGGGGGTCCTGGGGGTGCCCCCCAACCCTTGGGGGACCCTTCATCCCTGTGTCCCCCCCACAGGACCCCAAAGGTGTCGGTGTCCCTGCGCTGTCCCTCCCCCTGGGTCCCTGTGCCCTGGGCCCCACCTTCTGGTGCTCGGGCCCCGAGGCCGCCCGGCGCTGCCAGGTGAGTGGGGACATGGGGACATGGGGATGGGGGGTGCCGTCCCCTGCACCCCCAGCTGACCCCTCCGCCCCTTGCAGGCCCTGCAGCACTGCCAGGAGCACGTCTGGCTGTAGGGAGGCACCAGGACCCCCCAGCACTGCCCAATAAAGCTTGGATGCAACTCTGCCTCCCTGTTTTGGTGTTTTTCAGGGCATGATGGGGGCTGGGGGGTCACAGGGTGCTGGGAGGTTATCATGGGAAGCAGCAGAAACCACAAATCCCCCCAAATCCAAAGAAGAGAAAAGGTGAAAATGAGTTACAAAAATAGTGGGAGGCATTTACTGGGGGACACACCTCCAGGGGGGACTGGGGGTGTCCCCAGGTGGGTTCCGGGTGCTCCCAGGGGTGTCTGGGTGCTGTTCCCTGGGAACCTCTGGGTGACCCCAGGGAGGATGGAGGTGTCTCCAGATGCATGTCTCTGCAAGTCTCTAGCTGTCCACAAGGAAGCCTGAGGTGCTCCCAAAGGGGTCTCAGGGTACCCCTAAGGGGCTGGGGATACCACTGAGGGGGAGCTGGGGGGTCGCCAGGGGGGTTTCTGGATGCCCCCAAGGGTCTCAGGCACCTTGCTGGTTGGTCTCATCCTCCTCGCGTCGCTTCCAGATCTGCAGGAGAGCAGGAGGGGGTTTGAGGGGCACTGGGGACATTCTGGGGGTATCGGGACATTCAGGGCATGTCAGGGGATGTTCAGAGGGTGTCAGGTGACATTCTGGGGGTCCCTTCACCCCCCCGCCCCCCCTTACCTGGATGTAGGCCTCGGACAGGGTGATCATCTGGGGCAGGATGTCGGTCACCTGCAGGTCCTGCAGCTCGTACCACTTCCCTGTGCCCTGCCACGACCCGGGAGAGGAGGGGGTGACTCAGGGGGCTCCTGGCAGCCCCCCCAAGCCCTCCAAGGAGGGGACACTCACGTGGTGCAGGACGTGGATGCGGTAGGAGCCCTCCGAGGGCTTCCCGTCGTGCACGATGTTGGCGATGAGGTCGTAGGTGGTGTGGGCGTGCGCGGCCTGCACCTCCTCCGACAGGTATTCCCGCAGATCCACGTTCCTGGGGACCCCCGCACCCTCAGGGGGGGACACTGCCCAGGGGGGACCCCCACTGCACCCACAGACACCTCCAAGGCCTCCCAAGTCCCTCCTGAACTACTGCAATCCCATCCAGATGGCCACAACACGCCCTTGGATATCTGCATCCCTCTCCCAGGTGTTATGAACTCCCTGACAGACCCAGAAGCCCAGAAATGCCCCTCAAGTGCCTTCAAACCCCTTTTTGATGCCTAAAAACTACTCAAAGCCCTCCTGGATGCCTACAAAGCCCCTTGAGATATCCACATACCACCCTAGATGCCTATCCCCTAGCCCACGTGCTTCCAAAGCCCCTCTAGATGTTTCCAGGGCTTCCCAGATGTTTACAACCCCCTCCAGATGCCCCCAATCTCCTTAGATGCTTTTAACCCTCTCCACAAGCCCCCAGCCCCCCAAGCCCCCTCCCCATGGCTCACGTGATGGGGAAGTTGACAATGGTGGGGTTCTTCTCCACGAAGAAGTTGTTCTTGGTGAAGCGCTTGATGCAGAAGATGAGGTAGGGGGGCAGGCGTGTCAGCTGGAAACGCTTCAGGAAGTTCTCCTTGTAGGTCTTGTACTCCTTCTCGGTGCTGCCATTGAACTTGGCCAGGATGCTGAACAGGGGCACCTGGGGGATGATGAGCTGCTCCTTCTCGTCCTTGTAGAGCGGCGCGGTGGGCAGGTCCAGGGTCAGGTACAGGAAGGTGGACTCCACCATGCGCTCCTGGTACTCGCTGTTCTGCAGCAGCTGCGCCTTCTCCTCTGCCGGCTGCAACGGGGCACCCACGGGACAGCCCCGAGCACCATCAGCCCCACGGCACCCTGCCCCCACTCACCTGACCTTGTCACCCCCCCTGGATCCTAACATCCCTCTGTTGACCCAAATCCCCCCATCAGACCCTGGACACTTCTAATCCCCTGGCCCAGATGCTCCATGATACCAAACTACCTCCTCCACCACCTCCATTACACTCAACATCCCCCAGAACCCCTAAACTGCCCCCACCCGACCCCACCACCCCACATGTGATCCCAACACTCCCCCACTGGACTATGACATCCCTTTTTTTGACCCTGCCATTCCCATTGTACCCCAACTCCCATAGTTCCCCAACTCCCCCCCAGATCCTGTTGGAAACTGGCACCCCAACACCCATCACCCATCACCTCCCACCATACCCTTCATTGGACCCCAACATCCCCCACTGCACCCCAACAGCCCCCCATTCCCCCCCAGTCCCACCAGGTCAGGGTGTGGTAGCTTCTTGGTGAAGATGCGCATGGAGCCTTGGAACACGTCGGTGACAATGGCTGGGGGGACAGCAGGGGCTCAGCAGGGGACAACTGTCCCCGAGGGCCCCCCAGAACCTCCCCCCACTCACTCTTCTTCTTCCTCTTGGTGCCGCCCAGTGCCGCGTGCAGCGCGTTCAGGAACCAGGACAGGAACTCCACCCCATCCCCTGCAAGGGCAGAGCTGCAGCTGAGCCTGGATCCTGCTCTGCCCCCTGAACCCAGACCACCCCAAATCCAGAGCCCCCAGACCCAGTGCTGCCTCCCAAACCCAACCCCATCCCCCAGATCTAGCTCGGCCCTCCCCATCCAAAGCCCTGACTCCAGCACTGCCCCTCAAATCCAAAGGCCCCAAGATCCAGCTCTTCCCCTCAAACCCAGCACTGCCCCCTAAATCCCACCCTGCTTGGTGATCTGGAAGTTCTTCTTGCTGCAGAGCACCACGGCCTGGAGCATCTCATGGGGAGACACATGTGCCTTGAAATTCCGGGGGTTCCAGAGCTTCCTCATGAGCTCCCCAAAGCGCTGCACCAGCAGGAACATGATGTCCCCGGGCGGGCGCTGGATGTGCCGGTAGTTCTCCTCCTCCAGGAAGTAATTCCGCAGGGGAGGCACGTTAGACAAGGCCTGGGGACAGAGCAGGCTGGATTCAGACCTGGGATGCCTCAGGGGGTGATCTGGGAGGGTTTGGGGGCAGTTATGTGAACCCTGCACTGCCATGGGTGTGAAGCCTGCAAGAAATCTCAGAACAGTCTGAGCTGGAAAGGATCCAGAGGTGGGGTTGATCCCTGACAGCCCCACTGGGGGTGTGGGGAGAGTTATGGGGGGCTTTCACCCTAAAAGGTCACCTGCACCCCAGGTGTAACGCCTGTAGAAGAGAAGATGGGATACACCCATGGGACCCCCAGAATGGGATTTTAGGAGGATTTCAGAGGCAATTCAGCCCAAAATGAAGGCAGCATCCCCCAGGTGTCTATGTTATGGGAAAAGAGGTGGGACTCATCCCTGAGACCCCAGAGTAGGCTTTTGGGAGGGTTTCACCCCAGGTGTACAGCCCATGGGAGAAAAGGTGTGATTCCTCCCTATCAGACCCACAGTGATGTTTTGGGGGGGGGTTAATCCCAAGAAGAAGCCTTTAGCCCTGGTGTCACCTGGAGCACAGCGTTGGCATAGTCATTGGCCTTGATGTTGTTGAGCCCCACGATGCCAGGCAGGTACGTGGTGCCATCGTAGGCCCGGGACAGCTTGGCCTGTTTGTCCAGCTGAGCGATGTGCTGGGCCGTGAAGGTGGGCTTGAGCACGTACTGCGGGGAGAGAGAGACCTCAGAGCTGGGGGACCCCACCCCAAACCCCTCAGAGACAGGGTGATCCCAACCTGACACCTCAGAGCAAGAGGATCCCAACCTGAACCACCCAGAGCTGGGGGGACTCTGACCTGAACCCCTCAGAGCTGGAGGATCCCACACCTTAACCGGGGCCCTCAGACCTGGGGGACCCCAACCTGACTCCTCAGAGACAGGGTACCCCAAACCTGACAGCCCTCAGAGCTGGGGGAGATGCAAAGCCAGCCCTGCAGAGCCCCCACACGTGCCCCTGGAGCCAGGGTGCCCCAAAGGTAGCTCGCACCGTGATGTCCTCGAGCGAGGAGTCGATGATCTCGTAGTTGTCAGGCAGGCAGTAGAACTTGAGCGTGTGCAGGTTGAGGAACACGTGGTGGCTCAGCTGCACACTGTGGATGTAGGCGTGCGACTTCAGCCCGCGGCCTGGGGGGACAAGGGTAGGGTTAGGGGGACACAGGGCACCAGGGACAGGCACAGAGCAGCCATGACAAGAGGGAGGGGGCACAGAAATGATCCCCCATGCACATACAGGGGGTTTGTGCCCACTGGAGGGTCCCTAAGCTCCCCCAGCAACCACCCTGTCCTTGGGTGTCCCTCCTCAGGCATCCTCTTTGTACGCCTTGCCAGCACCCTGTCCCTAGCTGTTCCCTGTCACCTTCCCAGGCACAATCCCTGTCCTTCGGTGTCCCTGCAGCTCTGGGGCAGGCCAACAACATCCCAGATCCCTTGTGCTCCTTGCGCCCCACCCCAGGCCCTGGGTGTCCCCCTCATCACCCACCACCCCTATCCCCAAGTGTCCCCTCACAGCAGCACTGGGGTGTCCCCCATGCCCCCCAGCAGCATCCCATTGCTTATGTGCATCCCCCAGGGCAGCACATCAATCCCCTGTGTGGCCCCCAGCAGCCCCGGGGAGGGTCTCACCCTGGAAGTACTTCCCGCAGACGAGGCAGGCGTAGACGTTGATGTGGGACAGGGAGATGGAGCACAGCTTCTCGAAGTCAAAGTCCAGGACACTCCTGGGAGAGGGCAGTGTCAGAGGGCTGTGGGGGAGCTGGGCGGGACCCCCAGGAATATGGGGACCCCAGAACACCCCCATCACCCACTTGTTGATGGTGTCCAGGTACGGGCAGTGCCGGCTGCGCTGGTCCTCGGGATCGAAGCGCCCATAGCGCACTGGGGGACAGGAAGCTGTTAACAAGGGGGACACAAGCACCCCAAAAGCACGAGGGTGACGTCCCCTCCAGCCCTCCCTTCAGTACACTTGCCGGGGGCTAAGCCCCAGCTCCCCCCGTTGGCTCCAAATCCTGCCGAGAGTTGAGCTCAGGACCCCCAGGACACTCCATTTCCCATCCTTCCCCTCCTCTCTCTGGTGTCCTCCGGGACATCCCAATGACCGTCCCCCTCCCGCCCCAGTGCCCGCAATGTCCCTCCTCACCCCAGGGTCCCCTCACACCCCCGGATCCCCCCGTCCTGTCCCCCCCCACCCTGCTGTGTCCCCACAGGCACACCTGGGTCTTCCCACACCCACTCCGGCACTCCCCGCTCCAGTTCCCCGGTGTTCCCCTCCCTCCCCCGGTCCCCCGTATCCCCTCAGCCCTTCGGTCCCATCAGTTTCCCCCGGACCGCACCGGCGGGCTCGGGCTCAGGGTCGGAGTCTCCGTCCGGCTCCCGCTCTCGCTTCACACGCACAGGCGTGGCGGGGGCGGCGGTGCCGGAGCCCCCGCTGACGCCGATGCCGGTGCTGGTGCCCGGTTCCCGCTTGACGCGCGCCAGATCCACCGGCAGCGCCTCCGCTGCCTCCCGCCGCGCGCGTTCCCGCTCCGCGTCCCGCCGGCCCCGCGGCCGCTCGGCGTCGGCGTCGCGGCGGCTGCGGGAGGAGCCGCGGGCGGAGGAGCCGGACGAGGAGGCGGAGGCCCCGCGGGAGTCCCGGGAGTCGCGGTCCCGCCGCCCGCGGCTCGACATGGCGGCGGCGCGGGCGGAATGCGCGTGCGCCGGGACCGGTGAAACTGTCTGTCACTCTGCGCATGCGCGCCCTTCCGGCGCGCGCGCCGGGCCCGCGGGGCTCTTAAAGGAGCCGCATCCCAGTACCGACCCCTGCCCCCGGTGCCGGGATGGAGGCGGCGGCCACAACGGCGGCCCCAGGCTGGCGCTGCCGCCCAGGGGGACGGCTGGACATGAGCCACGGCTTCGTGCGGCACATCCGCCGCAACCAGCTCGCCAGGTACTGGCTGCGGCGCGGGCCGCCGGCCACCCCCGGGAACGCTCGTTCCCGGGCCGGTTTGGCCCCGATGCTCCTCGGTCCTCACCACCCCGTAACCCCGATGTCCCGCCGGTGCCCAGGGACGCGTACGACCGCGCGGTGCGGCAGGCGCGGGGCCGAGCGCGGACGCGGCTGACCCCGGCCCCGGCGCGGCCCCGGCGGCCCGACCAGCAGGTGTACCGGCCGCACCGGGGCGGCGGTGAGCGGCACCGGGGCGGGGACGGGCGACCCCGGGAGGTGGAACGGGGAGGGCAGGACCGGGACCGGGGGATGCGGGGGCTCCTGCGGGACCGGGGCGCATCCGGGGCTGGGGGGACCGCAGGAGACTGGGGGGAAGGAACGACACCGCAGGGGACCGGGGGTCACCCGGGGGTGGGGGGACACGGGGGACACCCAGGAGATTGGGGGGAAGGGGCAACACCCCAGGATGGGCTGGGAATGCCGGGCCATCCAGGGGTGGGGGGGGGACACAGGGGGGCTGCGGGAGGGGATGGGGACACGAGGGGCGAGGGTGGGGGGCACCCGGGGCTGGAGGGGACCCGGGGGTCCTGGCCTGGCAGCCCCCCCTGAGGGTGCAGGTGCCGCAGGGGGGCCCGGGGGCGAAGCCAGCGCGGGGCAGCCCCCCGACAGCCGCGGGACCCCCCCGGACCCCGCCCGCGGGCCGCGGCTCTTCTGCCTCGAGTACGAGGGGGACGACGGGCAGGTCACGGCCGTCATCGTGCACCAGGTGCGGCCCCGGGACCCCGGGGGGGACGGGGGTGGGAGAACGAGGGTGCGGGTATGGGGGTTCTGTGGGGCTGGGGGTGCCGGGTGTGGGGGTTCTGTGGGGCTGGGGGTGCCGGGTGTGGGGGTTCTGTGGGGCTGGGGGTGTGGGGTTTGCAGTGTGGGGGTTCTGAGGGGCAGCAGCACTGCCCTGGGTGTGGGGGTGCGGTGGGTGCCCGTCGGAGGGAGTTCCCGTGGGCCAGGGGGTGCCCCAGGTCTCAGCTGCCATGGGGTGCTGTTGGTGGGGGTCCCGTGGGACAGGGGGCATTGCTGTGGGCCCAGTGGGTACCATAGGGCTGGGGCTCCGTGGGGGGCTGCAGACAGGGGCTCTGTGGGGCGGTGGGTGTGGTGGGGCACTGGGGATGCCGTGGGGTGCCGGCAGGCCCCGCGGGTGACACGAGTGCCGCAGGGGGACAGCGCTGAGGAGGTGACACGCCGGGTGTGCGCCCGGAGCCCGCTGGAGCCTCCCCTGCGCAGGGCCCTGTGCCAGCGCGTGCAGGACGAGCTCAGCAAGCGCCGGGGCACCGGGTGACGCTGCCACACCCCCCGGACACTGCCACCCCCATGGGACCGGTGCCACCCCGGGGTCCGGTGCCATCCCCCCGGTGTCAATAAAGGTGCTGCGAGGCTCTGGTGTCTTTCATTGCTCAAGGAAACTGAGGCATAGAGGGGGGAAGTGATGTGGCTCCTGGGTCCCCAAGTGTCACATTCCCATTTGTCCCCTTCAGCAGCCCATGGTAGGGTGGCCCCATGCAGTGACATTGGGTGCCAGTGTCCCTCCCAGCTGTCACCATGTCCGTGCCCTGGAGTCCCCATCCCCTCCTTAGGTGCCATTGTGTCCCCAGGGTCCCCTCTGCTTCTCCCATCTTGGTAGTGGGATCACAGCCCCCTCCTGCCCCCGGCCCAGGTTGGTGGCACCTCTGGCCAAGGCCAGGTGTGCCCAGGGTGTCCCCAGGGCGGGTGCCATGAGTGTAGTGTTGTAGGGTCTCTCCAGGGTGGGTTGTTTATTGTGGGGGTCCCTGAATCAGGGCCTTTTGTTATTGTAGGGTTCCCCTGAAGATCACCCCACTGCGCTGTTTTTGTAGGGTCTCCCAGCAGCAATGCACACAGGGGTTGTTATTGCAGGATCTACTCCAAGCAGATTTTGGTGTTTATTTATTGTAGGGTCTCCCCAGAGAGGGTCCAGGATGTTCTCCCTGGAGCAGGTCCTGCTGGTTTGTTTTTGTAGGGTCTCTCCAAACAAAAGCTGGGGTGTTTATTTCTCATAGGGTTTCCCCAGAGGAGATCCAGCATGTTTGTTATTGTAGGGCCTTCCTGGTTGGTTGTTCTTGTAAACAACAATAGGGTCTCCCTCAAGTAGATTCTGATATTTAGTAATTGTAGGGTCTCCGTGGAGGTTCTGGCATGTTTGTTATTGTAAGATCTTCCCAGGACAAAAAGGAATTTCTTCAATGGGAAATCATCCCATTGGTTTGGGATTGTAGGATCTCCCCCAGGCTGATACCACTGCTCCATTTTTGTAGGGTCTTCCAAAGAGCTCTTGGTATTTGTTTATTGTAGGGTCTCCCCAAGCAAGTCCTGTGTTTATTTGTGGTGGAGCCCCTCAGGCTCTGTTGCCCCTTTGCTCTGTCATGGAGTCCCTGCAGTGCTGGGGGGGTGCTTTGTGCCCCCCTGAGGAGTGGGGACAGTGCTGGTGACAGTCCCGGGGGATGACCGTGCCAGGGCCAGTGCCAGTGCCAGACCCAGGATGAAGAGGAGGAGGAGGCCGAGGCCAAGGGCCACCAGGTGCCACCGCCGGTGTCGCCTGCGCTGGCGCCGTGTCACCGTCTGTGTGGTGCGGGTGAAGGCTTCACTCTGTGGGGACATGGAGGAGGATAGGGGACAGTTCCCCCCAGGGGCTACAGAGGGCTTGGGTGGACCTATAGAAACAGACAGACACCCCCCAGCCCTTCTATGGCCCTGGAGTCTCTCCTCCCCAGACTCTATGTCCCCACAGTGTCCCTCAGGACTATAGGTCACTCCAGGGCTCTATGTCCCAATACAGAACCTCCTGGGGTTCTGTATGTTCCCCCACAGGGCTTGATGTCCCTAGAGCAAGTCCAGCCCTGAGACTTATGTCCCCATAGTGTCCCCCAGGGCTCTGTATGTATCTCATAGGGCTTCATGTCCCTATACTGTCCCTTCAGGCTATATGTCCCTAAAACACGTCTTCTCTGGGGCTTTATGCCTCTGCAGTGTCCCCTGGGCTCTATGTCCCCAGATTTACATGTCCCCATAAAGCCCCATTCCCTGTCCCGCCGGTCCGTGTGTCCCTGCTGTCCCATCCTTTGTTGCAGGTCCTGGCCATCTCCCTATAACACCACAGCCATGTGTGTCCCCAGGCCCTGACCCGGCTCTGCAGCTGTTCCAGGTGTCCCCTCTAGTGCCACTCCCCCACCGCCGCGTGTCCCGGCCTGTCCCCGCGATCCCACCGCTTGTCGCAGGTCCTGGGCACGGCTCTGCAGCTGCTCCAGGTGCCCCTCCCGCTCCAGCGCCCGCGCCACGTTCTGTCGCATCAGCTCCGCCACCTCCTCGGCCTCGCGCTGGCACCGCGCCAGCCCCGCCTGGGGACACGGGGGGACAATGTGGGGACATGGGGGAATGCTGTGGGAACACTGGGGATATGGGCGCTGTGGCGAAGGGGGACTGTGGGGACAAAGGGACATGGGGATGCCACGGGGACAGGCAGGGACACCGAAGACAATGGGCACCATGAGGAAGAGGGACCGGGGGAACGTGGGGACACAAGAACCACGGGCATGGGCCCTGTAGGGACCAGGGAACATGAGGATCATGGGGACGATGGAGACACGGGGGACCATGAGGAAACTGCCACCCTGAGGACAAAGCCTGACCATAGGGACAAGGGCACGCCAGGGACATTGGCACAGCGAGGGGGGCACACAGGGACCACGGAGACAGGAAACCGTGGGGACGTGGATGGGGACCGAGGGGGCACGAGCACTGCTGGGCCAGAGCACACACGGGGACACCGGGACCACGGGGCACGGCGGGGGACACCGCGACACGCGGGGCCGGGACACGGGAAGTCCCGCGCGGGCCACCTCCCACCACCCCCGGGGGCCGCGTCCCTCCTTTCGGCAGGGAGAGCCCGGGGAGCGGCCCGGGAACGACACCGGCACCGGGGGATCCCGAGCCCGGCGGGTCCCATGTCTCTGATCCCGGTCTGCCCTCGGGGAAAGCGAAAGCGAAAGCGGTGACAGCGCGGCCCGGGACTCACCATGGCCCCGCTACCGCGGGTCGGTATCGGTGCCGGTACCGCTGCGCCCGTTCCTGTACCCGTCTCGCCTCGGGCCCCAGCGGCCGCCCCCGACGGGAGGGACCAGGACCGCCCCCCCTCCCACCCTCGAGTGTCCAGTCCCGAGACAACCCGGCCCGCACCCCCGGGACGGGGCTCCCCAGGACCCCCTACTAAACTCTCCCCAGCTGCGGGGCCCCCATGTGTCCGGAGAGCCCCTGTCCCCACAGCCCCCCTGTCCCTATAGAGCCCCTTGTCCCTACAGCCCTCCCTGTGCCGAGATCCCGTCCCTACAGCCCCGCATGTGCCCAGAGCTCCCCTGTGCCTACAGGACCCTGTGCCCAGAGAGCCCCTGTCCCCACAGCCCCCCTGTCCCTATAGAGCTCCCTGTCCCTACAGCCCACCCTGCCCCCAGAGCCCCCTGTCCCTACAGCCCCACAGACTCCCCAAGACACCCAGACATGTGTGCCTTGGGACTGCCCCGTCCCCGAGAAAAGTAGCCCCACAGCCACATTCACAGACACTTGTCAGAGTCCCCAAGTCCCTGCAGATATGGGGCCACACCAGAACCCCCATGTCCAGGTCTCTGGGGACCCCCAAGTCCCTGTCACTGTTCCTCCCCCTCCCCCTTCCCCCCCCTTCACCCCAGCCTCCAAGGGTGGAACTGTCACCACAGTGTCCTTTGTCCCTCGGTGCCTGGCACGGCCCCCGGCGTCCTGGCACGGCACCCACCCCCCCCACGCATCCCTTCATGCCTGTGTCCCCACACGTGTCCCCCTTGTGACCCCACGGGTGTGTCCCTGGCGCGTGTCCCCCACCATGTCCTCCCATGTCTCCACGCATATTCCTGTGTCTGCATGCCTGTGTCCTCCCCACGTCACAGACCCATCCCATCTCACCATGTCCATGTGTCCCCCACCATGTCCCCACGTGTCCCCCCACCACACACACACACAGACAGACACAAGTCCCGCTGGTTCTTCCTGCCATCTGTATTTGGGTCTGGGGGTGGCTGTGTCTCCGTGAGGACAGTGGCTCTAGGTGGGGATGGTGCCGGTGGCCAGGAGGATGATGAGGACAAGGACAATGATGCCCACGAACCCAAGGATGACGAGCAGCTTCACATTCTTCCACCAGTAGCGCCGGGCCATTTTCTGGGATGTCGTGCGGAAGTGCTCTGACTGCAGGGACAGTGCTCAGAGACATGGGGACATCCCTGACACCCCAGGAACCCCAACTGCTTCCCCAGGGACAGCCCTCACAGCCTGGGGACAACACACTGCCACCTCAGGGGCACCTGCTGTGATCCCAGGAACATTCCTGACATACTGGGGATCCCAAGTGACACTCAGGGACATCCCAGGGACATCCCTGACACCCTGGGGACTGCCCACTACCACTCAGGACACTCAGCTGCTGCACACCAGGGACTACACTGCCACCCCAGGGACACCCACACCACCCTGGAGAACCCAAATCCCATGTAAAGGACAGCCCTTACCTCCTGGGAACACCTCTGCCACCATCCCCACCAACACCAACTGCTACTGCAGGGACATTGGCTAAGATCCTGAGGACAGCCTTGCCACCCTGGGGACCCCAAGGGCCATCCTGGTGACAATCCTGCCCACCCTGGGGACCCTCTGCTGCCACTCTGGGGACACCAACTGCAACCCTGGGGACCCTTGAGGACATCCTAGGGATACCCCTGCCACCCAAGGGTCCCATGCCACCCCACTGGGGACCCTGCAGTCCCCTTAGGGACTGTGCTTGCCCTTGGGGAATTTGTGTTCCTTGACCTGGGCTTCCAGCCCCCACCTGGGGACCCAGTGCCACCTCAGGAGCCCTGCACCACCTTGGGGGCTACCTAGAGACACTGTGCCACCTTAGTCAGGGAGCTTTATGCCCATCTTTGAGACCCCGTGCCCACCCTGGTGACCCCGTGCCCACCCTGGTGACCCTGTGCTCCCCCTCACCGTGGCCTCCAGGTCCTGGCTCTTGCTGTGCAGCTGCTCCAGGTTCTCGCCCCGCGCCAGGATCCGCTCCACATTCTGGGTCATGATGCTGGTGACCCCCTGCACCTCCCGCTGCAGTGCCTGCACACGTCCCTCGCCCGTCGTGGCCTCTGTCGCAACATCTGCTGGGACCCTCCCTGGGCCCCCCGCCTGCAGCACAGGGCAGGGGTCAGGGGGCACCTCCAGCACCCCACATATATCCTGGACACCCCCACAACACCCCACAGCACCCTACAGACACCCCAGGTATGTCCTGGGGCACCCCCTGCACCCTCAGTGTACCCTGGGCATCCTACAAACACCCCAGGAACCCCAAAGGTACCCGCCAAGCCCCCCATGAGCACCCCAGCAACCCATGGGAGCCCCATATACACCCCTTGTGCACTCCCCATACCCCACATACACCCTACAGGTTACCCCAAAGGTGCCCCCACAGTACCCACAAGGCACCCCATGTCCACCCCAATCACCCTAAGTGCACCCTGGGCACCTCTCCAAGCTCTGTACAGGCACCTCCATGACATCCCATATGTATCTCAGACACCTCATATGTTCCCTGGATACCCCATATACACTTTGCAGTGTCCCTTAAGTGCCTTGCGTCCCCCACAGGCACCCTAGGGCCACCCCATCTGCTGAGCGCCCCACGGGCATCCTGGGCACTTCCTCGAGCCCCTACAGGCACCCCACACACCCCACCACCTCCAGCACCCCGTAGGCACCCCCGTGGCACCCCCCAGCCTCCCATACACACCCCAGATGCCCCAGAGGAACCCTGTCAGCACCCTGTGGGCACCCCATGGCACCCCATGGCACCCTGGGCACTCTGTGGGCACCCCAGACCCTCACACGTGCGCTGAAGCCCCCGAAGGGACCCCCTAAGCACCCTAGGGGCACCCCTAGGACACCCCATTGGCACCCCACAGACCCCCAGGAACATCCCGGCTGCTTCCCCACGTACAGCCCCGGAGCCCCGTACATCCCGGCGCCCCCACAGGGACCCCCGCACTCACCCCCGGGGCCCCCCCGTGTCCCGGTCCCATTATGGTCCGTCCGGCGCCGCTCGGCTCCCCTCCCGCGGCGGCCCCGGACCCGCCCCTCCTGCCCGGGGCTTCCGGGAGCTGCGGCACCGCTGGGCGGGGGCGGGCCGGGGGCGGGCCGGGGGCGCGGCGGGGCCTGGGTCAGGGCGGGGTCAGGGGTCCTACAGAGCCGGGGCTGCCGGGTTCGGGGTCGGGGCGGGTTTGCGGGAGACGCAGGGGGCTGGAAGGGGTCGGGAGTGGGGGTCGCGGCCGGGGGTCGGGGGTCAGGGGCCGGGGTCGTGGGTCACGGGTCACGGGACGGGGCTCGCAGTCTGATGAGAAAGGGGCGGGGCCTGGTGGGGTGTGGTCATGCAGCACCGCCCCTCGCTGCTGATTGGCTGCCGCTGCCGTCACGCACGGCGGCGGAGCGGGGCGGGGCTGGGGCGATGGCGGCGGCGGCGGCGGCGGCGGCCGGTACGGAGCGTGGCGGGGCGGGGACCCCGGAACCCCCGGGAACCCCCGGGAACCCCCGGGAACCCTTGGGAACCCCGTGACGCCTGATCTGTGACCCCCGGCAGGCCCGGCGCGGCGGAGGCGGCCGGAGCGCGGGGAGGCAGCGGGGCCTCCCCCGAGCCCCACCGGCTCCCCCAAGTCATCCAGTACCGGCCCCGGGTTGGCGCGGCGGCTGCTGGGGTTCGAGCTGCGGGACCTGACGCGATGGCACCGCTTCGTGCGGCTGCTGCACCGGCCGCAGGACCCCGCCGCGCTCGGAGCTTTCCGCGCAGCCTTCGGTCAGCCGGGACGGGACCCAGGGGGGGTTCCGGGGGGACCGCAGGGCTCGGAGGCACCGGGGCAGGGAGACCATGCACATGGGGACAGCGGGTGGGCACGGGGGTGTAGAGCGAGCAGGGACTGGAGGGACCGAAGAGCTGAGAGCGCTCTGGGGGAGCTGGAGGGCACGGGGAACCTCGGGGTGGGATGTGAGGGTCCGGAGGGGCTCGAGGGGACAGGGAGACCGCGGGCCCCGGGGCCAGAGGGGCCCCAGGAGGGCAAGCGGGGCACCAGGTGCAGGGAGGCTGCGGGTCTCGAGTGGCTGCGGGGACCGGGGAGCTCTGGAGGGCTCCGTGGGGACAGGGAGGCTGGGCCTTCGGGGAATCCAGGGCTTCGGGGGGCACCGGGACTATTGGGGAGGGCGCTCAGGGGCCTGGGGAGAGGGGCTGAGATCCGGGGTCCCCTCCTTCCGAGGGGGGCCGGCAATGTCCAGGCGTGACACGTCAGCACCAGAGCAAAGGTTGGGCAATAGCCTGGGGGGGTGGAAGGGTCAGTGCTCGCCTGGACACCCGGGGCCCCCTGAGGCCGGATGGGGGAACACGGCCACTGACCGACGGACGCCTGGGTCTCCCCCGGCCCGGTGGGGTCACTGACCCCCCGTTCACGTCCCCCAGGGCTGCTGATGGCCCTGGATGTGCCGCAGGAGCGGGGCCTGGGGCACCTGGACCAGCGGTACCTGGATGGGCTGGAGGTGTGTCGCTTCCCACTGCTGCCCTTCCTGCAGCCCCTGCCCCTGGACTGGATGTACCTGCTCTACACCATCATGTTCCTGGGTACAACTGGGATGGGGCCGGGGAGGAATGGGACAGGCACTGGGCATGGCACTGGGGCAGGAACAGGGGTGAGAAGCAGGCAGGAGTCACAGTGGGGTCTGGCACTGGGGTGGGAATGGGCATGGGGACTGGAAAGGGAGCTGAGGGTGGCTGGGGACAGGCACCAGGAGGGAACAGGGGACACACCAGGGGTCCTGTGCCCACAGGAGCGTTGGGCATCATGCTGGGGTGCTGCTACCGGCTGAGCTGCGTGGCGTTCCTGTGCCCCTACTGGTACCTGCTGCTGCTGGACAAAACCTCCTGGAACAACCACTCCTACCTCTACGGGCTGCTGGGCTTCCAGCTGGCACTGCTGGGCGCTGACCGCTACGGGTGGGCACCTGGGGGGCTGCAGGGACCCCAAAATACAGGGAGCTGTGGTGACACAGGGGGACATGGGGGGCACTGGGGATCCCAAGCTCTGGGATTCTGCAAGGCAGCAGGGTGGGGACATGGGGCTGGGGTTCCCATGGGGTGGCAGAGGTTTTGGGGTCCCTTGTAGCTAGGCGCCCCCGTAAGGTGGCATAGCCCATGGTGTCCCCAGCAGGTGGCACAGGTGCTGGGGTCCCCGTGGTGCTGTGTCCCCAAGGGACATCCCTGTGGCGCTGTGTGGCCACCTGGTGGGACAGGTCCTGACAGCACCCCTGGCACTCTGTCCCCAGTATGTCCCTGTGGGGCAGTGACATGTGTCCTCAGGGCTCTGGCAATGGGTGACAGTGGCCTTGTCCCCCCCGTGCCGGGGTCCCCCCTGTCCCCCAGGTCCGTGGATGGGCTCTTCCGTCCCCGGAAGCGGAATGCCCACGTGCCGCTGTGGAACTACACCCTGCTGCGTGCCCAGGTGGGTGTCCCTCCCCCGGGGGAGGTGGTGTCCCTCCCCCGGGACCCCCAGCACCCTGTGACCCTGATCCCGCAGGTGTTCATCGTGTACTTCATCGCGGGGCTCAAGAAGCTGGACGCCGACTGGGTCGGGGGGTTCTCCATGGGGACCCTCGCCCGGCACTGGCTCTTTGCACCCTTCAGGTCAGGGGAGGGGAAGGGGTGAGGGGGTGGGAGGGTGAGGAGGGGGACAGGGGTGGGGTGGGGATGGGATGAGATTGAGGGGGGTGAGAGGTGGTTTGGGGTGAGGATGAGGAGGGTGAAGGGGGTTGATGAGGGTGCAGTGGAATTGAGGGATTCAAAGTGGAAATGAGGAGGGCGTGATGGGGATGGGGTGACAGGAATGAGGCACAGTGAGGAGAGGTAATAGGAACAATGAAGGGATGGGGTGGGATGGGATGGGGAGAGTGATGGGGCTGGAGGATGAGGTTAAGGAGGTTTGATGGAGATGGTGATGGGGGAAGGGAGAGGGACTGGTGGGCTGGGGTTAGGATGGGGATGGGATGAGGAAGGGTACAGGGGGATGGACTTGGGTTGAGGATGAGGAATGTGGAGGGGGCAGGGTGAGGCTGAGGCCAGTGCTGGGGTGGGGCTGATGCTGAGGAAGGCTCCATGGCCAGGCTGGTGCTGTCTGAGGAGATGACCAGCCGGCTGGTGGTGCACGGCGGGGGGCTGGTGCTCGACCTCTCTGCTGGCTTCCTGCTCTTCTTGGACGCCACGCGGCCCCTCGCCCTTGTCTTCGTCACCTACTTCCACTGCATGAACTCCCAGCTCTTCAGCATCGGTGAGGGGGGACGTGGCAGCCCCAGACACCCCCAGTGTGCCCAGGGCACCCCCAGAGCATCCCCAGCCTGGACATGGGACCCCTGGGTACCCCAAAACACCCCCAACCAGGGCAAGCTCCCCCCACCACAGCCCCCAAAACCCCCCAGTCCTGGACAGGGGTGCTCAGACACTCTAAAACATCCTGGCACTGTGCAGGGCCCCCCCACCAGTTCCAGACAGGGGCACCCCCCACCCCCAGGTGCAGTGGGGGTCCCTAAGTGTCCTCCTCCCAGGCATGTTCTCCTACACCATGCTGGCCACCAATGGGCTCTTCTGCCGGCCCGAGTGGCCACGGGGGCTCCTGGCCCGCTGCCCCCTCTGGCTGCAGGGGTGGCTCCCCAGCACAAAGCCCCCCCAGCCCAGCCCCGACTGCCACTACGGGGGCCGGGGGGCACGGGGGGGCCTTCGGCCTCGCCAGCACTTGGCCGCAGCCTTCACCATCCTCTACGTGCTGGAACAGCTCTTCCTGCCCTACTCCCACTTCATCACTCAGGTAGGCACGGGGGGAGGGACTGGGGAGACAAGGGGGTGATCTGAGAAAGTAGGAATGAGTTTGGGAGACGGAGGGGACCAGGGGATGTGGAGGGCATTTGGGGGCATGTAGGGGGCAATTTGGGGAGCAGACATTTAGGGTAAATGGGGACTGGTGGTAGGTATGGGAGTCCCTGTCCCCTCCTGGTCCCATGGGGACTCTGTGACCCCCCTCCATGTCTCACCAGGGCTACAACAACTGGACCAACGGGCTCTATGGCTACTCCTGGGACATGATGGTCCACTCCCGCTTCCACCAGCATGTCAAAATCACCTACAGAGACGGGCTCACCGGGGAAGTGGGCTACCTGAAACCAGGGGTGAGAGAGCCCTGCGGGGACCTGAGACTGGGGTGCGCTGGGCCCAGGGGTACAGAGGGATGGGGGGCTCTGATCAGTTTAGATAAATTCAGTGGTTTGAGACAACACCCCCTAGGCCTCAGTTTCCCCCCGGTGATCCCCCATCACCCCCAAATACGGCCTCAGTTTCCTTCATCCCTCATTTTCTCCCTATACCTCCGTTTCTCCCCATGTTTCCCCATCACCTCCTCCTCATGGAACAACCCCTGTATGTAATTTTTCCTTATTCTTCCTTTTCCCCTGTTCCTTGTTGTGGCTCCCTTCCCTCATTTCCCCCTTCCCTCATTTCCCCCTTCCCTCATTCCCCGTGCCTCAGTTTCCCCACGCGTGTCCCCTGCTGACCTGGGCTCCCTGCAGGCGTTCACGCAGAGCCGGCGCTGGCGGGACCATGCAGACATGCTCAAGCAGTACTCGGCCTGCCTGAGCCAGCTGCTGCCCCGCTACAATGTCACCCAGCCCCAGATCTACTTCGACGTCTGGGTGTCCATCAACGAGCGCTTCCAGCAGAGGTGGCATAGGGGACAGGGGCTGAGGGGGGACAGGGGACATGGGGGACAGGGGCTGTGGGGGACAGGGGACGTGGGGGGACAGGGGCTGTGGGGGACAGGGGCTGTGAGGGTACAGGGGCTGGGGGGGACCTGCAGGTGGGTCTGGACTGGGAGCTGCTGCTGCTGAAGCTGGTGCTTTCAGCTGAGGTTGGGGACATGTGGCGTGCTGGTGCCTTGTCCCCACAGGCTGGTGGGCCCACACTGTTGTGTGCTCTTATGGTCCCCCATGCTATGAGCACTGTCACTTCCAGCAGTGACAGTGGGGGCAGGCACAGGATTTGGGGGTGCTGCAGGGTCTTGACACCTTTTCTCCTCAGACTTGTGGACCCCCGGGTGGACCTGGTGCGTGCCCCATGGTCCCCATGGACCCCCACACCGTGGCTGCTCCCACTGCTAGTGGATCTCTCTCCCTGGCGCCAGCGGCTGCAGGAGTTGGAGGCACAGCTGGACGGACACACGGACACCGTGTTCATTGCAGACTTCCCTGGTGTGGCCCTGGGGGTTGGAGGGTCCTGGGGGTGGGGGCACAGGGGTTTCAGGGCATGGAGATGGGTCAGTGGTGGGTACAGGGAACAGAGGATCCCAGGGGTTCAGGGGTTGGGTAGAGGGCATGGAGGAATCCTGAGGTTGAGGGTGTCTTTTGGGGTTCTGACCTGCAGTCAATGTGAGAAGTGGAATAAAGGACATGGGGGGTACCTCAGGGCTTGGAAGGGATGTGGTACAGGGCACAGGGGTGTCCCAGGGGTTCAGAGCCAGCTGTGTTCCAGGCCTGCACCTGGAGAACTTTGTGAGCGAGGACCTGGGGAACACGAGCCTGCGGGTGCTGCAGGGGAAGGTGCTGGTGGAACTGGTGGAGCAGCAGCAGAACTACTCACTACAGGAGGGTGAGGGGATGCAGGTGAGAATCGGGGAGACCCCGGAGGGCTTGGGGGTGCCCGAGGGTGCTGACACCTCTGCTCCCCCAGCTGCCGGCGGGGCAGTACCACAAGGTGCACACGGTGTCCCCGGAGCCCTCGTGCTACATGTACCTGTACGTGAACACCACGGCGCTGGAGCTGGAGCGGAACCTGACCCGGCTGCGGGAGCTGCGGGAGCGCGTGCGCAACGGCACCGGTGAGAGCGCGGGGACCCAGACACCCAGCACCTCATCCCCGGGGACCCCAGAACCCTGACACCTCTCACCTGGGAATCTCAAAATCCTTGACACCTTGCTACCCCGTGGGTAGCACTGGGGGACCCCAAAAGCTCCATAATCTCAACCCCTGGTGAGCAGTAGGCTGAGGGGATCATGGAAGCCGCTGTCACTGGAGCGGGGGGAGGACAGCAGGGTCCCCCAGTTTGTCACCTCATTCTCTGGTGAGCAGTAGGATGGGGAGGATGACAGGGCCACCCAGTCCCTGTCACTCAGGTGGGGAGACCATGGCAACATCCCTAGTTGCCATCACCACACTGGGGGATTGTGGGGACCCCCAGAATCCCTGGCACTGAACTGGAGGGATCACAAGCACCCCAAAACCCCCACCACCTTCACCCCCCAGAAGAGTCCCCACTGCCCCCTGAGCTGCGTCCCCTCCTGGGGGAGCCCCTGCCCGCGGGGGTCCCCCTGGACCCGGTGGTGTCGCTGTTCCTGCGGCGGGAGCAGCGGGAGCAGCGGCGTGAGCGGGAATCCAGCCTGGCCCAGCGCCTCCAGCGCTTCCTCCGCAGGAAGTTCTTCCTCTTCCGACGCAGGTCAGTCCCAAAGCCCCCTGTCCCCTTGTCCCCTGCTGCCCCCCCGTTGCCACCGCTGTCCCCGCAGTGCCCTGATGACACTGATCGCGCTGCGGAACCTGGCACTGGGCCGCCCGTCCCCAGAGCGCCTGGCACAGGAGGTGGCCTTCGCCAGCTGGCATGGGGAGGAGGAGGCTCGGCCCGAGTCCGACGGCGGGGCCCAGAGGGGCCCCGAGCTCTGAATACCCCAAATAAATGCTGTTTTTTAAGCCAGAAATCTTCCCATGCCTCAGTTTCCCCCATGCCCTAGGTTCTCCCCGTAACCTTCTCCCCATGCCCTGTGTATTCCCCACCCACTGTACCCATTTCCTTCCCTCCCTTAGCCCCTGCCATGCTCCAGCTCCCCAGCCCCATTCCCTTCCTGGTCCATCCATCCCAGTCTCCCCTGTGCCCCAGTTCCTCTGTGCCTATTTCCCCTCACACCCCACTTTCCCCAAAACGCCAGTTTCCTGTATCTGTTTCTGCATTCCTTGTATTTCCCCAAACCCCAACTTCCCCCACATGTTGCCCCAATACTCATTCCTGCCTTACACTCCACTTCCCCTACCCCTATTTCCTGCCATCCCAGGACCTTGTGCCTCAGTTTCCCTGGTACCTGTTCCCCCCAGCACAATTTCTCCCTAGCTACTCCCCCATATCCCACTTTCCCTTGTACCCCAATTTCTCCATTTCCCAGTGCCTCAGTTTCCAAAATCCTCCAGCTGCCCCCCACACCAGTTTCCCCCACACACTCGACGTGGCTCCGTCTAACCCATCACTTTTATTGAGATTTTTTTAATTTGTTTTTGGATTCAGTGGATCAAAACATTTGGACGAAACCTCCCAAAAATAGTAAAACCAAGAAAAAAAAATAATTCTCAAGGGCAGGAGAAAGCCCCCTCTGCCCCCCCCCAAGGCACTCTGGGGGCCGGAGCCTGGGCGGGCAGTAAACAAGCCGGCTTCTCTGTACCACACCGGCCACCAGCGCCACGCCCGGGGCACCCCCGGCGCTCCAACAAACCCAATCCCCCCCCGGTTCACCCCAAACTGCTGGGGGGCGGGGGGAGGGCAGGGGGAGGGGAAGGGGGGGCTTTCAGGGATCAGGAGCTGCCAGCTGAGTGCGGGGACTTCTCTGTACTCACGCCCCCGCCTCGGCGCACAATAAATACACCAAACCTTCAAGTATCAAGCGCCAAATGCCCCCCCTTTCCCCCCAAAATTTGGACAGTTGGGGGGTGGAGGGGTTGTGCAGTTGGGGAGTCGCTTCAGCTTTTGGATTAAAACCCCGAAAAAAGAAAGCAAAATGTTTTCCTCTGGTACTGAACCCTCAGGGTGGGGGGTTTGGATGTTGGTTTTAGCATGTCCCCCAAAAATGTGCATTTTTGGAACAAAAAGAGGTTAAAAATGAGGGTTAAGAACCAAACACAGCACCAGTGAGGTCCCAGGGGGTGGGGAGGTGGAATGGGAAGTGTCTTCCCCACCAGTGGGACTGGGGGAGCCAAAATGAGTATCCTCCCAGTGGAATGGGGATTGTTGGGGGGGACACACAGGGAGCCAGAATGGAGGTGTCCCCCTAATGTAGTGGAATTTGGGGTCAAGGGGGAATGGAGAGTGTTAAAATGGGGTATCCCCCCACAGCAAGACTGCTGGGACCCAAAACGGGGTGGCCCTTGCCACAGTGGGACTGTGGGGGCATGGGGAAGGGTGAGAGAGGGCACTTGGGCCTTTTTCTCCATCTCACAGCTCGGAGTAAAGACAGATTTGTTAAAAACTATCCAGAGGGATTTGGGGGGACACGGGTGGGGGGGCTCCAGAAGAGACACATGGTCCCCACACAACCAAAACGATGGTGAGAGACAATGGCGGGGCTGGGGAGCCTGGGGGGGGGCCCGGGAGCTCTTTCCCCCAGAGCCCACGGGCTTCTCTGTATCCTACGCCCGCGGGAGTGGGGGGAAAAGCCCTAACAATGCTCTTTTTTCTCAGTATTTTAGTTTTTTGGGCACTTCCCAAGGGAAACTGTCCCTACCAAAGTGGCCATAGGCTGCGGTCCTCTGATAGAGGGGCTTCTTCAGATCCAGATCCCTGGAATACACAATTCCCAACTCAGTGAGGCGGCCCCGGGGTGCTGCCTTCGCCCCTTCCCTGCCTGGCTGGGGGTTCCGCAGCGGCGCCTCTGCCTCCTCCCCACCCCGCGGGGCGGTTGGAGCTTCCCCAGCTGCTCCCCCAAACACCCGGCACGCTCCCGACTGGAGCTGGGGAAGCTCCAAGCGCTCGGCTCCGGCGGATACTTACCCCGTCCGCGCCCCGAGCGCGCCTTCTCCCTTCGGCCAAGCGGCTCCGCGCCGGGTCCAGGCGCCAGGCGGTCCCCAGGCTGCTCCGGGAGGGACCCCCGCCCGCCCCCAGCCCCTGGCACAGACCCCCACGCCCGTTACCTGACGATGACCCCGGGCCGCAGGTCGAAGTTCTTCTTGACAATCTCCAGCAGTTCCCGCTCACTCTTCTGGGAGGTGCCATAGTGGAAGATGGAAATGGACAAGGGGTGCGAGACCCCGATGGCATACGAGACCTGCAGGGGGGAGGCGGGGCTGCAGGTGAGGCAAGACCCCCCAAGAGCCTGGGGAGGGGGGCCCCCACACCCACCTAGACCAGCCTTGACCCAGAGCAGCACCCACCTGGACCAGGACCCTGCGGCACAGCCCAGCCTTCACCAGGGACTTGGCCACCCAGCGGGCGGCGTAGGCGGCCGAGCGATCCACCTTGGTGTAGTCCTTGCCCGAGAAGGCGCCGCCCCCGTGCGCGCCCCAGCCCCCGTAGGTGTCCACGATGATTTTGCGGCCTGTCAGCCCCGCATCACCCTGTTGGGGACAGCAGCATCACAACCCTGCCCACACTTCACCAGTGTCATCCCCACCAAGCCATGCTGTCACTGCCACCACCACACCATGCCATGACCACTGTCATGTTATCATTGCCACCATAACCACACCGTCTCTACCCCTCTGTGCCATTCTCACCACCATCAAACCATTGTAACTGCCACCAGTGTGCCACCTTCAGAGTCACCATCACCACTGCCACCACGTCCCCAGCACCACGTCATCATTGCCACCATCAAGACATCCCAACTGTCACCACCACCACAGTGTCACTGCTGCCACCACCATGCTGCCCCCACAGTGCCCTCGGCTGCACCTGGGGCCCGCCGATGACGAAGCGGCCGCTGGGCTGCAGGTGGTAGATGGTGTCATCGTCCAGGTACTTGGGGGGCACCACGGCCTTGATGACCTTCTCCTTGAGCGCATCACGCATCTCGTCCAAACACACGTCCTCGTCGTGCTGCACCGAGATCACGATGGTGTGCACCCGGATGGGGATCACCGCCCCACGGTCCTGCATGTACTGCACTGTCACCTGCCAGGGGACACCAGTCAGAGGCCAGGCAGGAGAACAAGGGGCTCCTGAGGGCTTTGTGGACCCACCGGCACCTCACCTGTGTCTTGGAGTCAGGGCGCAGCCAGGGCAGGGCTCCGCTGCGGCGCAGCTCGGCCAGCTTGGCATTGAGCTTGTGCGCCAGGACGATGGTGAGCGGCATGCACTCCTCTGTCTCATCCGTGGCATAGCCGAACATGAGCCCCTGTGGCACAGGGACAAGGGGGTCACACCCAACCCTTGGGCACACTACAGTGACCCCACGGCGCCGGGTCTCACCTGGTCACCAGCACCAATGTCCTCCTCGCTGCGGTCCAGGTGCACGCCCTGGGCAATGTCTGGGGACTGCTGCTCCAGGGCCACCAGCACATTGCACGTCTTGTAGTCAAAACCTGGGGGGACAAAGGGGGCTCTGGTGAGCCCAGTGCCAGCCCTGTGCTGTCACCGAGGTGGTGGCAGCCCAGGACGCACCTTTGGAAGAGTCGTCATAGCCGATGTGCCGGATCGTGTCCCGAACCACCTTCTGGTAGTCCACGTTGGCCCGGGAGGTGATCTCCCCTGCCAGCAGGATCATCCCAGTTTTGGCAACGGTCTCTGCAGAGACAAGAGTGATGTCAGCATGGCATCACCTCCACGTCACCCACCTGCTGTCCCCTGGTGCCCTTACTCACCACAGGCCACCTTGGCATCAGGGTCTTGCTTGAGGTGGGCATCCAGGACAGCATCACTGATCTGGTCACAGATTTTATCTGGGGACATGGAGAGCAGGACACGTCATGGAGGCGTGGGACAGCCCAACAAGGCACAGCCCTTCCTTCCGGAGCCTCCAGCACAGGGATCGGAGCTCCATAATCCATGAACCCCCCCAGGCTGCACACAGCCCTTGCCTTGTCCCCAGTCCAGAATTCCAGGCATGTCCCAGTTAAGCTCCAACTCCAACTAAGGCTGAGCCCTGTGGCACCACTGAGGGGATCAGACCTGTATCCCAGCTTCCTAAATCCGCAGCACGTCAGCTTCCAGCAGCTCTGCCTCCAGCCAAAGCTGCTCCAGTCATACCTCACCAGACACTCAGCTCCCTCCTGCTCTCAGGGTGCTTTGTGTGGGTGGGGGGTGTCCAGGGTGTCCCAAGAGCCACCCGTGTCTCTGGGACTGCAGGTGTCCTTGGCAGCGACCTTCCAGGCAGGATCAGGGCAAGGACAAGGTAGCGCCAAGGCGGGGTGTGGGGAGGAGGATCCCCCGGATGCTTTTTGGTGGGAAAGAGTGAGGAAATGGACTTCACAGCCTCCTCCCTCATGCAGACTGGGGGGGCCCCAGAACAGCTGCAGGTTGTGCCATCGGGCTGAGGGTGCTTGCACCAGAAGCAGCAGAGCTGTGGGGTGCCGTGGGGCCCGAGTGGGATTCGGAGCTCATGGCAACTTGGAGGAGGCTGAGTGTGCCCTGAGAGGCGGTGCCAGAGTGAGAGGGTTTGGGAGTCCTGGGTGTGCCCAGGCAGCGGACGTTGACCGTTGACAGCCACCTCCGCAGCTTAACGGTCATGTGCCCCAGACCAGCGAGGACAAAGACTGGGAGAGGCCGGCACCGGCTGGTACCGAGCTAGAGGGTTCCAACCACCGCCCGGGAGAACTGTAACCGTCCCCAGCTGCGGCGGGAGGGCATATGTGGGGAGACCCACGAGACTTCATCACTGGCTGGGCGACATCGGCGGCACGGTCGGGGGGCATCGGGAGGGCGACACTCCGGCGGGAGCGGGGGGGTGCGTGGGGGTGACCAGGCCTGTCTTACCCCCGCCATCCACACGGGGAGGGAGCCGACGGCGCGGGTCACGAGCGGTACGGGGGCACCGGGAGCTGCTTAGTCACGGCTGAGTCACGGCGGCACCGGCCCCCGCCCGCCCCACCGTCACCCCCGTGTCCCGCCCCACGCGGGCAGCACGTGCGCGCCGGGCCCGCAATGCGGCGAGCGCGCGCCCGCCTAACACTGCGCGCGCTCCCGCCCGCGTCACCGCCCCCCCCACGCCCCCAGCCCACCCTCATTCCCTCCATCCTCATCCTCACTTCCTTCCTCTTCATCCTCACCATCCTCCTCCTCATGCCCCCCCGCCCGGCCGCGCCTGCGCGATCGCCGCCCCGCCCAGCCCCGCTCGGCCCGCACCTGGGTGCCCCTCGCCCACGGATTCGGAGGTAAAGAGGAAGGTGCCCTCCTCGATGAACACCTCGTGGAAGCCGTTCAGTTGCCCGTTCATGGCAGCGCGATGGGCGGCGACAGGCGGAAGGGGAAAGCACCGGAGCAACGAGACCCGACCACAGCAGCGATGGACTGAACGCGGCCCCTTTCTCAGCGCCTTTATTTATAGCCTTCTCGCCCCGCCCCGGTGCTGCTCCCAGCCAATGGCGAGCGTAACACGCGCCACGGGGGCGGTGGTCCAAAACCACTGCAGTCAGGCAGGGGGAGCACGTTACGTAACGTGGAGCTTGGGCTCAACCCCCGGGGCAGCCCGTAGCGCCCCGCCACCAGTCGGGCACTTACAGGAGCTAAAGCGCCAGTCAGGCCGGCTCCTCTGCCCAGCATGGTGCAACGTTGCGGGTGGGCACTGATGTCCCCGGCGTACTCCCCCGTAATGGCTGCATAGTGCCTCCCGCGAGGCTCGGCTGCTCGAGGCGCGCGGCGGCGTACGCATGCGCCCGGCTACGGCATGGCGAGCGCATGCGTATTACCTGGCCCGCGGGCAGTGAGGACGGCACAGCCCCCCGCCGCCATCTTGCGCAGACCGGCGTCGCCATTGTGCGACATCGGGCCCGCCGGGACCGAACTCGGCCCGGTCCCGGTCCCGGTCCCAGTCGCAACCGGTCCCACAGCTGCCCCAGGTGCTACGGCCCGGCGGGGCTGATCTGAGCCCGGGCGCGGCCCTGATGGTGCCCTATGCCGTTGATGCCACTTGACGCCTGATGCAACCGGCGCCCGGTGTTGCCAGTGAATCGCCGCCGGTCCGGCTCCCCCCCGCTACCGCCTCCGGGCCCGGCTCGGAGCACCCCCGTATCCAGCTGCTACATACAGGGCTCGGCGGGAGCTTAGGCAGGAGCCATGTGTCCAGGACAGAGCAACACCCAGGACTGACATACCCTGACAACCACAGACAGACAGACGCCCCGGAGAGACAGATCTGGCACCCACCCAGAGCCAGATCTGACAGACACCGGACTCCCAGCAGCCACTTGCTGCGGGCTGCCTGATCACTGGCACCCCTAGCCCTGCGGCACATGGACATACAGACATTCCCAGGCACAGTTCAGATGGACACCCCTATGGGTGGGACAGACACACACAAACACTCCTGTGTCCGGGCCAGGACAGACGGACAGACCCAGCCATGTGCTCCCGGCAGGCAGGACCTTGGAACACACCCCACCCCACCAAACATCTGCATAGGGATTGTTGCTCAGTGTCTTTGCACAGGGGCTTATTTGATGGGATGCCTCAGTACTGGGGGCATCCCCACACCCCTTCCCTCACCACCACTGGAGACACTCTGGATTTTTGTAAAAAATTGTTTATGGGTTCCATTTTTGTATAAAACTTGGGGGCAGCCGAGCCACTCACCCACCCCTGGCTGCCACCCCATAGCCCGCGGTGTGTCCTACTCAGAATCTAAACCCATCCCAATATTTCCTCTACAGTCAATCCTCTATGCTCTTCCTTTTAACTATTCCTTAGAAAAAAATTGCTCGTATCCCCGAGACGTTCCTGTGCCCAGGTACAGCACGATGACGGGGGATCCGGTGCTGCACTCCTTCTATGCCGTTTTCTGCTGTCCCTTCTTTCCAATCAGGGACTTGTGGATGTGGGGAATGACGCCTGCAAAGAGGAGGGGAGAAATCCCATCAAATCACTCACACAATTCCCAAGGAACTACAAAAAATCCTCAATTCCCGATTTTTGAATGTCAAGTGGATCCCCCTCAGTGTGAACCAAGGGAAGCAGTGAGCCCGTGCATTTCCCATGCAACTGCCAAATTCCTATTTGGTTTCCCACCTTTCCTGTTCCTGCTAAAATTCCCACTCAAGGCTGGAAACATGGGAACAATGCCTACCTCCGCCAGCAATGGTGGCTTTGATCAGGGAGTCCAACTCCTCATCACCGCGGATCGCCAGCTGCAGATGCCGGGGCGTGATCCGCTTGACTTTGAGATCCTTGGAAGCGTTCCCAGCCAGCTCCAGCACCTGCAGGACAGCAGGAAGAGATGGGAATGCCGAGGGCAGGCCTGCTGGGGCTGGGGAGGGGGGTCTTACCTCAGCGGTCAGGTACTCAAGGATGGCCGCACTGTACACGGCCGCCGTGGCTCCCACACGCCCGTGGCTGGTGGTCCGAGTCTTCAGGTGCCTGTGGATGCGGCCAACTGGGAACTGGGGTGCAATTAACAACGTCATTAACACCGACAGCCCCCCTAAATGTGCATAACTGCACCCTACGCTGCTGATTTGGGCTGCAGCTTCCAGGAGCAACTCTCCAAACAGAGGATTTAATGTTCACTATCCAATTTATTTATTGCTAATGAATATATAATATTAACATATGTTATAATAATACATTATATTGTTATCATATATATTGTATATTGCTATCATATAATTTTAATATTTTAATATTTTAATATTTTTATTATTATTATTTAGAAAATATAAACTAATTAATTCTCCTAATTAATCCTCCCAACCTCTCTGTCCCACCTGACAGCAAACCCCCTCTGCAAGCCCAGGGTTCCTCATTGCTCCATAAGCCTCCAAATGCCAAAATACTCTGTGTTGACCCCAAAGAAAAGGGATTGGGGCCCCCCAGCTGCCCAGCATTCCATTTCCTGGCAATTCCCTGTGCCATACCTGCAGCCCGGCTCTCTGGGAGCGCGACACAGCCTTGGCCTTGGCCTTGCCACTGTCCTTGCCCGCCTTGCCACCAGCCTAGGGGAGAAAGGGGCCCATTAATTAAGCCAATTAATCCCTGAATCCAAACAATCTTGTTAATTCTAAGCCAAAGGGACCTGCTGCAAGATTATCTGGCAGCTCCCTGGCAACTCGAGGCCTCTCAAACCATGCAGATTCAAGGGGATAAACAAAGGAGGTTATCAGGGTGCAGCAGCTGCTCCCTCACCCAGGTATATTATTCCTGCTGCCACTATTCCCAGTACTTTCCAGAAAATGCCAGATGGGGGAAAACCAGCCCAAAATCCCATTGCTGGGCATTTCTTTTCCAGCAGTTGTGAGCACAGTTTGTTTTCAGATTCGATTTCTCCACATGCTGACACTGGGCACTAGGCAGGACACAGTTCCTGTATATGGGAATGTGAATCCTGCAGGACTCAGGGGTTAGTCTCCTCCTACTCTAAAGTGGGAGATCACCCAGGAGCTGCAGAAACTGTGGATGTAATGAAAAATCAGATTGGAAGGGGTAGAAATGCCAAATCCAAGAGTTTGGGAGTTGATGAGTAACAAGAGGCGAGCACAGGTTTGCTGGGCTCTGCCATCCACTGTCAGGAAATCCATGGATTCCAGGGATATGGGAAGACCCCATAACGTCATTAATCACTAATGAGAGCTGTTCCTAATGAAGGTGAGGCCTGTGGGTGACGCAGGAAGGCAGAGGGAGCTGCATCTTCCCCACAGGAAAGACGTCAGCAATCCAAAATCTGCTCCAGGCCAAAAAAAAACCAACAGGGATAACAATCGCCAAAACCAAGTTTTCCACCCCATAGAGAGACAAGAAACAGCAGAGGAGATAGGAGCCTGAAAACACCATGGATACTCACAATCCCTGTTTTTATAGCACATACTGATTCCACAGTCCCCATCCCCTCTAAAAAGAAAGAATTATGGCTCATGGTGAGGGAGCTGAAAGGATCCAGAAACACCAGGAGAGCAAGTGGAGCACGATAATCCTTAAAATGAGATGCTGGTTGACCTGGGAATGTCCAAGATCTGTGTCCCATCCCAGCCAGGTGGGAGTTAACACAAAGTTCAGTTCAAACACTGGAGAAAAAATTAGTCAGGAGGAGGCATTAATTAATCCCGAGGTGATTAAAACAAGAAGAGGGCGTCAGGTGAGACCATGGGGGACCCAGCAAGTCCGCTCTGTGTCCCGGCAGTCGCAACAGGAAGGGTCTTCAGGGATGACTTGGAGAAACAGTGAAGTACCAAGGAGGTACTTTAATCAGAAGAAAACATCCCTGCAAAACTCAAAGAGGGTGTTTGGGGGGAAGGAGGGAGGATTTGAGGGGTGGAAAGGGAGATTAATGGCAAAGAAAGGGGGAGGCAAGGGGGATTTGTGGATATTTCCTTGCTCGAAGAATAAAAGGCAGTGTTGGGAAAAGCACTGGCTGTTCCCACTGACGGCTTTTATCAGCCAGCTGTGAACTTTCCCACTGCCCCATCAGGTTTTCCAGCTTCGAGCTGCCTGCCTCATACATCTTCACAGGGGGATTTGACTAAGAAGAACAAGAAAGGTCTCACCATAGAAATCTGAAGTTTGTCCCAATTTCCATCAACCCTCCACAGGGTTTGCAGAGGGAATATGGGAAGTTCCCCCACCCCAGTTGCCGCCAGCTCCCTATGGGAGATCATCCCAGTCTGTGCTGGGAGCGAGGGCTCCTGGACTTCTACCTCCTGAGGAGGCAATCTCGAGGAATTCCCTCCTCACTCTCCGGGTGAAGGCTCCCAGGGACTCAGACAATCCTTGTGACCTCTCCATCTCTTCTCTCCACCAAAGTCCCTCACTGGGAGTACATTCCCACGCTAAATCCTCCCAGGGTCTGACCCACTGGATCTTTCACAGTGGGCAAACTTTTTTTTTTTTCTTATCACTTCAAACAGGATAAAACCCCTCCAAGCAACAACTTTTTATCTCCTGTCGCACATTCCCAGACATCCCTGAGCACAAGTTCTTGGCGGCAGCATGAGTTGCATAATCCAACGGTGCTTCCACCAACGCTGAGGGATCGGGGCCCTTACCGCCGGTTCCGGAAGCTCCGTGAGTCCTGGAGCCCCCCACGGAACCCCGTGGAGCCCACCTGTGGATCCACAGAACCACCCGAATTCCCCTACAAATCCAGAGAAACCCCCTATGTAACCAGAGAACCCTCCCGCGGATCCATGGAGTCCTCCAGGCCCCCTGCGAACCCACGGAACCCCTTCAACGAATCCTGCAGATCCACAGAACCTCTCACAGATCCACGGAACCCCCGTAATCTACCTCTCTTTGCCCGCCTTTCGCTGACAGCTTCACACACGGCTCCTCCCGTCCCCCCTACGGGGCCACCGGAACGGGGCACCGGGGAGAATGAACCCCCTTTTCTCCCCGCACGGACCGGGCCGTTTTACCCGGGAAGCGGGCTGAGCCGTATCCCGCGTAACCCTGGAGGAGGCGCCAGGCGGTTGACAGAACCCGCTCGGGCCCCTCGACTGACGTTTCCCCCACGACAGCCGCTTCCTCCCGTCCAACCGACCCGCAACCGGAACAAACCGCGACCGAGCAGACACGGGCCGACACTGCGCCGCTCTGACAGCGCTGGAGGGCACCGGCGGGGCCGGATTTGGAGGGCAGGACAAACCCCCTCCCCAGGACCCAGGCAGCAGCGGCCACGGGACAACCGGGGGAGCGCCGGGCCGGACCCAAGGTCACGGACCGGAGCCCGGCCCCCGCCCCCCGCCTGGCCTGCGCTGGGCTGACAGCGGCGCCCATTGGCGGCCCCACGGGGCCCGGCTCAGCCCGGCCACGCTGTCCTGGCCGGCTCCCCGAGTCCCGAGCCCCACTGTGGCCCCTGCCCTCACCATGATACCACTGCCGCCGTCGGAACCCCAAAGCCACCGCCGCGCCCGACCCGCCTCAGGAGCCGCCAGACAATGACCCGCCCGGGCGGGGGCGGCGGGCCGCGCCGCGTCGCCACCAATCACCGCCTCCCATACTAGTTTGAACATCCCGCGGCGCCCAATGGGCGACCCGCTTCTTTCCCCGTCCATCACTGGCTCCGCCCCGCGGCTCGTTTAACGGCTGGGTTGCCTTTGCACACGGCACGCAGCGGGGTGAGGGCGGGGCGTGCTCGCGTCGGTGACGTCACCGCCCGGCGAATAGCAATAACGAGTACAGCGACGTGAGGCGGTGTTATGATGATGGACAGCGGACTGAGTCACTAGAAAGCGGATATTGTTTCCCGCCCATTTCATCGCTCCGCCCCGTGTCGTGTTTGTGTGAGGGAACCGGTGGGGGGGTGGGAGTTTGGCGGGCCCGGGAGGGCGCTGGGCCTGTGAAAGGGTTCCGCGGGGTTGGAGGCGTCGCTCCTGAGGTGGCCTGGCCCTGCTCGGGGCTGAGAGAGGCCCCGACGTGAGGGGAGCCCACCCGGGAAACCCAGGCCCGCCGGTGCCTCTGACCTTTCCTGTGTTTCTTCGGAGCAGTACAGAAATAAGCCGGCGCTGCCCCGTAGGATGAATGCTAAGGGCAGCTGTAGTGAGGTAACATGGACCCCGCAGCCCCTGGGCCGAACTGAGGGCTGGGACGGACCTTGAGTGGCTGGAAAGACTGTCAGTGGTGACAGCAGGGGTCAAATGTGGCCAAAAAGCTCAAAAAATCACGGCACTGTTGGGGGAAGTGAAAAAGGTTTGTTTTCCGAACAAACGTGTCACAGTAAATAAAAACTCAATTTCTTACGACGAGCCCCTTTCACTGTTAAAATGAAACCTGACTTCGTGAGGAGCTGGGTTTATAAATGGGACTTGGGATTCCTAAGCGAGGGTCGGTGACGGGGCAGCGGTTGCGGAGCTGGTGGGCCCCGCGCACCGCAGCCCTGCCGGGCTGTGCCCGGCGCGGTCACTGTCCCCACGGCCATCGGCTGTCCCGGCTGCCGGGCCTCAGTTTCCCTCCAGCAGCGGGCGGGGTGGAGGGCACCGCGCAGTCCCAGCCCCACGCCTACTCTGTTCCAGGCTGAGGTACGGGCTGCGAGAGGGAGGCACCTGTTACTGGTCCCCACGGCTGTCCCGACCTCGGTGCCACGGTTTCCCCGCACCGTGCAGCCCGGGCCCCTCGCTGCAGCTGCCGGGGACCTTAAGACGGCCGCCAGTCCTCCCCCCTGCCCCGGCTGCACCATGGCTGAGGCGCAGGCTGGGAGGAGCAGGAGGGCGAGGAGGAGGATGACGAAGGCATCTGTCACTGTCCTTCCCGAGGTGCCTTCCCGTTGGCTTTCCCCCAGCACCGGGTAGGGGCTGGGGCGCACGCGCATCCCCCGCCCCTCGCTGCAGCTGCCGTGGAGGCTCAGGGTGCCCCCAGCCCCTCACCCCGCAGCTGCTCCCGGCACCCGGGCGGGCAGTACCGCCCGCACCTGCCCCGGGCAGCAACTGCCACGGGCTGCGCCCCCCCAGGCTCCATCCAGGAGCCCCCCGGCTGTCCCAGGGGCCCCTTCAGCTGTCCCCAGCTCCCCCGACCCCCGGGTCCCGCCGAGGGGACCCCGGAGCAGCTGCGGGGTGGGATGGGGCCGGAGGAGCCGCTCCCTCCGGCCCCAGGCATATGCGGGCCGCGGGCTCGGGATGGAAAGGAGCCGCGGGGGCCTCGGGGGTCGCACCAGTCCTCGATGGCGGTGACAGTGATGGCGGTGACGGCGGCTCATGCGCAGGCGGGTCCCCGCGTGTCCTCAGATGAGCCCGAGCCCGCAGGGAGCCGCAGCGCGGGAGGCGGGGGCTGCGGCACCGCCGGTGGGGACACGGCACGGGCACAGCGGGGACACGGCACACAGCCCTGCTGGGCACGGCACCGTGCCTGTGCTCAAGCACGATACGCACACCTGCACGAGTGGCACAGCCGTGTGGTGGCACACACACCACGCAGTCTGTGTGTGGCACACAACCCTTTCACACCTGCGCGCACACACCTGTGCACGGACCTGCCCGAGCCACGGCATACACTGGCCACGCCAAACCCTCCCGGCTTTGCACCAGCACACAGCAGGCAACCATGTGATGGCACTCATGCCTTACACACATTTTACACACACACCCACAACCGGCTGCCATGTGATGGCACAAATGCCTTATAGTCACTTTATGCAAACACACACCAGGCAGCCGTGTGTTGGCACGCACACCTCACTCTCACTTCACACACACCCACACACACACTATACCTGTGCACACATCAGCCTGAGCTGTGACACAACATGCCTAAGCCACACCAAACCCTTTCTCTCCCCATCGCACTGGTACCTCACACCCCCAGCTCCCCTGAGTCAGGTGCTCCCCTCAGGATAAGGTGGGGGACTCCACGTTCCCTCTTTGTACCCTCGAAGCCTTCACGACATCCTGCATGTCCCTGCAATGACCACCCCACCCCTCACCACAATGGTGGCACCAGCTCCACCCTCCAGAGCCCCCCATGGCACCCCCAAAGAGCAAGTCAGGCCTGCGCTGGTTCTCATTCACTTTTCCGCATACTTTATTTGTTACAAACATACAATTCTTTAAATATAGACTGTAAAACTCCATTTGCAAAAATCTGCTACGTCAGGAGTGCTCGGAGCAGGAGGAGTTCGTCGCGTCGGCCTCGTCTGCGCTAGTGGTAACACCCAGGACCTGCCTCCGGCCCCTGGAGCCGCCCCGCCGGCCGCAGGGAAGGGACACAGGGGCCCCGGCCCCCCCAGCCGCCTAAAGTGCAGGTTTGCTTTAGTTTTTGTTTTTCTTTCATTAAAAAAATAACAGGAATAAAACTTTCTTTTTTTTTTTCTCTTTTCGGCAAAGGGACATCATGGCGAGCGCCTGGGGAGGGAGGTGGCGCTCCTGGGATCTGCTGCTCTGAGGAGGACCTGGTGCTCGGAGGAGGATCCAACATTCATAGGATCCAGTTCTCAGAGGATCCAACTCTCCGAGGAGGATCTGCTGCTTGCAGAAGAACCCAGCTCGAAGAGGAGGGTCTAGTATTTGGAGGATCCAACTTGGAGGAGGATCTGGCTCCTGGAGGAGGATCTAGCACTCAGAGAAAGATCTGGTGCTCAGAGGATCCAGCTCTTGGAGGATCCAGTTCTTGAAGGATCCAACTCTTGAAGGAGGATCCAACTCTTGGAGGAGGATCGGGCACTCAGAGGATACAGCTTTTGGAGGATACAATTCTTGGAGGATCCAGCTATCAGATAATCCAATTCTGGGAGGGCCTGGCTCTTAGAGGAAGATCCAGTGCTCTCCCCACGGATGCTGTCCCAGCCTCCTGGCTGGGCTGACCCATGTGCTGAGGCCCAGTGTGCCACCCGTGCTGGACCCGCTCCCAGCTGCTGCTCTGAGGCCAGAACCCCCCGGGGGCTCCAGGCCGTGCCGCACTCCTCCCTGGCCGTCCCGCCCGGATTTGGGTTCTCCTGCCAACACCCAACCCCAGCTCTGCGTGGCTTGGCCCCGGTGCCGCTGGCTCTACCGGCTCCGTGAGGATGAGAAGGGCGATGGCACCCGTGGCCAGGCCTCGCCCTGCAGGAAGATCTGGGAACATCCATGGAGCCAGCTGGGACTTCCCACTGGGAATACCCGCTGAGCTCCATGGTGCACCACCCTGCATACCCCCAGTGCTCCCTCATCTGCTTTTTTAAAATCTTTTCCAGGTTTTTTTGTGATTTTTTTGCACTTTTTTTTTTTTTTTGAGAGGCCAGTGAGGGATTGGGTTGGTTTTGTGACCAATGTGAGGCATCACCACAGGCACAGCCCCCTCCCAAACCATCCCTCACTGCCCCCAAATTGCCTGGAAACAAGGTAGGAGAATCCGAATTTTCTTCCATATTTTTTAGGGCAAAAAGAATTGAAGCTGTTTGAACTTGCCCTGGAAGCACCACCTGCTCCAGACCCAGCCATTTGGGATATTTTCCAGTGGGTTTTGGGGCATTGTATGAGACTTCCAATATTCTGTACAGCCATCATTGCATTCTCCATCAGCCCCTCTGGGGCAGCAAAGCTGGAAGTACCAGGAATCTGGGATATTTTTCCCCTTATTTGTGGTTTAAAAAAAAAAAAAAAAAAAAAACAAAAAAACAACAAAAAAAAAGCAATTTGCCCATTTTCTACAGAATTCAACCAAAATCCAACCGAATCTGAGCTATGTACACACAGCCATGTCTATACACACAGGGATGGGAAGAGGGTTCAGGGGAGATGCCGGCATTGTCCCACTTTCCTGGGAAACACCCAACGGCTCCTAGGGGGCTCCAAGAGAAAAAAACCCCAAAACTGCCTCCCCAGATCCCCTTCCCCACGACAGCCCCCATGGCTGGTCCCCTCGCTCCAGCTCAAATCCCCTTTTTTCCCTATTTTATCTCATTTTGGCTGTTTTTTCCGCTGTCTTCCCCCAACATGCCCTGCTCTTCCCACCCAAATGGAGCTGTGGGAGGTTGTGTCCATGGATCCAGCGTTTCTCTGGCCAGGAAATGCTCCCTGAGCCAACGCTAGGAGCTGCTTTGTTGGGTTTATTACTGGATTTTGGTGGTTTTGCCTTTTTTTTCCTCTTCCATGTATTTCTAGCCAGCTCCACAGAGCTGGGCTGGGCCAGCAGCGATTCCGCTGCTATCCCGAAGTAGAAATAAGGCCAAATCACCACAATTCAGCCAAAAGAAAGAAACCCAAAGGAATATATATATATTTTTATATATATATATATATATATATATCTCATCCTCTTCAAAAATAAAAGGAGAGGTCCCGCGGCTGGACGCCGGTGAGTCCCGCGGAGCTGGGAGCCTTTTTCCCCCCAAATCCATCGTCGCCGTCGTGGTTTATGGTTTTTCTCCGTGGCAAAGAACACAGGACCCAGGAGGATGGGTGGATACAGCAGGAATTCACCGGAAAGAGCTGCCTGAGGGTACAAAATACAGTACGGACACATCGGCCATCGAGGAAGGACTATTGCTCCCGTGTGAGTGAGTGAGGGATCCAGGTCCTTTGCGACGGAGAAGGCTTAAAAACGGATAAATGGAAGAAATTCGCTTTAAAAATCCCTTTAAAAAGAGCGACGGCAGCGGGAGCAGCGGGAGCAGCGGGATGGGGCCAGGGGCCGGATGGACGGATGGACAGCGGCGTCCCTGCGGCGCAGGGGGTCCCTCAGGGGTCTGTGGCTGTTCCTCACTTCCCAATAAATACCGAGAGAGGGAGATGCCGGATCCGTGGTAATAAATTAAAGAGACAGCTGATTTGGCTCCCAAAAATGGATTAAAAAAAAAAAAAAAAAAAAAAAAAGGAAAGTCCTAAAAGTGGTGGAACCGTTGGAGAAGAAGAGGCAAAACCCTGGAATGAGAGCGATGGAGTTCAGAGTTATGGGAAAACAAGGTGAAAAACTGGAATTCTGGACAGGGCAGGACTGAGCTGAGGGAGTGAAAAAGAATTTTAAAAAAAGACTATTTGAGAGTGGAAAAATGTGTTTAATAGGAGGTGGCTGGAGGGACCAGGTGGCGCCAGGGCCGGACCCATGGAGGCAAAAAAAGACAAAAGGAGGCAAAAAATAACAATAAACCTCCAAAATCCACCCCCAAGGTGCCGGGGCTGGGCGTGGCCACGGATTTGGGACCGGAAAATCCAAATTGGGTGAAGCCAAGGGGCGGATTCCGGTGGGTCCTGGTGAAACGGGGCCGGAGGCTCCTTATTTGGAGAGAAGGGGAAGATGGCTCGCCCCGTCGAGTTTTTCCTTGTGCTATGTGCCGGCGCCTCCCCCTTCCCGGCGGGAAACGGGGAGGGGGGGAAAAACGGTCAGAAATCGGCAAAAACGAGGAAATCTTCCCTAATTATCAGGGAGCCGCCAGCTCGGGGCGGGTTCCAGTTCGGGCACCCGGAGTTTTCGTCCCAAAAACAAACAAACAAACAAACAAAACCCCCCCCAAAACAAAACAAAAAGCAAAAAAACACGAAAAAACCATGGAAAGAGGAGAAAGGAAAAAAAAAAAAAAAAAAAGAAGGGAAAATGAAGGAAAAATCACAAGCCGAGGGAACGGCCGTTGGTCCAAGGTGCCTCCGCTGCCCCCCCCAGGCTCTGTCGCTGCCGCTCGGCTCCGGGGCCCACGGGTGCTGGTTTTGATGGGGGGGCACTGGGAGGGGAGGGGGCTACGGGTGACCCCCTGCCTCCCCCTAAAGCAGCGAGTCCCGGGGTATGGGGGTCCCATGGTGGGAGCAGGGGAGGGGGCGAGGGGGCCGCGAGGGGCGGCACGGTTGGGCCGGTTTCTCTCTCTCCGGTGGCGGCAGGAGGGGGGGCTCGGGGGCTCAGGGACCCCCGTGCTCCACCACTGCTGAGGGGGGGGGGGCTCGGGGAACCCTTTGTCCCGTTGCTGGGAGTGGGGACGTGGAGGGTTTGGGGACCCCTTCACCCCGTCACTGAGAGGGGGTAGGGGGGCTCAGGGACCCCTCCGTCCCATCGCTGTTGGAGGAGGGTCGGGGACCCCTCTGCCCCCGTCACTGGGAGTGGGGATTGGGGACCCGTTCGCCCCGGGGCTCGGAGGGGGTGGTGGGGGGCCGGCGTCGGGGTCGAGGGCTGGGGGGATCGGCTCAGTCGTCGTCCACGTCGTCGCCGTCGGAGTCGTCACCGGCGCCGCTGCCGCTGCCGGGTCCCGGCGGGCCGGCGCGCCGGTCGTAGAGCTTGTCCCGCTGGCGCTCCTGGATGTCGCGCATCTCCTCGGCGTAGCGGCAGAAAGCGCCGCCGAACTTGGCCCAGGCCTTGTAGGGGACGGTGATGGCGTTGCGGTAGGACGGCTTCACCTCGCTGACCCGCAGGAACACCCCGTACTTGTTGCAGCCCACGTCGAAGAAGAAGCGCTTGGAGTCCACGGTGATGGACGTGCCCTCGGGCAGCTCCCCGTAGAGCCCCCCACCGCCCGGGCCGCCGCCGCCGGGGCCGCCCAGCTCGTCCTCCTCGCCTCCGTAGTCATCGATGAGCTTGGCCAGGGCGTCGCGGAACTCGATGAGGCCCTGGGCCGGCAGCGCGATGGTCTGGCCGCTCTGCAGCCCGGGGGGGCCTCCCGCGAAGCCCCCCGGGCCGCCGGGACCGCGGTTCACGGTCTGGCGGATGCGCAGGAAGCGCCCGCGCTGATTCTCCTTCAGGTCCAGGTAGTACTTGCGGTTCTCCCGCACCAGGAACTCGCTCTTGAGGGCGCGGCGGGGCCCGGCGCCGTCCTCGCCCGGCGGCCCCGCGGCCTGGGCCAGCTGCTCGGGGCTGGACGGGCCCAGCTGCGCGTAGTGCTCGATGAAGTCGCCCAGATAGTCGCGGAACTCAGCGGCCACGGCCATGGAGAGCGTGAGGCGGCTCTTGGAGCCGCCCGCGCCCACCTCGGCGATCTTGAGGAAGCGGCCCTTGGCGTTCTGCTTCACGTCCAGATAGAAGCGCTTGTTCTGGATGTCCAGGCGCTTGGACGCCAGCTCCTGCGTCTCCTGCTCGGGGCCGGCCGCGCCGCCGCCGCCGGGCCCCGCGGCCGGGCCGGCCCCCCGCCCCGCCGCGGGCGGTCCTGAACCCGCCGCCGCCGCCGCGCTCGCTGCCGCTGTCCCCGTCCGCCATCTTGTCCGCCCGCCCCGCGCGCCGCCCGCTTCCGGCCCCGCTGCGACACCGCTGACGTCACCGCCGCACCGCCGCCGTCACGTGCGCCGGTGCCCGCCCGCCGCGTCCCCGCGAGGTAGCCTCCAGGTCTTCCCTGGACCCCAAGACCCCTGAGCAGGGCCTGGAGGGCAGAACCCATACTCCTCTGCAGTATGGGATGACCCACCCAAGGGAAGTCCTCCTGTTGGGGATGTGGCAACCCCTAAGGGACACCCTGGGACCATGCAGAGCTGCTGGGGATCTTATGGGAACCAACTGGGACTTCCCAGGATCTCCTGGGAACCTCCGGGGATCTCCTATGGCCCTGTGAAGATCTCCTGTGGCTTCTTGGGATCACCTGGGAACCTCTGGGGACTTCCTGAGGTCCATGAGGATCTCCTGGGAACCGCTGGGGATCTACTTGCAGCTGGTGGGACCTTCTGAGTCCCCTCAGAGGAAGATGGAGCCACAGGTGCCTGGCAGGACCAGCACTCTGGGACGCTCCAGCAGCAGGACAAGGCTCCTGGCCACAGGGGTGTCACCCATGGGACAGGCAAGATCATGTCCAAGGGGACAAACAGGCCCCAGCAGGACACTGGGGGAAGTATGTTGTGTACCCTGTGTGTGGGGGGGGTGGTGATCTGTCCAGGAGGCTGCGGGACCAGCCCAACGCCCCGCAGTGCTCAGGGACAAAGCAGCAACAGGATCCAGTAGGCTTTCCCCAGCACCTTCCCAATTCCAGAGCAGAGGGACAATGAAATGGGCTTCCCCCACCCTAAATACTGCTCCTAGCCCATGGTGTCCTCCTCAGACCTCCATGTCCCCTCCCCATTCATGGTGACACCCCCATGGCCTGTTCCCCCACCACTGCCTCCCCAGCACAGACAGAGTCAGGCTCTCCACACAACCTCTTTATCTGGGGTGACTCAAGGGGGTTCAACAGGGCCCCAGCATGCCAGGGAGATGAGGGTGGAGGGTCCTGCAGCCCCCTCAGTGGGGCAGCTCATGGGGGATCAGTTTGTAGTGGGCACCACAGGAGGGGCAGCGCTGAGCCTCGCCCTTGTGCAGCCAGAACCAAACCACGTAGCTGTTGTCCTCCTCACCTGGGGGAAGAGGGACAGCGTGGGTCAGGAACAGTGCAGGACAGGGGACAGGGAGGGACACATGGGGGAGAGGAACAGGGGACATGGACAGTGTGGGACAGAGCAGAAGGACAGAAGGGGATGGAAAAACAGACAAGGGACAAGAATAGACACACAAGCACTATGAATAGGCATGGGTGCAAAGATGTACACACAGACAGAGGGGTAGGACAGACACAGGCAGGGATGGGGGCCACTCACAGACACAGCCCACGATGCGCTTGTTGGTGATGGAGGGCACGAGGTTTGGGTCCTCCTTGGTGCCCATGTAGCGCTTGGGCCGGAACATGCTGTACGGATCCTGTGGAAAGGAGGGAGCAGGGACATCCCTGGAATGTGAGCACCCCAGAACCCCCAGCTGCCCCTCCATCCCTCACACCCACAACACACCCTGAGGGCAGCCTGTCCCTGAGAACCCCAAAGTGACCACGGCACTGTGGTGTCCTCAGTTCCACCCCCAGACCCTCCCAAGAACTCCCAAACCCTAGACCCTGCAACCCTCCAAGGACCCAAGCACTCCCAAGGTCCCTGGGATCCCCAGACCTTCTCACCTCTCAGACCCTACCCCCATCAAGGACACCAGAACCCTGAAATAACCCTGAACCCCTCGCCATCCCCTCCCCCCCCAGAACACCTCCGACTCCCCAAACACTCATCCACCAAATTCTGCCCTCCAAGGCAAGTCAAACCCTGAAACTGCCCCAGAGCCCCCTGGCATACCTCGAGAAACCGCGGGGATTCCCCAGAGATACCCCATCCAGATCCCCTAGAGATACCCTCAAAGATACCACCCTTACCCACAGAAATATCTCCTCCTCCATAGACCATCCTGAGCCCTCCACGGGGTCCTCCTCAGATCCTCCAATCTCCGGCACTCACCAGACCCTTGTTCATGGCCTCCATCACCTTCCGCTCCAACCCGGTCGCCTGTTCCTCATCGCTGGCCAGGTTCCCTGCGGGGCGCCGTCACACTGGGGGTGCCGACACACTGCCCCGCTCTCCCCCCGGTCCCGCTCGTTCCTCCCCCGCTCCCACCCCGTTTTCCCGCTCCCCCGGTCCCCGCTCACCGGGCACACCGAGATGGCGGACGGGCACGGCGCGGGCAGACGCCGCGGGCAGGAGCCGCAGGGCCGCGCTCACCCGCAGTAACCTTGAGGCCATGGCGGCGAGAGTGGCAGCACTTCCGGCACGGGGCGGAAGCGACGTCAGCGGGGCGATGGAGCAGCGCGCCGCCGGCCTGAGCTCCGCCCTCGGTCACGCCCACATGCACAGGGCCACACCCACAGAGCCCCGCCCCTGTGTGTGCCCCCGTGGGGACCCCGCCCCGTGGG
The DNA here is from genome assembly GCA_030060385.1 of Muscicapa striata striata. Classification (NCBI taxonomy): domain Eukaryota; kingdom Metazoa; phylum Chordata; class Aves; order Passeriformes; family Muscicapidae; genus Muscicapa; species Muscicapa striata. The sequence goes on from JAREIS010000254.1 coordinate 2,332,879, forward strand.
CCCGGTAGTCACCGTGGGCGGGGGAGGCTGAGATTTTGGAGAGGAGATGGGACCCCCGTGGGAACAGGGACAATGTCCCGGGGCGATGGGGATGGGACACCTCGGGACTGCAGGGGAGCCGGGGATACCCTGGCGATGGCGGGGACACCCCATGGGGGACAGGGATGATGTCCCTGGGACCATGAGGATGGGACACCCTGGCGGGATGGAGACAGATGCCCTGGGGCCTCGGGGACACAACACCCTGGGGTGACAGGGACGGTGTCTCTGGAGACTTGGGGACAAGGGCAGCCCAGGACACTGTGGAGTGCCATCCTGCGGCGATGGGTACAGATGGTCACGGGGAGATGACACCGAGGGGCACAGGGACAGCCCTGGGGGACAGGGACAGTCCTCAGGGAGCAGGGCCTATCCCCAGGACAACCACAGAGGGGTGGGGACAGCTCTAGGGAACAGGGACAGCCCCTGCTTGCCCTGCCTCAGTTTCCTCCTCGCTGCTTACTCATCCTATCGATCCCATCGATCCCACTGGTGGCGGGGGGGTTAAAAACGTTTTTTCACCCAATTTTGAGGCCCGCCTCTGGTTTGACCTCGGTTGCGGAACTCAGCACCCACGGGTGCTGCGCGCGTGGCGTGGCACCCTGCCTCCCGACCCCAGCTTTCTTTGGGAAACTGAAAAAAATATGGGAGCAGCCTGGGGCTGGGGGTGGGCGCCGTGCCAAGAGAGAGGAGGAGGAGGAGGAGGATGAGGCAGAGAGCCGGGACACGGCGGCAGCACTCCGCTCCGCGGGCCTCCGCAGCACCCAGCCCGCACCCCGCAGGCTTTGGGAGCCTCGAGGCCCGGGGGCCATGGGTATCCAGGGCATGGAGCTGTGTGGCCGTGGTCATCCTCCTCTTCATCTGTCCTCAAGCAGTTTGGCATCCTGGAGCCCATTTCTAGAAGGTACCATCCCCTCACCTTAATTAATCCTAATTATTTAATTAAGTTAATCTTGCCCCCCCATCCTGGGTGTCCTCTCCCTCCAGCACTAAATGACCTGTTAGCCTCTAATTGGCCCATGTGGAGTAGAACCGCTGGTTTTGGGGTTTCCTCGGGAGGTTTGGGGTGAAGGCTTTGGGGGATTTGGGAGGGGGGGGCAGAGCTCCCAACACCCCCATCAGCGCCATGGCCCAGCCTTCCGAGGCCAGCTGCCAGCGGCCCCCAAACCCTCGGGGTGGGGACCTCACCCCAGAGACCTTCCCCACTCCCAGGCTCTGTGCCCTGCTAACCCCCAGAGTGGATAATGGGGACCCCAGTGTCCCCCAACCTTCCCAAGGTGGGCCGGGAGGGCTCTGAGCTGGTGCTGACCCCCAACAAGCCCCCTCGAGGTGGGGTGCTTGGGGGCCTGACTCCACAGTGACCCCCAAACTTCCTCAGGTGGGACACAAAGAGCCCAAAGTCCTGCATCAGCCCTGAACCTCCTCAGATGGGCCATGAGGGTCCCCCACTCCTCACTGCCCCCAAGACCCCTGGGATGGACTCCAGGGCCCCTTAATGTCCCCCTGAGACCCTCACAGCCGAAGTGCTGAGGGCTCTCCCACTCTGACAGCGCCTGGGAATTTTTCTGACTCCCATCCTAAAATTGCTGACACCCCACTGTGCTAAGCGGCCCACAGGGGCTTCCTAGGCTGAAATTATTAATGAACCATCATTTATTAATTACTCTCGCTGGGCCGGGCGGAGCAGCAGTGGCCAAGAGGCGGCCGGGAATCTTCTGCGCCTTGGGAATGGGAAATCTCGGGATGCAACACCATGTGTTCCAGGGTCCTGAGGAGATCCGGGCCCGCCAGAGGCGCTGGGCGGTGGGTTTGGGGGCGGGTTTAGGGTGGGGGGTCTATGCCCGGGGTCTCTCCTGGCAGACAGCAGCGATGCCGACGCGGGAGCCCTGACCATCCGCACCAACCCGAGGGGCTGAGCAGCTGCTGGCTCGGGACCAAGTTCCACCAAGACGGAGCTTCAATCCTCTACCGCGGGCTTCAAGAACGTGAGTCTGGGTGTCCGCCGCCCCAATGCCCCAAATTCGTGGGTCCCCACTTTCTCGGTGTCACCGCGCGCCTCCCTTTCCAGGAATGTCCCAGTGGCCTCGTGGATGAGGAAACCTTTCACGCCATCTACTCGCGGTTCTTTCCCCAAGGCGGTGAGTGGGGGTCCCCAAACCGGCAGGAGGGTCTGGGGGCCCATCCGTCAAAACGGCCGACCCCAGTTCTAGGGAGTCACTGTCCCCCCCCGCAGACGCCAGCTCCTATGCCCACTCTCTTTGTTCGGACGCCGACGCCGCCATCGCAACGGGGCTCTCTGCTTCCAGGTGGGAATTCCAGGGAATGGCTGTGCCAGCACTGTGATTCATCATATCTTCCCTCCTCTTCTCCCTTCCTCTCTCTCCAGGCCGAGGCCAAACTCTCTCACAGTGGCCGAGCGCGGCGCCATGGAGGCAGCGGGGGTAAAAATAACAGATCGATAGAGAATAAATCCCCGGGCTTCCGACCGATGTGGCCGCGAGGGGAGGCAGGGGGCGAGGGTCCTCCCGCTCACGGCCACGACCCCTTCCGGCAGGATTTTCATGGTGGGGACTCTCGGTGCTGCCAAATGACTTGAGCAGCAGAAGCTGAGGTGGACGTTTGACCTCTACGACGTGAATAAGGGACGCCACGCCACCAAGGAGGTGGGACAGTGGGGAACACTGGGGGCTGGTGGGGTGGGGACACCCAGACGTGGGGAGCTGCCAGTGCCCTGTGTCCCCAGGACATGCTGGAGATCATGAAACCATCTATGCCATGATGGGCTGCTGCACGAGCCCGCCTCTGGGGGCCAGCGCTTGCCCAGCACGTGGGAGCGTTCTTCCAGGAGATAGTCCCCATTGTCACCTCCCAAAGGCCACTTGCGGTTGGGTGGCTCCCACTGAGCTCTGGCTACTGCAGAAGATGGACAGGAACAGGGACGTGGCGGTGATTTGAGGAGTTCCTGGCCACGTGCCAGGAGGTGAGGGGCTTTGGGAGCACCATCCTCCTCCTCCTGCTTGTTCTGGTCCCAAAATGACGTGCTGGGGACATCGAGAGAGGGGGACAATGGGGCTTACCCCTGGGAGGGATGGGAAATGGGACAGGAGAGGCACAGGATTTGGGGCTGGGAGAGGGATGTGGGGGACGGGAGGATTGTGATGGGAAGTGTGGGATGCGGTAACAGGGGGTGGGGACGGGAGGGGCCAGATGAGGGACAGGATGAGGAAACAGGAGGAGACACAAAGGGGTGACAGGAGACGGAGAGCTGGGAGGGGGGGGAGATCAGGAGGGGACACGGGTCTCTGATCTCTCCCCCAGACAAGGACATCATGAGCCCAGCAGATCTTCCA